>JAODKF010000089.1:3858913-3875034 GCA_026779585.1 Mormyrus proboscirostris
ACCAAAACTCCATTTCCCCTTTACATATGCTGTTAGGGTTCCCCAATTGCAGTCCCGGTTCCAACTGGTTAAACTGCTAGCATTAGGTTTTCCAATTTCATCTAATATTTACATTCTTTACTATAGAAGGGCATGGATACCCTGACAGATTAAGGGGGGCCCATAACCTCTTGTTACACCCCAGCGTACAGAGAAAAATCCCCGGAACCAACACCACGGCAATGAACGGTAACACCAGACACTGGCATCTCACCTGTGACGGAGAAGCTGGTGGAGGTCTTGCAGTCTCCGGCCACAAATGAGACCTCCCCAGAGTCCGCGGAGCAGCAGTTGCGCATGGTGAGTGTGTACTGCCGGCCCAGACAGGCCATGGAGATGCGGCCGTCCTCCCGGAGGCGTTCGCCGTCCCTTGTCCAGTAGGCAGGGTCGCAGGGCTTCTCCAGTTCCACACAGAACAGGGCCGTGTCGCTGACAGGAACCACCGTCCTCCGTGGAAGCTTCTTGGTGATGTTGCCTGAGAAATAAGGACATCCCCCTGTCTTCATAACGAAAACATTACTATCAAATTTATATATACAGCTCAAATTATAGTGGGCATCAGTCTTTATGAAAAATGTAACATTGTAAGCAAAATGACCTAATCTCCCATTTCACCATCACTGCCTTGATATCGATGCACCTGAATTATAGTCGAGACAGAAAGCAACGGATATCACAAACCACAGGAGCCCAGCTGAGTGCTTTTATCCAGAGCAGAGATAAATCTAAACGCTGGGATGCCATTACTTGTCGGTAAACAAATCAGAGTGAACATATTAAATCATTTAATGTAAGGAGACTCTTTCTTCATTCAATGTATCGTAATTCCAGACTAGTATAAAATGTTTAGCGTTTTTCGTTAGCATCTGCGGTGATATTAAAAGCGGCCCTCCATCGAGAACGCTACACATGGTGCACTAAATCGCAGGCGGATCCTATCACATGACTAAAAAACAAGTTATTGCTAATTCTAATTTAATCTGTCATTGTAATTGTACAAGACGACTAGCAACTAACTCCTAGAATGATGTAAATCAAAACACAAGACAAGAGAGATATATGTAGATATATGTAGAGCTGTCACTATTACGCGATTAAACTCAATTAATCGATTATTAAAAAGCATTTTGAGTATCAAGAACTTGAATATCACCATGGCAAGACTGCAATGCAAATACACCTTAAAAGAGGACATTAAGGTTTGATGGACTCACCCAAAAAAGCAAGGTTAGCTGTGGATAGATCCCATTTAGCCTAGCTTGTCTTTGTCATGACTTAATTATTTTGCTTATTGTGATTCCTGTATTGCAAAATAATCACTGCTAAAACTAAGGTTAACCCGTCACATAGTAGCGTCATCTTTAATAATACGGTTCATAATAACTGATAATAATAACTTTTACGTTCTGCATGTTTTGAATAGGACTGAAGGACACTAGGAAAAGATCACGTCGTGATATTTAGAATTTGAAAAATAATTATATGGCCATATATTTACATTTGACTTATCTACCCACAGTAAAATAACTTGGTGTTGCCATTAGTTGTGCAAACAGACATAAAGCAGTGCCAACAAATCACTTGCTTTTGCTCACTGTAATCATTAAAATAGAAAATATTTCCATACAGTAGAATAAGAATGGCTTTATGTGACCAGTTGTTTGCTTTTCTCCTCTCCACTCATTTTCTTTTGCTTAATTTCTCACAAATGCACCACACGGTCAATGAATCAGTCCAATAGAAAAGACAAAAATTATACAATTGTCTCGGGAATTGCATGCAGCGGCAGTAAACTTTATAACGATTTTTTAAAACCTGTACTAGATAATTTTGAAAATTTCATTAAAAATAGCAAAACTTTCGAAGTTTGGTTTCCTGTGACTACGTAAATGTTTTAGTGCAATTTATGGATGGTTTGAACCCAGAGGACTATCGCATGAAATGCCATGTTGGTATTAACATCGCGTGTCATGCCGGAATAGCTCTGCGGTCCCTCTTAGTACAAGGCCTACAGCAGTTCAGGACTGGCCTGAAGGCCCACAAAGATCTCAAGGTACCTGCAGACCTGGCACAGATTAGCCTTACCCAGCACAGTCAGCTCAGCCACAGTGCGGCTGCCCTCTTGCATCTCGCAGATGTAGACGGCATCGTCGTTGGTGGTGACGTTGTGGATGGTGAGGCTGCGCAAAACGCCCAGATCTTCCATGTGGTACTTGGAGCTGGCCTGCAGACGCGTCTCCTCCATGAACCAGCAGGCCTTGGCGTTGGGCACCGGCACCTCGCACTGCAGCAGGGCTGACTCCTTCTCCCGCACCTCCACATCCTGGAGCTTCTTCCGGAACGGAACCTTGGGTTCTGCAGCAGGCATAGACGGAAGGGCAAAGGTCACAGAGATCCAATCGGCCAATCAGATCAATCGATAATAGGAGTCTACTTTGCCGACAGATGATTGGTCGGCAGACATTTTTGCCCATCCGTGTCCCTCACCATTCACCCCACCAATCGTCTTAGAACACGGAGTTAACGAATACCCAAAAATAATGGGTATCACAGTGCCCAGGCAAGATGCGCCCTGGATGGGCTGCTAATCCATCACAGACACACACACTCAAACAGGTGTTAAGAGCAATTTAAAGACACTGGCAGCTCCACTGGGGCCTGTCTTAAGTCACAATAAGAGACACGATAAGAGAAGCAGACATCTCTCTCTCACTCACACACACACACACACACACACACACACACATGCACACTCACAAAGACACACAGAGGTTTGTAATTATATCTTTGTGGGTATCATGCAATCATTTCTATCCCCAACTATGACGACCTTAACCCCTACCCAGCCCTAACCTTAACCAAAAGTAACCAAACAAAATACAAAACTTTTAACATTTTAATTTTTGATTGCGGTCACACTGAATTTCCCCTTGTACAAATAGATCTTCCCACAAAGTTTTTAATTACATTGTGGGGATATTTGTTCCTTACAATATAATATATACATGCCCCCACCAACCTCAGGTTATCCAAATGGGGACCTCAAAAGAGGGAAATAACAGGTTTTACTAAACTTTAGGGACAATTTGGTCCTCAAATGTGATCTATGCAAACCCACACACACACACACACACACACACACACACACACACTCGCTCCTTTGCTTTAGTATGAGCCTGGGCATCCACACTGTAGCTGACCAACACAAACAATTTTGTCATATCCGAGCACAAAAGCACGTTCCCCAGTGTTAATTCAGCAGCGTTACACAAAGGCTGCTTTGAGCGCAAGGTCACAGATTACGCTGATATCTCTCTACCATCATTGTCCGGAGGCAGCGGTATCGGCGGCCACACCCAGCTAATGGAAACCATTCCCGCGCCCGGCGCCCAGCCTCGGGATTCCTGGCTATCATCCCCATTTGGGAATCCTCACTGTGGCAGAAAATAGCTGAAATCTGACACTGCGGTGGCTTGATAGCTGCCTGACCAAACACATGCCGGACAGAGGGCCGGCTTCCTTTCAAGCTGAAACGGCACATAATCATATGAAAGAAAACAGGAGCCTGATGAATGAGACTGGCACGCTGGCCGAGATCGTCGCTCTTCAACTGACCACGTGCCAGTCTAACCATGCTGATCCACCAATTCTTCTGTCGATTTCATCGTGCGAAATTTCACTGGAATTCTTTACGGGATCAAGACTCAACACGCTATACAATCTGACCGTGCACACACTGTGCAAAATGAAAGACGCCGACTAACAGCGACATCCAGCTCGAGTTTAGACAGGTGACTGTGTCACTGTGTTCCTGGAACAAGACCACCAAGCTTTTGTGAGTGATGAGCATGAAGTTATATGTCCCATAAGACCGAGCATCACTCCCCATATACCAAAGCATACTAATGGTACAACGAAGGTCAGTTTGAAGTACTACTTCAGGCAGTGTGTAGCTCAGAATGTTAGGCATCAGTACCCATGTCTCCAGTGTTGAAATCCCATGACCAGCAGCGTAACCGTATCTCTGTTGGGCACTTGAGCAAGGTATTTAACCCCAGCTGTGCCAGGAAAGTGGGCTGACCACGTTCTCTGACCCTAAGCTATCCTCATTTGTGTGTCACTCTGGACAAAAGTGTCAGCTAAATGAATGAACACCAGGACTAATTGCTCAAGGCCTTGTAATACTGTTCTGTTAGGGAAGAACAGCTATTAAAATAGAGAGAGAAGAATCTTACCTTTGACAATAACAAGGACCGCGCTGTAGGTCTGTCCGGCCAGGTTAGAGGCATTGCAGGTGTACAGGCCGTTGTCACTCTGCTTGCAGTACAGGATCTTCAGGATGAAGTTCTCAGCTTGGTCCTCGTACATCACGTGGCGGCGCCCCTCTGGGATGTTGACCCCGTCCTTGCACCAGATGATGTGCGGTTTCGGGTGCCCGGTGACGAAGCAGCTCAGCTTGGCGTGCTTGCCCTCCGTCACTGTGCAGGTGCGAGTGAACACGCCTTTGGGCAGCTTGACGGCTAGAGCGGCGACGTGGTCGTGGTCCTGGGTGAGGCTGAGGCCCAGGGTACTGAGCCCCTCAGGGGTCCGGGAGGCCAAGGAGGACGAGGAAGACGACGAGGTGGAATCCAAAGTGCGGTAGACGGAGATGTCCTTGCGCATCTCTTCCTTGCGCTTTTGTAGATGCGATAGGAGGGAGGTGCTTTTATCGGCATTGAGTAGCTGCCGGTCCTGGAGCTCCACCACCAGGGCTGCCGCCACGTGGGCCCGACCTACCGAGTTCTGGGCTCGGCAGGTGTAGGTGCCGCTGTCCATGTTGCGCACACACTGGATCTTCAGGGTGCTGCCCTCGCTGTCCGAGACGATCTTGACACGGTTGGACTCGCCAAGGTAGCGCCCGTCCTTTTCCCATTCGAAGGTGGGGTCAGGGTAAGCTGCCACCCGACACTGGAAGGTGGTGTCCTCACCAAGGCCCACCCGCGTAGACGACGGCCTCACCAGGAACACGGGCGCCTGTTCTGCCATCTCGGACGGCAAAGCCACCTTTAGCGTGACGGCGGCGTAGGCCTCGCCAATGCTGTTTTTGGCCCGGCACATGTATTGGCCGCTGTCCTGTAGAGTGAGGTCATAGATGGTCAAGCGGTAGACATCTCCGTCCTCCACCGTCTTGAAGCGTCCCCCAGAGGACAGCTGCAGCTTGTCCTTCTCCCAGGTGACCAGTGGCACTGGGTTGCCCACGATGGTGCAGCTCAGCGTCGCATCGCGGCCAACGCAAACTGAGAAGGCTTTGGGCCGCGTAAGGAACCGCGGAGCCCCGCCAAACAGAGCCTGGTCCATTTGTACATCCTGGTTGGGGGAAAGAAAGCTTTTGTTGAGTGACTAAAACACTTGATAGCCACAAGTATGATAATGGAGACATTTTTAAGTCATGAGTTCAAGTACCTTAAAACAACTGTGATACAATCCTAACGTAAAGATTGTGTGTGCAAGTCTTGAAAGTGACTAACCCGAAACCCCAGTATCTAAGAATACCATTTTTAGTCCCTATCTGTAGAATCTCTGAATCTGGAAGATGCAAATATGAATACCAAGTAAGAGATTAATGCGGTGGTTTTTCATATGGGACATAAACCCAACTGATTAAGTTATAAGTTTATATAAAAAGGCAAATGTCTGTATTAAAAAGCTATTAAAAGAAAAACACTGGCAACAATATCCAGTAACTTCTACACTGGTTGACATTTACCTTTGACCTTTCTCAGCTATAAACACCGCTGACCCAAAGTACAGGGAGCAGGTCACATTAGCAGGAACACGGGCGGCAACAACTTTGCCAGAGGAGTGGAGAGGGAGAACGAGAGCAGCAGGAGCTCGAGCGCGGCACCCACGGTTTTCCCAAAACTCTCCTCAGTCGTGACTCTTTGGGCTCCAAATGTGAAAGGGGTCGGTGTTTCCGTCAGTGCAAAGCGTGGCGTGAAACACGTGAGCCGGGGATTAGCGCTGATCAAAATGAACAGGACATTCCATTAAGTCGAATCCAGTGAGTGGCCTAGATCGTCAGCTGCAGACAACTCAGCTGGATGTGACAAACCCACTGGACACACTGCGTGCCAGCTCAGCAGTGCACATCCTTCGGGAGGCCCTTACTGCTGAATTACTTATTCTCCTCCAGACTACATCAGTTTTAAATATGGTTGGTTATTATTGTTCGAGACAAATAGAAAAATCACCCAAAACTCCACAGCACCACTACAGTCACAAATTAAAATGTCACTGCAATATTAAATATATTTATACACACACACACACACACACACAATACTGCCGGTTGCTAGAAATTAATTTAGATTTTCTATCAGTCTCAAGCTGGAAAATGCAGTCACTCAAATTACTTTTCAATATTATAAATTTAAAAATTAATGCAAATCTGTACTGCAGTGCGTTTTACTGCAGCAAACAACCTACAGCCCTAGACAACAATGGATTACTAATACTCTTGCTTTTTAACTGACAGGGGTTCGTTGCAGAACTTCGGCACTGCATTTGGAGAAAGAATGTTGACGTGCTTATCACAAATGAAAGAAATGGTGGGTTTCTCTCCCCATTTCACCGAGTTCCGTGCAACATGATCTCATCTTATCAAACTGTTCTCCAGGAAACACATAATGGTTGTCATTCTCCCAGGTCTGCAAGCCACAACCATAGGCAATATTTTGCCAGCCATATCCTGCTCAGCACCGACAAAGGCCAAGATGCTCCATTCAGGGATGCCTTCTGTACACGGCAAGGTTACCCTGCTGATGGAAAAGACTGAGAAAATTCATCTTTCTACCACTCTATTATACAATTCTGACTTTTTTTTTTTAAAAATGGCAGTGGTAATCTAGTAATATTAGGTTATTGAAAGGGTAACAAAAAAAGACAGGAAAATACTCATCAAATTATTTACCTGCATGGCCAATGTGAATAAAATTAGTTACATTCAATTGACAACAGCCGCTAAGTGGTGATGGAATTAAGATCAGAAAAAAAAAATGCTGTTTCAATTTGCAATGTATGCAAATAATTTTAGATAAATTCTAGAATGATTCCCAAATATATTTTCCACTGGTGATCTCCATAATTATTACCTGAATGCAGAGGTCCTCTGAGAATCTGTATGAATGTGTTGTCAAATGTGTAAAATGTACAGTTAGCGTTATTCTGCATTTATTAATCACAGTGGGACCCAGTGAAATCAGTCTTGCCAAACCGCCTTTGCGGATTTTTAATTCATACCCATTAATAAACTCCGAAGACCTTCCTCAAAATGCAGTGAAGTCTAGCATGTCTGCATTTACAAACTATGTCGGAAAAAACTCTTCGGTATCGGATAAAGAGGAAACTAGTTTTAATAAAATTTATAACACCGACCGCCACAAGTACTGGTAACTATGGGTGCTTAGTCTGGCGGCTTAACAATGAAAATATAGTCAGGTTACCAGTGTCTGAGGTGATTTTACTAAATATTACGGCTATCAGTGACTCATTCCTAGGTTTTAGCCGGTCCAGATGGCGTTTCTTTTTCTGGGTAACCAAAACTGCCCAAAAGGTAGCGGTGCTCCGGTGAAATGTGTCCCCCGCAAAAGCGTACTTTAAAAAGATTACATTTTTAATGGTAAAGGACTTTTGAAAAGGATTTTTTTAAAAATAAAAAAAAAGGCGTGGAAAGGATGTTAAAAAAGCGAAAGGCGGTCGTTTAGTGATTTAAAAATACCTGCTATGCACACTGCCATTTAACATACGTTACAATGCGTCTCATATCTTTCTTCCCTTTGTCTTGTCCGCAGGTGCAACAAATAAGCGCACTTTGCGGGGTTAAGGCAGTGACGTCGGGGATTCCTTAATTACACTCAGCCGGGTACAGTGTAATTATCGTATAATAAAGTTTTTTTATATTATTATTATTATATTGGCTAAATTTAAAGAGCTATCAGTGGATGTGGTAAACCCACGCAGACTCTCCTATAGTTTTTCGCATATCTAATAATCAATTTTGTTCAACGGTTTTAGAAAAGTTAGGGCCTACTTCTAAAGTCAAGCTGGGCGTACTACATTCTTGATGTTATGCTATTATTGCGGATGGGTTATTTTGCGAAATATAAAACCGAATTGTACTATTACTAGAGCCAACGTTGAAAGATTTAACTCTACATTTTTTTTTACAATTTACTTGCAGACTATTGATTTTCGTCTTACATTGCCAATCATTAATGACAGAGTGAGTGGAGTTAAAAGGGAACGGTAAAACCGTAAGGATGTACCTTTCGAGTGACATTTACAGTCTTTGTCACCTCATTCCTCTGAGCTTGGTGTCCCAAAAATAACTTCAGCTGTCCAGAACCGTCTCACGGTATTGCCATTTGTAGAAGCAGACTGAGATCAGTCGTTTGATATGGCACCCACAAGAGATTATATATATATATATTTAATATACATTATATAGGCCTATATTGATAAATAAAACACAGGGGCCGCTTGACAAAAGATTCATGGTTACCTAAGGCAATTTATTAACGGGAATAAATCAGTCGCATAGACAGAATACTCAGTCAAAACCAAACATCGCGATGTCAAAATAAAAACCTTTTAATTCCATATTGAAAGCGGGTAATTATTAAAATCACATTTAGAATATAGCACCTTGCAAATGTAATTTTTAAGAACAAGCATGCACGATTGAATGAAAAGATCAAGTGGCTAAAAAGAGATTTAAAAAAAGTTTTTTTACGCGAAAACCACTGTTTATAGTCATATATGTGTTTTTTTTAACTGCTACATTAGCAATGACAGGAATGAAGTACTTACCGCGTATAGTTCAGCTTTTCAAGAGTAAAACAGACGCCTTGTCCTCGGTAAAGAACTTGATGAGAAGTTCCGCAGTCACATGCATGTATCCATGGTTTGCTTCACTCCGTACAAATCCCCGCGAAATTCCGTAGAAATCAGGTATATTTTTCCAAGAAAAAAAAAATTATCAAGCGTCTTACACTGTGCAATATCCCCCAGTCCCCTGTAGCGGGCTGACTAGGGTATTTCCTTTTTTCAGTACTGCATGATGTCAAATAGCTGACGTTCCTTTTTCAGTGCAGCCTCTTTTCCAAAATAGCAGTATCATTTGCTGCAGATAGACTTACCGTGTTCTCAGTGGGTTTAAAGCAACCCCTGCACACACCGCCAATGTATGGGGGCTCACAGAAATCCTGGTACACTGCAGCAAAACAATCTTAGAATATTTAGTTGAGCATCGAGCTCAATTCCATTAAAAGCTGGACTTATATATTCATCACATGTCAGCAGAAGTCATGTGGGTTTCGTTTTAACTGGTTCTGAAAAGACCAAGTAAAAATCATTAATTCTCCATTGCGAGAGAAAAACGAATATTAAGAGTAACGCATGTGAGCATTACGTGGGCGTGCATCTTTGCGGCATGCGTCCCCACACGCTGGAAACATTGCGGCGCCGCTGTGCCAGGCGCTCTTGGGGAGCTCGGGTTCTGTACAGCACCGGTGCTTGGGAAGCCAGCCAGCTAATTATCCGGAATGCGCGGTTTTCACTTTCCTTGGCAAGTCCAGCTGCAGCTATCCCGGCCCAGCACGGGCACCCACTGCAGCCGTCTCCGGTACACTATAGTGAATGAGTCCCGTAGCTGTGAATGCAGCTCCCAGCGGAATGGGATTCCCAGTAAACTGTGACAAACGACCTTCTCTTTGGAGTTTTATTAGCAGAACTGAGCACTACAAGCTAAGACGTCGGTAAAAAGTAAAATAAAAAGCAAGTAAAAATTTTAAAAAAAAAGTAGAATCCTCACAGTCACAAGTTCACCCCATGACCCGTAATGAACAAAGGAGTTTAAACATAGTTAAAAAAAAATCGAACATTACCTCAGTCGTTAATCGAACACTACAGTTTAATACTATCCAATCATAACCTATAACGACTTTCCAGTATACCTTTGTGTTGTTAATACAGATTATACATTATTAAATAAATCCTAAAATAGTGGGATACTGCACGTAACTTGTACGTAGAAGTTTCTTTCATTAACGTATACAAACAATGTCAGCCTCATGTGTATTAATGGTTGCTACGAGCGATTACAGGGCACAGGGTAGCATAAATTATGGTTTACAACACATCAGCAGTCAGTAAAGCATCCGTCTGCGTCGCAGGGCTCCACGTGTCGTTGTAACATAGCGCGCAAAGCACATGTCTGCGGCCTGCGTCCCGCGGAGGGGCCGATGTCATTTTTGCGCTGCTAACACATTACTGTGCATCCATTCTCACCGCAAATTGAGGCATTTAATTTCTCAGCTGATGTTTATATGTATCGCCACGTGTGATCTTCAGTCATATGGCTGAATATGTGCTGAGATCTGAAGTACCTTTCCCATAAGTAGGACACTATAAGGTCACTCCTGAGACCCAAGCGGCATTAGTCCATGTCATCAGCCACTACATTACCTGCTACCCAGTGAGATGTTCGGTTGTCAGAAGTTATTACAGTGGAAATTAAAATACATTTAGAACTGGCACAAGGCACAACATACATTGCTGCATTATAGATAATTGATTCTGCATTACACTCTGCTAGGACAGATGAAGATCTTCTCACTTTCTTTGCCATGACTCTGTTTATACACTGCATCTGTCCACCAAGTACTTAGCAGTTGCTTTAAAAAGTCAGCGACAGCTGTAATAACATGACAGCATTGCACTTGAAGTTATTAATCTCTGTAGTTAAGGCACTGCTACCATCCTATGGCAAAAGCAAAGGTGCCCAAAGCACTTTCTGCTGCTTTGAACATACATCACTGTACCTACCGTGGTTACCAACATGGTACAAACCCATCCCACAATGCATTGCCCTTTTTGACGTCTCCCCTTTACATTTGCAAGCATGAATACATGCCAGTCATTTAGGTTACCACAATCCTTGGACTGGATAAGAGAATCGATCCTTATAAGTAAGCACACAGAACTGGTTATGAATTGCTTCAGCCAACTTAATTCTGCTGTGATGGGTTGGCAGCCCATCCTGGGCTGTTCCCTGCCTTGTGTCTATAGCCTGCGGGTTGGGCTCCAGACCCCCTGCAACTCTGAATAGGATAAGCGGTTGCAGAAAGTGGGTGGATGGATGGAAATGAATTCTGTCTTAGGAAAGAAATGCACAAGGAATGGATAGTGGGAGAAAGGTGAGGAAGGGCTCAAGGGACACGAACGGCTGCATTTCTGTTCCCGTTACAACCATCTCCAAGTAAACAATGGCGTTGGGCAAACTGACTAAACGCCCGCTTTTGGAAACTCCAGTAGCAGCAGTTCTCATCCGGGCACGCCTCATATGCTTTTCCTGGCTTCGCTTGACAGACAGTGGCAGCCCACAGTGGCAAAGCGCGGTGAAACTCAATCGGGGGGGTAATTCCGCTGATATGCACAGCCGGTGTTACGTGGCAGGAAGGGGGATCGCTGAAGACCAAGGCATGACCAACTCACCGTCTTTTGTGTGTGTCAGGGGGGATGGTGGCTTTGCCAGTGCTATTAAAAGGGTGGAATGTGTCAACAGGCTGTGTATTCAGTTCACTGGAGACTTAAACAAAAATTTGAGGCTAACCATTTTTTTTTTTTTACATTCCCCTTTAAGACTAAAGAGCCAACATGGAATCCCATACAAAGGCCATAGGTATAAACGTAACACACATTGGCCATGATTAAAATGCAAGCGTGTGAGACTATTAGGTTAAGTCTATTGACAGGACTCCTGCCAGTATTGAGGACTTGGAGGGTTTGCAAGGGCCACACAAAGACATTGCTCGGCCCCTGAAAAACCCTACCTAATGCCCCCCCTTCTCCAAACCGAAGCTACCATTATCCAATTATCGACCCCCAGTGTCTAGGCTCATGAAAGTCCTCCTCTCTTTCCCCCTTTATAGTCAGCCTTGGGTATTGTATACATTTTGTTGGCACCATATCAATGCACCACAAACACTGCAGGACTGCGTTTAGCACTGCATGTGTGCGCCCTTCACTTTGGGTGAAAGTGCATTGAGTGAACTAACTGATGGGGTGATTTAGTCGTGTGTACAAGCATCTGCATGTTTCTGAGGACACTAGGAATTCTGATGCTTGGATTTTCCAAGGTGTCCCTCGCAAAAAAAAATCCACCCAATCCAGCCATAGCCAGACCTAACCTAGGGGGTTCCGTAATCTGCAAGTTCTATAGCATCAATGGGCAGTCAATCCGTTCGGATCGCAAGAAAGATGAAAAGGAAGAGGCCAGATTTAAAACACCGTCACGTCACAAGCTGCACGGTCGGTCTGTGAGGAAATGGCAACTCCATGGCAACATGAACGGAGATAGGAAAGTGGGGGGAGGGGGTGGCTGTAATTCATCTCCAAGTCTCCTGGAGAACATTCAACAGTCACCAGATGCCCCCAGTGCATAAACATCTCCAGCTACAAGAGGGGAAGAGGGGTTACTTGTAAACAATGCCAAAGGATGACGTCAATCAGAGGGCAGGCTGTTCTGATTGGGCGTGCTGGGCGGAGACTGGCTGAAGTGCTGGGGGCCCAGAGGACACTAGACAAATAACCTCGAACTCAGGGCCACTTCACAAGATTTCTTGCAGCGATACCTTTAAAAATGTGCATTTCCAACTTGGGGGGGGGAGGCAACACACAAATACAGAAGGGTGTTAAATCGACAACTTTTATTTTGTTAATTCTGTCAGTAATGTGCTAAATCATTTTCAACATCACAAACCAGGTTTTTCCATAAAACTTTCAAGGCAACTCTGCAACACAATGCAATAAACATGAACCGTAACATCAAACTCAGCACTGACACTCACTCATGGACATCCAGGTAGGAGTCCAAGTGTCAGACAAGCCAGACAGATACTGAACAGCACAAAATAAAAACACAAGTGGCAATATATATGATTAAAGCTCATTTAAAAGAGTAACAAAAATAAAACCTCATTGTACAGAGGCATATCTAGAAGCTTAATCTTCTTCAACTTGGATAAGTGAAGTGCCAATCTTTGAAATCTGTCTAACCTGAACATTTCTTCAAAAGTGGTACAAAAAAAACTGGCCTATTTCAGCATTTATTGAAATGCTCTTATAATTGACTGAAGGATGACGGCTTTCGTAAAAACTCACCGCGAGTGGTTTTAATGTCCCCCGTGGAAAAGCAGGTCACCTACTCTTCATACCCTCAGCTTTCAATGCAAATACCAAACACACATGAATGACCAACTACATAAAAATACTAAAAACGTCAGTTACCGATTCCCATTAACAACTGATAAAGTCCGGTGCACCACAAGATTAAAGTCACAGACACAAGATTTCAGCAAAAATCACAGTGCTCCAAGAGGCTGAACAGTGTTTGACATAAGTGCTTTGTCCCGGAATTAATCCAGAACCACGACACTCATTTTGCTGGTATGACGGAGAATACGTAATACAGCTATTCAATGGTACAGATGCAGAGTGACTGTCGGAAATGACAGTTCTTCTTTCAGGAGAACAAACAAATGTTGGAATAATGTGGCCCAGGTGAAGGGGATCACCACAAAAAAACAAAATCACAAAAATATTCTGCTTTGGTTAGATTAATTCTAATGATGAACAGAAATAAACCTGAAATGGCAAGACTGATTAAATGATGCTAACTGACATTTGACATTTAAACAAATCAATATGCAGTAAGGTCAATGTGGTCCAATTATGGGATTTTAAAAAAGATAAACATGACTGAACACACACACATATACTTCTGTTAAAAGTGCAAGGACAGGGAATTATGAATACCAACACAGAACCGAACTTTTTTGAAAAATCATCTCCTGTATTAGCTGTAATTACTTCAAGGTTCCGTATGATTTTCTCAGTGACCAATCACATTAGAGCAGTCTTACTGAAACACCTTCTCATACTAGAAATGGCAGACGTGTCATGGAATGCAATTAAGGGGATTTGGAAATGCAGCAACTTCTCTAATCATTCTGCCCCCTGCTGATCATAATGAAGAAGTAACAGTTTGAGAGTTCCAAAGCTATCGCTTCAGGTCAATGAAGTTAAGATCCGATACAGCGAAAAGCAAGCAGCTAGAAATTGATTTAAGAATGCCACTTGTAGCAGAATACAGAGGATAGGGAAATTCAAGCACCCAGTACAATTAAAACTTTGAAATATTAAAGATATTTGTTCCACAGAATCCATATTACTTAAATGAGTATCCAAGACATTGGCAGATTCTTATTGCATAAATACATTCCATGCTATGTCTACAGTTAAATGATAACCTGATTTTAAAAGTCCAGTTATAAATTTACTAAGGAAAAAAAAGAAATCTACAGAGCTTCATGTGATTTTGTACGTGTACATTACCTTAATATACAGGAAAAATAGAAAACATTTACTCTGCATCACTGGCCATGCCTCTGCATAAAATTGGGGTGGGGGACCATCTTCCAACAGCTCTCCACTTGCATATGCAAGCAAAAAAAAAATAGGCCTTCTTTACGTCTCCTTTTCTCCACCTGCATTTAAATCCTCATCTCATATCTCTACCAAGCTCCACCGCTGCCTGTCATTTACCCGTCACCTTCAATGTGATAGTCTTCGAGAATCAGCTGGCCGACAAAAAAGATTCACAGCTCCATGCCAGTATAATCAACACCGAGAACCACCACCCATTCCAACGGCAAACACGTCGCAACACATCCCACAGACTTATTCTGCACCACAGTCACCGTGCTCAGCCTAATTGGCCAGTTTTTCCTACATACTACTTTCCCAAGAGGTTAGATATCCTGGCATATGGTCGATGGCCAAACAAAGGAAACACTTGGGTGCATGATCCGAGTTCTGACTGATTACATGTTAAAATGTGGGACGGCACAAAGACAGTCTACAGCAAAACAAAACGGCGGCCGAGATTTCAGCTTTCATGGATATGTAGAGATTTTAAGTGGCCGTCTAGTTTAATGAAGTGTTAAAGTACTTGCTGGAGCCTGTCACTCGACAGATGAAGTTCAATGGCGCACGAAGAGCAGAAGCCTAAAACTCAAACACAACCGTTTTACTCTGCCTCTAAAACCGCTACAGCGTCTTAAGAAAAATAAAATTTACTCTTTCCTCTGTACACACATCTAACAACCTTCACGTTACAAAACAAATAAAAAATAATTCACAACATTTCTGGGGTCCCACAGTCCATACGTCTGGACGAAGAACGAAACAAGTATCATATATTGCTAGCGATCCATAACTGGGAAGAAAAAAAAAAAAAAAAAAATCCTGATTTGTAAACTTTCTCTTTTTTTTTTTTTTTAAAGCTAGGACAATGCTAAAAGCTAACAGACATGCAGCCCCTCACTTCATATTAAACATCCCAAGAGGACCCAGGTGAAAACCAGGGCTTTTCCTTCAGAAACAAGCCACATTATTCAATAATCTCCCTGCTGGTTTGGAATCCCCAGCAAGCCACCCTGAGGCTATGCACCATGAAATCCAATTGCTACCATACAAAAATAAAATAAAAACACATGCTACGTTGCAAAATAATAATAAAAAAAAAAAAACTAGCAACTTGATTCATATATAAAATATCAGTTGACACAAAAAGGTAAAATGTGCAGTGGCCACTATATATAAATTTAATATTTGGGGAGTATTATGAACGGAAGGCACATATACTCTAGGCTTTAATTAAATTTCTCCAGTGCTACTTTACAAAAAATATTAAAAGAACAATACTGAAATATATAGTGTTATCTGATCTGTATATAGCATCATCTGCGCTATGTGACCCTTTACATTCATATACTCTTCCAGCTACATATTAATACGTAATGTAAACAAAGTCTTAATTCCAAATGCACAAACAAGTCAGCAACAATTATTACAAAGCATGTCGTCGTTTGTAGATCAAACTGGTTTGCAGTGACTTCACTGCGTATTATTTCACACACAGACTAGAGCTAGAGATGGAAAACACGCGGCACAAAGCATACACACACACACACACACACACA
>JAODKF010000089.1:3890763-3912754 GCA_026779585.1 Mormyrus proboscirostris
GGGGGTGGATGCGGGGTGGGGGGCTGGAAGACTAAGGCCGCACACCCCCATGTTTCCAGGAGCGGTACAAAGCGTAATGGAGATGAGGCGGAGACCTTGGAGAGTTCTGCATATAAACCCAACCATCACTCACAGGGTTGGCATGAATGATCTAAGGCCACGACGTTCATTTGCAGAAAAAAAGACAAAAAAAAAAAAAATATACATTTAAACCCTGAAAATAAAAAGGAGAGAAAACAAAATTCAAAGTCAATGTTGCATAGGTTCAAGAGAACGTAAGAAAAGTTTCGCCCACATGCAAGATGCCACATAAGTGCCACATTAGTGCCACTCTCTCTCAGAGATCTGCACCTCCACACCCACACTGTGACTGCACACAAACTGTGCTTCACACCTTCTTACCCCATGTTAAGGCACTTCAGCAGGTCCTGCCCATGTCCCGACGTGAAGCAGATCTGCTGTTGACATCTACCTCCACCTCCTCATCCTCACCACCCTCCTCGTCCTCTGTCCAGCCTACTGGGTGTACGTGTGTAGATACAGAGAATCTCCCGGGGTGAGCGGGCAGCCGTGCAGTATCTGGGACACACACACACACACACATACACACAGAGAAATCACAGAGGACCCAATGGATATTCAGATTAAATAATCTGGCGCTAACATCTAACAATAAAACTCCTGTGGTATATTATTGGTATTTAGCGGAGTTGATTTAACTTGAAATAAAACCGATAGATGACCTGTTGTAAGCTCCCTCATGGGCATGGGGGCCTGCCACCGTCCGGAGGGGTGCTGGGACTGGGAACCCTGCTGGTGCAGCTGGGGGGGGGCAAAATACAACATATGAAAACCAAACTGATAAGACTGTCTTGCTGGTTTTCAGGTGTCCCGAGGAAAACTAACATATGGTGCAGCCAGCCAGCGGGAAAGAGACCCATGAAACCGGCAGACAGATCAGACAAGTTATGACGTGCAGATCAGACTCATGGCATGCAGACAGAGAGCTGACAGAGTGAGGCTGGGTAGAGCAGGCTTTTCTGGGAGGGGTTTTCTGGGACCTGAAAACCAAGCTGCAGTACCCACCTCGTGCATGTAGATGGCGTGCAGGCTCATCTCAGCAGAGGCCAACTCCAACTGCAGGGCAGACCTGGACTCGCCTCGAAACCGCGAGTCGCTGGCAGACATGCTGTCCAACGAAACAAGGATGGGTGTAATTTGTAAACCTGGATTAAAAACTGTACTTAAGGAACTGGATAAGATGACTATATTCCCGGTGACTCTCGCAGTGGCTTACCTGTCCACCATGGTGCGGTCGCTGCGGTACATGGGGCTCTCGGTGTGGCCGACGGGCAGTTGGCCGTGGGAACGCGTGCGGCCCGGCAGCTGCGAACCCGACAGGGAGGCCAGCACGCTAGCGGCCACGGAGGCAGTGGTGCCGGCCCGGTGCGAGTGCCGGTTGTGACCCGGCTGTCCCGAGGTGGTCAGCACTGGGTGGGTCAGGACGCTGGCCAGCAGATTATCAGTCTGAGTTTGAATCCCAAAAGACAAAGGAATGAAGGGAGACATGGAGACAGCAGGCTGATGGTGATGCTATTTTAGGATATATATCGATGCCATGAACAACCACAACGTTTCTGGGGATATACTTGTAATTTTGTTACAAAGTTCGTTCATCCATCCATCCATCCATTTTCTGTACCCGCTTGTCCTATGCAGGGTCACTGGGGTCCAGAGCCTATTCCAGGTGCTATGGGTACAAGGCAACGAGTAACCCAGTATGGGGGCCAACCCACGCACACACCATTCATACCTATGGGAAATGGGGCCACTCCAATTCCTAGACGTGTTTTTGGAATTTGAGAGGAAACCTGGAGAACCTGGAGGAAATCCCATGCCGACACACGTTGAGCTGGGGCAGAGACTCGAACCCTGGTCCCATACAGTAGGTGTGAGGCAATGGTACCAAACACCAATTAAAAGATGGTCATAAATCATAAATCTGACTTAGGTCTAAATTGTTTCCAGTAGGTTCATATTGATCTGTTCTGCACACATATATCAGTGTGGGATACGGGGGAACATCCCGGGTAAGACAAGCGTTTGCATATGGGAATCACCGCATATGGAAAGGATATTCCCAGCTGCCTGGGGAATTCCCAGACGTAGGTAGCATACTCGTCAGGGACGCGGTTATGAGAGCACGGGAGCTGATAGCATCTGTGTTTAAGGACTGCGGATGCAGACCTACCCCATGGCCGGACTCGTTGGACAGCAGCGAGGCGCAGAGGGGGGCCTCGGAAAGCAGCAGAGCCCGGGGGGGCCCTGTGGCCGCATCCTGCTGCACCTTCTCCTTCAGGTGGCTGATGAAGACCGAGCTCTCCTGGGGGGGCTGCCAGTGGGGGTTCTTGATGGTGAAGTGCATGAGGGAAAGCTCCGTCTTGCCGTTCTCTGCCTGCTGATAGACGGATGCCTCCGTCTGGCCCTCTGACATCCACTGGAAGCGGAGGAGATTTTGGAAGCAGGAATATTAGTTAGGTCATCTTCCGAATGCTACAACATGGGATTTTTTGGGGAATTTTTTAGAATGTTCCCATTAAATTCACAATTAAAGCAGAGCACTTACTGTCTGCTGTTGCTATTTATTTAATGACGGCAACATGTCAGTTAATCATAAGAGGTTACATATTATTCCCGGGAATTTTTTTTCTTTCAGTCTTAACATTTTGCCGGTTTGCCAAAAGCACATGCGATTCGACAACGCCTGAGGGCCGCTGGGGGGCGGCTGCCGTCTCCCGCCCCCCCGCTGCTGCTGACCTGTGGGTTGCCGTGGCGACGGATGTCCATCTGCGCAAAGGAGCAGATATCGCCCACACCCACCACCTCCACGGTGAAGTTCCTGAAGAAGTCAATGATTTCCAGAGACTTGTGGCGGAGCAGAAAGATGAGTATGAAGGGCGTGACGATAGGGCTCAAAAGCTCTTCCAGGATAAAGACCTACGAGAGGAAGACGGAGATGAGGCGTCAGGCTCGCCGGCTGCGGGCCGTAACGACTCCATGTGGAGCCTGCTGAGATGCGTGGCCTCGCCTACCGCCTTGTACTGGAAGAGCTGGGCCATCTCGTCGCGGGTCTCGCTCTTGTTGGCGTTGCCCTTCCAGTGGTCGGGCATGTAATGGATGTGAGCCAGCACGCACTGCAGCAGCTGTTCCGGGCACCACACCATGTGCTCGTCCGGGATGAAGGATCTGCGGGCAGCCGGCGCTTTATTACCCACCTCCGCACACATGCCACCTAGCCGCTGGCATTCCAACTCAACTTCCCAATCGGCTGATGTCATTATTTGGATGGAAGCTCGACATGTTTTGACGTTTGGGATCTAAAGTCAACACTCCTTTTAAGGTGACTGCACAGCTCTTTAGAAATCGGTGCCATCGCTAGAGAATGATTAAACAAATGGTCTTCTTAGAAACCTTCGCTCCAAACTCTGCATTTACTCTGAATGCCAGTTGGAGCCCAACCTGGCAGCACAGTGCATAAGACTGTTAGAAGAAAAGTTACTCTACTCACAGATTCCAAACCCCAAAACCCACTCACCTGGACACTGTGATGACCACACCCAACACGGTAATGGCCGTCAGGATGTGCTGCACGGTCAGCACGTCCTCATCGTAGATGGTCAGCGCGATGAGCACGGCCAGCATCGAGCCAGAGAAGAAGGCCACGTTGCGGGCCAGCACGGCCAGTATTGGCGACGTGAAGGAGTTCATGTACTTGGAGACGGCCTTGTATCCGCGGCCCAAGCGGCTGTGCAGCTCGTGATCCAGTTCGTTGAAATGGCGCAGGTAGAGGCGGCCGTAGAGCGACCAGCGGCGAGCGCCCAGGCTTCCGGGCTCGCGCCGGATAACCTCGGTGTAACTGAAGAAGGCGTAAAGCACCTGCCAGACCAGGACAAAGGGGCAGAGCAGCAAGTTTGCTAAGCCCATCAGAAGGATGACACGACTCAGCTGCTGTGCCAGCTCCAGCCGGTTCCCAGCCCGCTTGTACTTGGGGTGCAGGTTCCACTTGTTCTGGAAGAGTGAGCAGGGCCCCCAGAACAGGATAAGCTCAAAGTTATACTTGAGGCCCTGTGTGAGGAAGACGACTTCACCCAGCAGGGGGAGCTGCAGCTGCACCGGCAGCAGGGACTTGTTGACCATGGCCACCATGTAGTTCTTGAAGCGCAGGATGCGGTGGTAGATGTCCAGCTCTGTCAGCTCCTTCTTGTGGATGCACATCTGCTGCTCGCGCTGCAGGCTGATCAACCGGCTCTGCACCTCCTGCCAGGTGAAGTTGCACAGCTCGTCCTGTGGAGGGAGCAAGAGGACGGCACACATTCTCTGGGTGAGAACGGGCTTCTCCACGACCACAGAGCTAAGTCAAATATTCTGTGGCCAAAACCGGAAGCATGTGGAAATTAGATTAAATTCAACAAATTCAATTAGAATTTACTAACAACTTACATTATCTGACCTACTACTAAGTGGGACGTTTGATCCATATTGGGAGGGGGGAAATCTGATTTGCTTTGTCCTTTATTTCCAGAAGAGTAAGATCAGTGAGACTTAACCTTGCAAACTGGTGAGCAGCAGATTTAACTGACGTGTTGAAGATTAAAAGCTAGCTACTGATGTACGTTGTGTTTATAACAAATGAAATACAGACTGCAGTTTAGACGTCTAGGCACAAAGCATGGGAATAATTTGTATTCCCGGATTTCACAGCAATGTAGTGACTTTGGTTGACTATTATCACTGGTCATCATCACACATAGTAGTCAGTAACTATGGCTGGAGAGCCCAGAGCCCACATTCTACTGGTGCTAGCACTGCCATTCTGTAAATGTGATACTGCCATCCACAGGAAATATAATCTTTTTTTTTTTTAGACTGAAATCAAGTAATACAAAATTACAGCATAGTAGTAACTAATGATGGTGGTAATGTCACAACTACATTTTTATTAAAGCTACCAACCGCCAAACGGGTGTCATCACAACAAGATCAGCGAAAAGCAAGGCCACCATATTATTGTTTTGCTTCCAGCAAATGTACATCACCTCCTGTTTTCCATGTGGTATGCAGAAATAATCAAAGTCAAAATAACAAGCTCTGTGAATCTGTCCGCACTCACAAAGGAGAACAGCGCAGCACAGGGACATTTCTGCCGCTGTATTACCCACAAAACCATATTTTAAATGAAATCAATCCCCCTTCATGGCCCTCAGTGTGATACATGTCAGAAAGACTCACCATCCTAATTTTCAGTGCTTTAATGTAAAACTGTCGTATCTCCCAGTAGCTCAGGACATTGCAGAAGACCTTGATCAGCCGATAGACCCAGAAGATAGCAGCCATGATGAGGAGAGAAATGATCCAGCTGTTATCCTGAATCCTGCAAGGAGAAAAATTGAAGCTGAGGTAGGAGGAACACAGTCGTGCTCTCACTAAGGTCCGCTCTTTGTTTTCTCAACATTGATGGAACGATGATGGATCTAAAGGAAGGAACGAACACTACAGGAAAACCATCACAAAGCCTTGAAATAGGGGAAGGTGGGAAAAATACTAAAGTAATGTACAAGGTCTTATAAGGAATGCAGAGGACATAAAAATATATAGTGCTAATATAATTTCTGATCAACAGACAGGTCGTCAGCCTTGATTTCACACAAGTTTAAAACTGTTCTACAAAACTTTGAAGCACCAAGGTATAGAAACCGAGATAAATGCAAGCACGGATGCATTTGATCCTTTACTTTAGTTCTGTCGTATAGTCCAAGGTCACTCAATTGTAAATGCATTCTCCTTGATATTAACTTCCTTGTTTTTCCTTCAGTAAGCAGTTTAAGAAATTGAATGCTGAACCGCCAGATATTCTACCTTAACTATCAGCTAAAACATATCAAGTTCAGAAGATGCTGAACCCAAGGCACCCACTGCAGGGAAGTGCGGTTTCTTTGATTAAGGCACAAATTCAGCCTGCACTGCATTCGCCATGAAGGCTGCGCTCAGACTCATCAAAGATTAAGGATCCCACCAAACATTCAATACCAGGCTGCCCTGGTGGACCACTTTTATCAAACAAACTTAACATAGGTGACAGACAAGGCAGCCAAATCAGCTGAGTCATAAGACGTTTTTGCGACTTGCTACAATAATGACGACAAATCACACTCCAGACGACCGGGTCCTCAAAACAAAATGATCTCTGAACATAAGGTAGATACTTTCTTTGTGGTGAAACACGGTAATACTGTTCAAAAAACAAGCACTTTCCTACAGTAACATAAAATAACGGCGAGCTCTGGGGCTAGCAGTAGTTCTGTAGGTGTTCTGTACACAGTGTGGGATTTTCTCATTAAAATGGACACATGTGACACCCCGAGCAAAGCCGCCGGAAGCCGCCTCGCCGGGCCCAAGCACCCCGTGCAACTGTCTCATGGTTTGGTCTCTTTTTCTGGGAAGTGAGAGAAATTACTTGAAGCAAGATGACACATCGCTCCATAGCTGACACTCAGGCAGGGGATGTGAATAAGGACCCAATACAGAGACGGTTCTCCAGACTATTTAGTTTCACCACATCCACATCAGACAAAGAATACTGCAAAGGGGTACTGCTACGCACGTCCCTCCTTAGTGTAATGGCAGGATCACTGCCATGTACGGACGCCGGGACGGCACTGTACTCAAAGCTATTTAGCACAGCCTCAGTGCTGGACACAAAAGAATGCAGCCCGAATTAATTATGAATGGGGGCCACAGCCTGGATCACCCTGAGGGTGAAGCAGACATATGGTGCGGAAAATGCTATTTGAATGATGAATTATCTGAAAACAGAGCACTTGAAAAATGAAGCAATTCAAGATAAGGGCCTTACGAAATAGACTTGGTTTTTGGAGCCTTTTTGGGTTTTCAAGCAGAAATTTGAGCCATGCAGCTGTACTGTGCTTTTTCATCCTGATAACCCAGAAACGTGTGGAGGCTTCAGACAGGATGTCAGTTCTGTGTCACATCTGCATAGGAAGTCATAAGGTCTGATATTAGCCAATGGTGGCGGATCGTGTGTTGACCGGGATGCCTGGCTAGTTCTCCCACAGCTTCCCATCCCTGGGCTGAAGCTTCAGCAACACCAGCACCTCCTTCTGGACAAACCAGGAAGCTTAGATTAGCCTCTATAGGTTGGGCTGTATCAAGGAATCAATTTAGTGGTGCTAAAAACATCACTATCTGGAGGAATGATTTCACTGAACAGCTCTTGCGATATTTCAGAATGACGTTGTTAATAGCAAGAAACATCTCTGTCTGTAAGAAGGACCTCTCAGAACAGATTTCAGTGCTGCTGACCTCCTTCCAGCAGCCTTGGCAGCAAGTCAAGAAGGAACTTGTTGACGTGACTTTGCAGGGCAGTTTATTGAAGCCATCTTGTCATCGCGAAACATTTCAACAACACATTCCACATGCGTCCTATGCAATGTCTGCATTCTAAGAAATCGATCACTTTACCGCATGATCAAAGCTAAAGATCCCCAAACCACATACATTACAGGGATTTACATTTTAAACTTGGCTATCGTCACAGAGACCTTGAACCCAGAACAGCCCGACGGTCCTGAATGACATCCAGCGTACAGCACATTCTAGTCATTTTTACATATTGAGCAGCTGTACCTGAAAATTATCTTGCGCTGCTGTGCGAACCCTATAATAATCAGGCCCACAGAGGCTTCTCCCATCAACATGCTATTTAAAAGCGTCCACTTTAAAAGGTCCTTCTCTGCCCTCAAGGTGCCTCTGCCGATAGGGTGGCACAAAGAGCCCCATCTGTGTCTCCACATCTTCTGGTGTGATACGTGAAAGGAAGTTAGCCTTTGCTTTAAAGTAAAGAACATCAGCCTGACTTCATCACAGGTGGAAATATCAGTATAACCCTTTATCTCGTTTTACTTAGTTTTGTTTTGCCTCATTACTGTTCTTTTGTCTGCAGTAATTTTACTTCAGTTATGTGATATTAAGTACTTTAATGCATGGGCATTCCTTACTTTGTCCTCTCATGCCCTACAGGTATCATTTTCAGTTCATTACCATGCGACTCCATGTGGCAACCCTATTCTGAAAATATGGCAACCCTATTCTGAAAATATGATGACATCTGTGTATTACCCAGTAACATCTGTGCATTTCTGAGGCCCAGATGCAGGCTGAGGATTAGCTGAACCCAACACACCTTTCTGTGCACTGCTGGCTGGGCAGGATGGCATCAGGCAGCGTCACCTTGTTCCGGTCTAGGGGGTTCTGGCCGGTGTGGTTCACTGCCCGGTTGGCAAAGAGCACGTCGTACTCCACGCAGTTAAAGAGGAATGTCGTAAATGTGACCACAAACAGGAACTGTCTGCATGGGGGGGGAATATCGATAATGCTGAAAGTCAAGGTCATTAGTGTCAAAGTCGTACAGCACAAGTTGAGAGTTGTTTTTGTTTTTTTAAAAAATGTCTCTTTCAGCCATTTCTAATTTAACATATTAGCAAGCAAAGAACAATCTGATCAAAGCAATTAATCATAAAAATGCTTGTGTAGCACCACCCAAGGTCTCCTCAATATCAATGCACCCAAGTTACCAATTTTCCTGGGCGTAAATAAAACCATCAGGCCCAAAACACGAAACACGCAAACAAGGGCCAGTAAGCTGAAGCGCAGCGGCTGCCAGGGAGTCGCCGGCCAGCATCGTGTCCCTGGAATAGGTGGTCTGTGTACAGGGGAGTCGGCCATGTCTGGGGCTGCATCATGTTACATCCGAGGCTCGTGTGGCAGCAAGTACCTCACGTGTTGCGTGGCCCATATCAGGTGTACAAGTCCCTGTATGCCAGCAGGTTCCTGGAGCAGTAATTAATGTGATATTCTCAGATACACAAGACGGGAACACAGGCACACTTACACCAGCTCGAAGAACTCGGACAGCATCATACAAGCAAAGCCATTCTTCTGGTGGAAGTGGTAAATGTGGAGGAAAATGTTAAAGAAAACAGAGCAACATCTGAGACCCCAAGAGAGGGGAAGGCTAAGTGTACAGGGTTAGTTTTGTTGACCCTGTGTCTGGTCCAATATCGATACCTATTCAGAGACCACCTTTAAATATAGTTCCTTATTTTTTGGAAGTAGGAGAGCTTCTCCTGTTGGCCTTGCAGCCAGTTATGCATCTTATCCTCAAGACAAACCAGCTAAAGCCATCAGCAACCCTTCACAGCAAAGTCATAATGTTATCAAACCAAGCATTATACACTGCAGTGTTTCCCCTAGCATTATATTAGGGGACGCCCCACCCCCCCCAACAGCACCTCCCGCCCCCCCTTGAAGGCGAAGTTTATTTTATTTTTTATATAGCGCCAGATCACAACAGGAGTCATTTGAGGTTACCTTTCCTATAGAACAGGTCTATACATAGTCCTTTTATTAAACAAACTAAATAGCCTTATGTTATTTGACTTATTTACACAACAGCTTGTCATTTTTTAGCTCTACACAGTCACGCGTTTACACAGGTGAGCACACTCCCACCAGCGGGCAGAGAGCGCGTCGGAAAATATGTCGCATAAAGCACCTGAAAAGCAGACAAAAATATCTGCCTTTTTTAAAGTCCAGAAAGTTACACTGCAGTGACAAAAGCTGCACAATTTGTGGATAATTGTCATAAAAATAAATGATATGATGTTTAATTCAGTTGTTATATTGACTGCTGTCATTAAAAGAAACACATGAACACCACGAATCTGCCCCCCCTACCCAAAAGTTGTAAACCTAGGGGAAACACTGCAATGCAATGGCCAGCTGGATGTTTCTTCGTTGATTGACCTCCAAGACAACGTAACTTCTCTAAAGGCAGGTTTGCACGTTATTCTACCCCCTGCATCTAGAAGTAAAGGGACAGATATGTGAACTTTTTTAGATTTAGCATAAAAAATCTGCAGTTGGGAAAAAAAAAAACTGTAATTGTAACTCAAGAGACTGTGCATATCTAAATAATATATAACCATAAAACCATTTTAGTATTGATAGGCTGTTGCATCCATGTTACCAGTTATTCTAGAAGCAAATGGAGCAGTTCAGCACTAAAGTCAGCATTCTATCCAATTTGCTTCAACTGAACTGGAAAATATCCAGCTTTATAAGCTTATCAGCAAGCGTCTCTCGATACAAGCATTGGGTGTTAAGGCCAGGTCTCCCCAGTAAAGGTCCCAGTGGCACAACAGGCTCACATGATAATCAGAGCTGAATGTTAGGTTCTGATTTCCCAATACAAAATTTTTTTTTAAAAGAGCCACCAAAGTTAACATGTGAGATGCAATTCAATTTGCGACTTGTGCCTCGACCCTTTGCAAAACCAATTGGGCTGAAGAAAAGGAAATCAGTGTCTCATTTCAGAGCGACAGGTCCTGAATTACTGGGCCCACTGCAATGTGGCATCACGGGAAACCTTCCACCCACAATGTAATTGGAAACGCTTCGCCAATCAAACCCAGCACCCTAGAAGAAAATGAAAAAGGACTATCAGAGGCCACAGAGACACTGGGGTCACAAATGTCATCTCCGATTGCCTTATAAACTCAGGACACACAAGATTTAAATGCATGGTCTCATGCTTCCTTAAATTTCCACAAACACGATACTCACAGATGGAGCATCTGGGTGTACAAGGAAATTTAGTCAAAGGATATTCTTGTGAAGAAGTTGTCCAGATTCTTGATATGATGCCATGAATCTGTACAGAGAAAAGCATCAGTGTTAAGCACCATCCAGCTCAGGAAAGCAGACTCTGCTGCTTAAATGACACTTGAACACTATCATTACTTAATTACTTCATTTACGCTTATACTGCCATGTCAATTATCGTCCAAAAGGCTAGGGAAATGTCATCACTATAAAACTTACAACTAAATTACATTAAAATCACAATGACAATGAACAACAGAACCCACATTAAAACAATTAAGGAATCCTGTGGTACCTTTAGATATTGTGTGACTGTTTCACCAGTGTCAGTGAGTGTCGACCTGACATATTCTGCAGAACAGTGTTGATAGAACGAACAAATCACAAAAGCAGAGAATCGGCCCCCAGTGGCACCTGACAGTATCTGCCAAAGTACCTTTCAGGCCTTCTGGCACGTGCACAAGCAGGTCTTCCTCCCCAGGCGGTGAGTCCTCCTCAAAGTCCTCGATCCGCTGGTACTCCTGGTATGCTTCAAAGTTGGCCATTGTGATTCACATTCTCCTCCGTTGCTTCTCCCCGAATAATGTGGGATGCTGGATGTAAGAGGACACCCACTGTGAACCCCAGGTCGTAAAGAACAGGATCCTTATTTCTGGTTCCTGGTGTAAACGGAAGTAACCGAGAGCCTGACCTTGGGGCTCACACTTTAGAAGCGTGCTTAACCTAAATCACTTCAGAAAATCTGTTTAAACACTTTCACATTTTTAACATGTAACCCCAAAGCAGATCTTACATCTACTAAACAAAACTAGGGAGAGAATTTTACCAGCCAACCCCCAACTCTAGTCACACTGGTTGGACAGTTGGAGGGATGCATTCACAAGATTCGACTTTGCTTTATATTTCAGTTCTCTTAGCAAGATAATTATTGACTATATGCTAACTTAACAGATGCAGGAATCATGTCATGGAGCTGTGTCACGGCACAGAGATGCCTCTGGGATGCCTACAGATGTACGACACTCTCCACAAAGCATGACAGGAGTGCTGAACTTGGTTCAGATATATTCACTGTGGCAAGGGAGAAGAGACTATCCCTTTGGCACATTTTGATGTACAGCACTCAAGAATTTAAATTAATATTTCAAAAACATTTTACTAATACAACTATGCCCTAATGTAACCCAACAATATTAAGGCAGTAGATGGCACAATATTGCTGAACAAAGCACAGTATCTCGAAATTCAAATAATGTCTGATTTCTGGACATGTGATTTGATAATGGAGACTGAAATGGAGTGGCACAGGGATGAACCCACTACAACAACGTTTAAGTGGCAGCAAGGAAAATGCAATAAATAGATTATGTTTTTCAAACAGCTGCTTCCGTTTTAAATCCCACGATCAACATTACAACGCTACTCATTAGCCATCATATATTTTTCCTTAGTACACTTAGAGATGTGTTCCTGACCTAAAAGGCTTCTGCACAAATTGTCCACAAACATGATCTATATCAAGGATCAAGAATATGACAAATCAGGCCTTGTCCGCATGTACACGCGCATTTTAAAAAAATCTCTGTCCACATGAAAGGGCTAAAAATGCACTGTCAAGAGTAAACTCGCCTAATGTAAACAGCGAACGATAACACACCCTAATGTCAATGTCTACACTGACACTGAAAACAGATTTTCTGAAAATCTTCACCCTGGACGCGGTTTTGCAAAAGCTCCGTTTTCAGTGCCCTAAAACACAGTTTGCCTGTGCACAAAAGGACAAAACACATAGAAAAAAGATACCTTTATAAAAAAATACCCATGCACCTGTGGACAAGGCCTCATTTGTAAAATAATGCTCCTCTTCTCCTCAGGATTAGGGAGAATTCAGAGTCCATGTTTCTGCCAGTGTCTTAGCATTCATATGAACACATAACCCATGGCAAACAGTGGAATGTATCTTCGCTGAGCTGCTTGTACAGTATCATAATCAGTCTGTTTTCACAGTTATCATTGTATTCTCTTTAGGTCCGATATCAAGGTCAAAGGGTCATTTACATGGAATTTCGTGGGGTCCTCACTTTAGACCAACTAAAAGGAAAAATTAAACTAATTTCCAGTGTCTAAAATAAGAAGCATTGTCAGGTAACAGCTGCTTAACATCTCCAGATACACAGTCATGGCTCCCAGATCTGGGTCAGCTATGCTAGCTATACTGACATGTCCAACCCTCAGAATGACTTTACCTCTCCTGCATTTCAGAAGCTTCCTCAGCATTTGATGGACAGATTTCACACAAGTGTTGTGTCTGAGGTTCTACCATAACAGCAGCAGCTTGCATCCCTATCAGTAATAATGCGCTGATTTACAGACTATAGACTTTGACACAACAGACTCTCATATTATCGGCACCAATGTGTAACAGCACAGTTTCTCCAGGCACAAACTTTCAGCAAAATTTCCAAAATAAAACTCTTTCACAATCCCCTCCGAGCACAGTTTCCTTATGAAGTGGTTAGATCAGTTCAAACAAGTTGCATGTTTTTTGTTCTTATCGCCCATCTGCTTGCTGCATACGATCGCTAATGGGACGACCTGACCGAAAATAAGTGCGATGATAAGCTCTGGTGACAGTGATGCATTCGACTTAGCAAACGTTGGCAAACAATTGCAGCTTCCACCTTGTGTGTTTGTTAGCCAGCCACTCACTGTGAACATCTGTTCACAGACAAGAATGTATGAGAAAACAGACGGGTGCTTGCCTCAAAAACACCAGTGGTGGAAGATCTGGAATAGGGCTGCAACTAATGATTATTTTGGTAATCGATTAATCTGTTGATTAATTTTTCGATTAATCGGGGGGGCAAAACCAATTCCATTTCCAGCAATTTTTAATAACCCAGTCTGTCTTTGTACAAAGATTTTTATGTGAGTTGCTGGAAACAAACAAATGTATGCTACATTAAGAGTATAAAAAAATAATAATTTTGTAGCACCTGAATCAATGTAACGAAATACACAAAATCTTGTTTTATGAAGTTCAACCAGCATGGTGCTTTAGATCATGTATTCAGTACTCCAGTATTTTAATGTAAAAGCGCAGACTACCACTGCTGTTACTAAGAATATTATTAAATAATTGTCTAATGTTATTTAATGTTGATACACATATGTGACAGGGGGAGAGAGCGCGCAAGCGAGTGTGTCTGCATTTATTACGGACAAACAAAGTAAACATTTATTGCGGAGAAAAAGCCTTTTTCCGCATTTTACGCTAAAATATGCCGGCTTGCACTCTCGTGAAACACCAAAGACTTTAGTGGTAACAAAAAATTTAAGGTGGGTAAACTATATGCACAGCAGTAAATACGGTGGATAAATATTTATATCCTTAACATTAGTTGTCTCAAAAAAGGTGAGTAAACGCTGTTTTGTAAATTTAAAAGGTGCGTAAATGGCATTTATGTGCATTTACCCTCCACTACACCACTGAATGGAGGATTTGCGTTAAGTAATCTGAATAATTGCATAAAATAATCCAAAAACTCCACAACGTCACATAATACATCAGTGTCTCTCTCACCTAATTTAAGCCAATTATCGTCAAATTCTGGCAGAATTAAAACAGGTTTTTTAATCGTTTTTCCCAATTCTTCCAGAATTCATCACATAAGCTACTCAAGGCACGCCGTTGGTTCTCGTCACTTTTTTCTTTTATGGCAGTCAGCATCCAGCTTAATGGTGCTTTACCTCCACCGCGGCTTTGGTTAGCTTACTGCTCCCAAATTAGGAAGTAGCCACTGTACTTGTGTGTATAACAACGTAGACCCAACGAACCGATTATTAAATTAGTTGGCAACTATTTTAATAATCGATTTTAATCGATTAAATCGATTAGTTGTTGCAGCCCTAATCTGGAGTACCTGGAGTTTCACCACGTTACCAAAATATGTAGTCCAAGAACCCCAGTGTTCTGTTACACTACAGAGCTTAGTGTTAGAGGTGCCAGAAAAGTACTAAAATTACTGTCGCCTTAACAGAAAAATGGTCTACGTTTGCAACAATGGAATAAATGAAAACAGCCTGTTTTAAGGCCACAGAATGTTTAAGACGGCTGATCAAGGATACAGCACTGACTCGAGTTGTGCGATCACACACAAAGCAGTGCCGATAAATCACTTGCTTTTGCTCAATATCATCTCCATGTAATGCATGTAATGTTTCCGAACAATGGAAGATGAACGTCTTTTCATGACCAGTTCTTGTGCGCTATTCTCCTCTTCAGTCATTTTTATTCAGTTTCTCACAAACGGGACAAGCAAGGATAAGAATGTCTTGGAGAGCACATCCAGAGTTCATGCAAATGGAGCAATGGTAAACTTCAGATTGAATTTTTGAAAATGTTGAAAAGGAACAATCATTAAACTGGCTAAGTTTTGTTTCCTGTGACTGAATAAAAATGTGTTAGCACAAATTGATGGCTCGAGCCCAGCAAAGTATTGCAGTCCTTGCGATGCCACAATTGCATGTGCATAAAATGCCATGTCCATATTAACATTGCACATCATTCAAGCAATAATGGTTCAGTGGTGCAACGAGTAGCACTGTCGCTGCACACCGCCGCCCACTGTCCAAAAAAATGCAACTTTAGTGAAATGGAGTGCCAAAATTGGTCATATACATCAAGCATGCAATGGTTGAATAGTTCCTGCCTAAAATCAACTGCAATGTATGTATTACACATTATATATTAGAGATGTTCAACGTGTTCAACCTGGACCTGAGACCAGCCGATCAGTCTCATGTATTTCTGATAGCGAACTGGTCTGTTTTACACATGCACCACATGTCACACTAACAGTCGCACAGGCAATAGCCTCACATGTCATTAGCATGGAAGCTCTTCACTGCGAGTGAAGATGACACAAAGCTTGTAACACATGTAAAGTCAAAGTAAACCGTGGGAGAAATTGGGTGCAATTGTTGTATCACAAAAACATGGTGAAACATTGGGGGTAAACATATATTAGAAAAGCATAAATAGAATAATCATTAAAATTGCAGAGCTAGCTAAGGTTTTTTTCCTATGAGAGTAAAAATGTTTTAGTGAAACTTTAACTGTGCTATAATGTCCGTACAGTATGAAGGTATGAAAAAGCCTGATCTTAAGCTATCTTACTAGTGATGTAAGAATTATATGGACATAACATGCGATGTTTATTAATAATATTCTCCTGCACATATTATTATTTGGAAGAGTATAGTACACTTCAGTTTTATATAGAGGTTTGTAACCTATGGATGTTATTTTGAAGACAAGTAGAAAAAGAGAAAAGGGATGACGTCATATTATGTGGTGAATTTAAACATACTGGAAACTGATATAAGTAACTGACATTTGTTTTGTTATTTAAATCTGCTGCACCTGCTCTTGTTTGGTGAAGTAAAATATGTCAGACAAAGTTGGATATATGGCAACTCATTTTCAGTTAACTGTGATTTGTACCTCTTTCCAGTCACAGAACACTTTATTTTGAGACTTGTTTAAGTGAAAGAAGACCCTGTAACTCTTTTAACAATTTCTTTTATTATGAAAATAAAAATTTGCACTGAAGAAAAGCTGATTTTTGATGTTAGTATATGTTGTCAATTACAGTTCTTAGAATGAAAATTTACAGAAATCGGTATTGGCCAAGAAAATTGCAATTGGTGCATCTCTATTATATATTATGTTATTTATTATTCTACACATGAATGATTACTTGATGAATAATCAATCACTAGATTAATCAGTAGATTACTCAAAATATTGATTAATATGGGACACTGATTGGCATTAATGACGGATTTCTCCGGTAACGTTCATCACAAACAAAAGTTTTAGACCTTGGCTTTGTCTCAACAGAAAGGGGTCCAAACGAATCAGAAAGCTCAGCAGCCACAGCACATATGAGGAGTGATGAATTCTGTGTCCCAGCACAGCACACCAGAGGACAACAGAAATCGTGTCATCTTTTTTTGTTTTACCCCCGTTCTTTATTTTTCATCCTGTAATCTCAGCTCCTGCACTGATCCAGCATGAATCCTTTCCTCTGGTGATTCAAGCTCATTTTTTCAAGTTTACTAAGGTGTGCGATGCAACACACACACACACCAGAGGCAGTGTCTCAGTGAACAGCTTCTCGCTGCCAAATCCGGAGCTTCTTTTTGGCTGGAGCTGTAGTGAAGCATACTGAAAGTCTACAGGAGCCAATTTTATGTAGCTGTCACACTGCACCCACTAGTAGACGTGCCCACAAGCTACTTCAACCATTGATTTATGTAACTTCTGGCCGTATGTTCTAAAATATTTATTAACTGTTGGCTAAATCGACTAAACAGTCCAGTCTGTCCAAGCTTTGAGCATATGCAGGGCCCAAGTTACAGTCTAGATTTGTTCCCTAGCAAGATAAACAGGTCCCAGCCTAGACTGACTTGAACCAACATGCCAGGGTGGAAGACAACACACGGAAAGTTCATTTCATGATTTGTTATTACATCAGGGCAAAAACAGGGGAACTGACAAGTAAACATGTTCAAAATAAATGCACTACAGAATATTTGACGCTAGCAATTCAGGTAAGAACCTTGCCCAACTCTCCCATTCTGGCCAACTGAATGTAGATGAGGCAGGTTTCTACAACCAAACATGCTTCATACCACAATCGGTCGCAACCCAGTCTCAGCGCACAACTGTATTGCGGGCAAAATCAAAGGCCTGGCTCGGTTCACAACTGTCAGGGATGGGCGACGGTACCGCCTGTGCCCCAGGACATGCCAGCCCTGTTTGTACACCAAGTTCCCAGGTCTGTGAAGCAATCTGCAGTCATGCACTTGCAGCCACATCAAATTACAGGCTGACCTTTCCCTACGTGATCAGCTACTTGCTCAACAGTGGGGGAGGATTCCTCTCAATTGTCATAACACCACGTAAACTTCACATTAAATGCCCCATAGGGTGAAGCATAGATGAGGTATGTAAAGTTAAATATTATCTGACTGACATGCAGCGGATTTACATTGTCCTTGAACCTCTCACGTCACAAACAGGGTTACTGCTACAAATAACTACTTCCTGTAATCCAGGAACAGTTAGCTTACTAGCTATAATCAAGGTATTATGGCATAAACAAGATATTTGTGCCAGACTAACCGGCTTCATGTCGAGGCATTTAAACCTACTGCACAACCCCGCAGTTAGCCCCATAACTGACAAGCGGCTCACACGTTTACCATGTAACTTGTCAATACCAGCCCAGAATAACACCATACAGAAGTACCCAAATAGCATTACTTTCTCAAACATTATATATACTTATTTATGCTGTCAATAATGTAATTATAGGATAGCTGGAATATATCAGCATACGCCCACTGTCGTACTACTTTTAAAAAAAACACCTCGTCGACCTACTAAACCGTCTTCCCTTTGGCCTGAAGAGCATCTTTCAGCACAAAGACGGAGCAGCATCTCCACCTGGTAATTTGGCGACCTGGACGGAGAAAGACGACGCCCGGACTGACGGCTTCGGCCGCGACTAACCGGACGAGCTAACGAGCTAGCCGTCCATCAGCTGGTGGACTCGCCGAGGACGCGGTACACGGCCTAACCAGCGGCTAACACGGGAAACTACGGCAATAACATGTTAAATCGACCGTAGCAAGGTTACACCGCGTATACAGGGGCCGGACAGAGTGACTTACCTCGTACTGTTCGTCGGACAGCTAGCCTCGCTAACGGCTACTCCAGTAGCCCATTTTATCATTCCATCTCCTCAGTGTCCTGAGGACAAAAGTCACCTAATTCTGGAGCTGGGTGACATGGCTTAGAGAAGCAACACGGCACGTTTATTTTGTGTGTGTGTGTTTGATTTCCCTTGTCTTTTCAACGTTTGACTCGTGCTCCCGGATGGCCGCGAGGTTCCAGGCTTTCCAGCGCCGCGCGAATGTCAACACGGCGCTATGTGACGTCACTCCGCCTGCCTCCTGGTCAGCGCTCACGTGCGCACAACACACATGAAGCTCGCTGCGTGCCAAGACCCTTCGCAATATCCCATTAAACGCTCAAATGCGTTTGTCTTATTTTATTATCGATATTTATAACCTCCACACGTTATTGTTTTGTTTGGTGGAAATAAAGCGTCGATTCACAGAGCAGCAGCATCCCATGCAATGTCATATATGCAGCAAATATACTTAACATAGCTATTGTGTTTTCAGTGTTACGGAATATGAATGTTTTGACGCGTCCTATGTTTGTTTTTGACCGTTGCATTCTGGGTGAATATTTCGTCGCACCAATATGGCTGCGCCCATCTGGCTTTGGAAAGCCCTCTGAGCTCTAATGTTTCCACTTATCCAACCATATAGCGGTAGTTTTAAACTTTTCTTGCGAAAATGTTTTATCTCTTGCTAAGGTGCAAATTAAACTGCAGCTCCAGTATTCCGCTGCGCTACGTGCATACTCGTCTGACTAAAGTCAAAGACGTATGGATTCACAGACGGTAGGAGGACAGACGGGGTTGCTGTGGATTACCGATTTTATGAGCTAAACGTTTTTAAAAGCTATTGTCACTGCTGTTCCAAAGCTGGAAATCTGAAAAACTGCAGTTCAAATTCATTGTATTGTCAGTTTCCTTAACTGTAACAATGTAATTTAAAATTCAGTTATTTTACGATTTCTTAAGAAAGCACTGAACATAAATTTGGTTTGATGTTGAATAATACATGTGAATGGTGTGTGTGTGCCCTGCGATGTGTTGGCGCCCCGTATTGGGTTGTTCACAGAAGATGGATGAATGGATAAATAATATAGTCTGTCTTGTTATTAAATTCAAAATGTATCTTCCCACTGATTCTAAACTCAAGAAATCATGTTCGTCTTTACAGAGAAACGTCACTGACCCAACTCATTGGTAGACGGAACTTCTTTACGAAGCCGAATCATGCGACCAATCGATTGTGGGTTCAAGCCCGGAATTCGCCCGGACGCGCTGTGGGCCGAAACGCCAGGCTCCCTGGAGCCGTCCTGGGCTTGTTTGTAGTGGCACCGTCGGCACTGACCGTCACAGCACGACTGCTTTGCAGTCCAGCATATTGTCAGGATGGGACTGCAGAAGCTGAGGTCCAAACTCCAGAAGCTGAGCTTGAGTTTAGCTGGGCGATTCTCTGGGAGTTCATTAAACCACAACTTCTAGCACTCCTGGGTGCAATTGTTGTAAGTAATATGAAATTGCCCCGAACTTATTTACTTCTTCCAGTACAAAATTCTTGGGTATTTATATGCTAAAGATAATATCCTTTAGTTGATGTGGTGATGCTTTGAAAAGCAAAGTTCATGACTCGTGGCATATATGATCATGATAATGCACTTTGAGCACTTTGCAAGTGAACTGGGAAACCTTCATATTCAGGGTTACTGTCAAACAGTAAATTGTATTTTCACATCCTTACTACTGGATTTTAATTTGCTAAGCAATTACATTCATATCTTTGTGTGAATGTTACAGTATCGTCTTGTGTGTATTCTGTGAGCATACACTGGAGGATCCTTGTAACTGCGCTTAACTATTTGACTGCCACGTTTCACGCTTTTAATTGGCAGGGATGTAGAGGTGCAGTCTGACCATTCAGGTGTGATCTGTTTGTCTGCTTTTCCTTGCTGCTGTCCAGCTCGCCTTTGGTGCAGCTGTGCTGAACATTCAGATCCCTCTCATATTGGGTGACCTGGTCAATGTGGTGGCCCGTAACACGAGAGAGCACCCAGGGAGCTACCTCAGAGAAGTGAGAGAGCCAGCTGTGAAGCTTCTGGCATATTATGGGCTGCAGGTGAGCTGCCGTTTACCGTTAAGGTTGAAATATCGCATCGCAATGCCATGCAGAGGTTCGTCTGACGTCGCATCTATAATCGTGTTCAAGTATTGCGTGCAGTCGGCCCACCATATCCGTTGGTTCCCTATCCGCAGATTCAACCAACCGCGGATCAAAAATATTAGGTAAAAAAAATCTGGAACGTTATAAAAAGCAAAACCTTAATTTGGTGCAGAGAGAGATAATGAATTGTATTTTCTCTATTCCTATATGCGATACAGTGGTGGTGTCTCTACTGAACATATGCAGATTTTTTCTGGTAATTATTCCCTAAACAATGCAATATAACAACCATTTACAATGGCATTTACATTCTATCAGGTATTATAAGTAATATAGAGGTGATTTAACATATGTGGGAGGATGTGTGTAAGTTAAATGCAAATAGGCCTATTATGTCATTTTATATAAGAAACTTGAACATCTGTGGATTTTGGTATCTATGGGGGTCCTGGAACCAGTCCCCCATGAATGTTATGGGATGACTATTTATGTGCAAATTAAAATATGAATTTTAAGGATTTGTCTACATTCAATCCCAGAGGTCACATGAAAATAAAAATGTGCAAATCGACCGGATTGCTACTTAGCTTGTTCATACTCTGAGGCACTGCATCGCTAATATGAGTCTAAATGTCACATCCATAATTCCGCAATCGGCCCGAAAGCTTTTTACCGCATTAACAGAAGCGTGACGGCGCGACAATCGTCCTTGTGGTAGTATAGATACTTTCTTGCCAGATCCGGCCAGCGAGTCAGAGTCGACATGTACACGCACAGTGTGGAATCCTACACGATGTCCATGAGATCAGATGAAGCGAAGTCGTCTCAGACCAACCCGTCGTTTACCATGCTGTCTTTTGCGCAGGGCCTGTTGACCAGCGGTTACATCATCTGTCTCTCCAGGGTTGGAGAACGAGTGGCAGCAGATATGAGGAAACGGCTCTTCCTGTCTTTACTGAGGTCTTTAAATTCAGGGGCACCTCCTTTTGCAGTTCCGAGATGTATACCAGTAAATAGTATAAAACGGAAGAAAACCCCTAAATGTGATTTTAACATGAGGGGAGACATACAGTGTTGGGATCTGATTAGAAAATAAACTGGCTATTGATTTTGTTTACCAGACAGGATATCGCCTTTTTTGATGCCAACAAGACGGGCCAGCTTGTGAATCGCTTAACTGCCGACGTCCAAGAGTTCAAGTCTTCATTTAAACTGGTCGTCTCTCAGGTAGATGTGTCTGCTTGCTATTCAGGACATAATTTTCAGGATGCTACAACGCACATTCAACACAAGCAGAGCTGTTAGTCAGCGGCAGTTGGTTTGACCCGTGGCCTTCAAT
>JAODKF010000089.1:3927049-3939292 GCA_026779585.1 Mormyrus proboscirostris
CACCTGAGTCCTGTTCCATGGCAGCATAGACTTTCTTAATGACGGGTATTTTAATTTCTGGCATGATTCCTTAAAACAGTGTTATTTCTTTGTATCCATGCTGTAAAACTCTTTTGCTGTGTAAACAAATGTTAGGTTACACAAAATCACAAGGTTTTAGTTTATAGTAATAATCACGGTGAAGAAAAAAAAAACACGATTTGCAGCGGTACGGTTAATTTTTAGGTTAAAGGTTAAAATAAGTTTTCAGTAATTCAGTACAAAAGTATTATTAAATGCGCTTGCCTGCTTTGATATCTAAATAAATATAAAATAGAAAAAAAATAATAATGAATAGAATCCTCCTCACTCTAAACAGTGAGTTGTTTTCTATTAATATACCTTTTCGATTAGGTTATTTTAAGATGTTCCCATTTTGACTAGAAATAGTCCTTTAGTAGCATTTTGTGCAATCCCTGGGCTGAACTCGGTAACATGATGAATAAATTACAAGCTGACTTTTAGAGTGGTTATGAAAACCCATTGGTGGTTAGAATTTATAGCTTTTTATGAGACAACTTGTCCCCAGACTACATCACATAAATCTGTAAACGTGTAAAGGCAAATCCTGTTAATTTTTATTCAGTGCAACACATTTCTGGACCTTGACACAATTTCTCTATAATGACAATTCAATCCCTCATTGAAGTACAAATTGCCTTGTTTAACTAGCTGCTTAATTTTATTTATTTCGTGAAGCATTTTGAATTCAGTTTTCACCAAAAGAAAAATGCTCAGTGAAGGCATAGAAAGGAAGTAGCAGATTTAACGCTCTGTGTTTTAGCTGTCTGAGAGCAAACAGTCAGTAGGATCATGCCAACAGATTCCAGTCGGGAGCCAAAAACACAAGTCAAAATACGACAACATTGCCAGAATAAGCTACCTTTTGTAGAGCTAAATGACAAAAAATAAACAATTTGGAAGCAAGGACCACTTCTGCACTTTCCTCATTGGGCCTGTTAGCTTTTTATCAAAACATGAGTAGAGTTTTTTGCTATTTAGTACTTTTATGTGTGTAGGCAATACCTGTAAATTTTAAGTTGTATATTTGTATAAGTATTTAATAAAGTACTCTTAAGTATAGAGCTAATTTTGTGTAATTTCAATGCAATCCCCATAGTGAAATCATTTTCCGTTTTAATGTCAGCTTATACTCTGCGACACTTACACATTGAGTTACCACTATACTTACCATGATCGACTTGAAAAGACAACCGGTTGAGGTACAGAGACAAGCAAAACAACATTTACGAGAAGGCCTTTTTTATTTGAAGTATATTTCAGGTCTTAGTTCATTCACAAAATATGCAGGTAGTTATTTACTGGATATATTTATACAGTAAATGGAGCCAGATGAGCCAAGTTACAGTCCCCCAGGTGCCACGTCAGGTAAGACAGAGATATTGGTGATTGGAGACAATATACACCAATGAACATCCATTTAAAAAGATCTGAACTGATCATACAAAATACAAATGGCTGGATGTTTTGAAAGTACTTTCGTTCTTTGTTCAAAACATCTGTTCTGCACCATTTCAGCTCTTCACATTGACTCATTAAAAAAAAAAAAATTCTAAAATAACATTTCAGTGATTCCAGCATAACACATCAAGGGCCGTTTGCCTCGCCGTTCACATCCGTGTTTGAACGCGTTTCCCAAAAAGCAAAGATGAAGCAGCGGCAAAAATGAAACGAAAAAACAGGCAGATGAACCAACAGAAGCGGTGAGTTGCCATGGATGCCGAATGGTAACACAGAGGAAAAGCCGCCGGCCAGGCCCAGCTGGTCCTCAGATTGTGTTTATATGATTTGTAATTCAGAGCAGAATTAGGAGCCAATCCACAACTCTCAGATCAAAATATAAATTTCTCACATATCTATACACAAACATATATATTTTTAAAAAATTAACAAAGATTGTAAAAGTAAAAAAAAGATAAATACTCGGCCTGCTTGATACACTGCGAACTTCATTACGATCAACGTTGGGACAGAGACTCTTTCTGATAAGGTAGCAGCTTCTGCTCTAACAAGGTCATCAATTCCCAGCGCAGAGCTGGAAACGACACAAAACTGAGAACAGGGTTTTGGTTTTACTGAGGCAAAGGTAACCAGGCATTAAAATGTCTTGACGGATGTATGATTTCACATCTAGATTAAAACTACTTTCATCAAAAGGCTACTTTGAAAAAAAGCACGTTAAGACAGACCAGTTCTTCAGTGTACCAGTTTGGATCAGTGAACCGAGTATTTGATCCGGCTTGTATAAAAACGATCACGTTACGGAGGACCCTGTGGTCATATGACGCCTTTTTAAAACCATTATACGTCCAGCTGTGTGAGTAAAGGTGATTGAGGACATCACTAATACAAATACATGTTAAATTACACAGATGCCAGTAGCACTGGCTCTCTGTCAGAGTCACAGTCGGTCTCAAGGAACGTGCTGTTTGCTTCATCTGGCTTCCAAGTACTTTACTGATACTAGTAGATATATACTGAATATGTACTAAAACATAGCAAAGATACACAAGGGTACATGAGGCTTCGGGGACTCGCAGAGGACATGCAAAGAGGAGCAAAGGGGTAGAGGCCCACAGTAACACACACACACACACACAGCTTCTGAACTTGAAGAGTAGAATACACCAGACTTACTAGGCGATGACAGAGCTACAGTTTAATCTACTAGTGGGCAGAACTTAAGTCTTAAAAATCCATTAAAAGCTTTGTGTCACTATACAACTAGGATTGTTGTTATGCTGCTTGGTGGATTTTAAAAACACCTTGTCCCGTCGCGAGGCCGTTAAAACCACATCCTTTCACTACCGGTGTTCCGCCACTGCTTCTCTGTGATTGGCCAGAAGAATCGGCTAACTGGGTATCAGCTCATAATCATATACTTACACTATAGTGTCCCAAAGCTGCCTCATTCTTTGCAGCTGAACTTTGAAAAAGCTCGCTGAAGGCATCCTGAACTGGTCTGCAGACCAGACTTAATTTTTACTCATATTATTTTCTCTGTGGGTGGGAGGGAGTTAGACATCATGAGAAGCAAAAGATAATTCAGAATTCATCTGATGATTCATCTTAACCCCCGTCACTACAGCCATTACCATTAAAGTTGAGTTTTGTGTGGTTCGTCCGATAATTTAATTATACTCAAAGCAGGACACCTGCAGCCAACAAAAAGGAACCAAAAAAAAACCTGTCTACAATCTGCTATTTGAGTAATTCCACATATTTTTTACTGGAGCTGATGACTCACGAAATACACATTATGAATCAGCTGCATAAGTGTATCTTCTTTTTAAACTCTTAAATGTCTGCAGAATGCAGACTCTTATTGCTGATAATAAACCACAGAATACATTAAACTGTTTCTAAACATTCCCTGGAGGGATGAAAAGCACTATTTAAATGTAGTCTGTTTTTATTATTTATTAAAAGTAGTAGTGTTGACACGAAAATTAATCAGGTTAATTATATACAGGTTCTTTGAATTGAGACTGCCATCCAGAACACACACAGTGAATGCACAGTATTGCTCCCCTGTTGCTTATAAAATGGGGGTAAGTCTGAACTCTCGCTCTACAATATGGGCAGATGTATGTGAGAGAATAACAGCAAAGTATTGTAGCTAGAGGCTTGCGAGGGGCACTGACAGATCCTGTGCGCTGAAGTTTAAACACGCTACCAATTAAGGGACTCAGTGGATTTCCCTAATTCTCATTCAGAGGAGACAGAAACTGGGAATGGAAAGATGTGTTTCAGAGGCGTTCTGTGTTTTACAACAGTCATTTTTATGTACAGGTTAAACAGTCATTAAGTTAACGTACCAAGACCAACAGAAACCTGATTTCCTGATTTAATCAATTTCGCAATCGCCTTTTACATCCACGCTGCTTTTATTTACATTGATTGTTGTCATAATTCATAAAATATCACTGAGCTAATCATTATGAAGGGAGGAAGAGAAATTAGCATGGATGCTGAAGCAGTTAGCTGTTCCCGTCACACTTTTCATCACTGACATTTCATTCAATCCATTCGGGTGATTTTGCTCTCATTAAAAGTTACCCACCAAGTCCTGTAATTACCTAGTGGTATATCACAATGCAAAGGCGGCACAGTTTTGTACTACAAGACCATTAAAGTGAAGGAGAAAGTACTCAAAATACACAATCCAGTCAAATGCTGCCTTCATTCTTAATAAAATACTGTCATGTAGGCAAATATGCGGACTGGGGAAAAACAGACATCTGCAGCCTCAAGCAGGACTTTCTCTGAGAAGCACTCATAAAACAGTCAAATCTCACAATAACACACTGTCAAAATACAGTAATGAACCACAGCGAGGCTTTTTTACTTTTCATTATTCATAGCTAAATGTTCGGCGTTGTGCAAAGTCTAGTATTTCCTTTCCTGCTAACATCTGGGATGGGATATTAAGGTGTTTGCAATAAGCAGTGTGTCATGATTCTAGGCAATGCAATTTGTAAATCTTAGAGAGTTTGCAGAGAATAACTGATCTCAAATGAAAACAGAACAGCCAAAGTGCTACTGGAGGGGGGACACAGAGTGGCACACAAGGCTGCTGGGCCGGTGAAATGTGCTGGGTAATAATATTATCAATAAATGCATAAACAGACGGATAGACATAACCGGATAAATAAAACACTCCAGGCTATTCTCTTAGTCAAAACCCTTTTTGAAAATCCTATGTCAGGGAAAACATCAAACAAAATGCTGAAAAGCCATAAAATACATTTTCAACTAAATTGTTGGGTAGTGTTGCCGGTGCCTCAGATGAAAAGGTTAAAGACTGCAAAACTTCTCAAAAAGCAGCAGAATTTTCAGGATAACCTGCAAATAATTCCGGAAAAGACACACAGGAATAACGCTTCGTGGTAACAAACTGTTTGTAAATAATAATCAACTTGTTTCCTCACGCATACCTGTCTCCTATCATGTGAAAATGGTGCCCATTTTTGTATTTTTCCGGTCAACTAAGAGTAACCCATTTACAAACCCTTTGTTATTATATGCAGAATTTTAACTATTCGTTAAACATTTACTGCCGGGTATTTCAAACAATCTAAATCATTGGTATAGATAGGGATTGGTCAGTGGACAAAAAAGGGGGCGGGGCAAAAAAGGGGCGGGGCAAATTGCTATCCCTGCATCCTATTGCCAAACTAATTCTGAATTATATGAATTGACTGTCAAAAAGGCAAATTGCCCATTAATACTTTGTGCTCAAATTCTAACCAGTAGCAGAAGGCTGAGATTGGCATAAGGGGCTATGACTGAGCATCAGCTGGAACAGGCAAACACTCAGCTAACTTCTGGATGCCACACATTATGATCTATTAGTATCCGGTCACGTTTATCTTGCTCTTATTGTAAATCTACACCCTATAATGTAGATCAGGGTTCCTCAATTCCAGTCCTGGAAGGCCAGTCTCTGACAGTTTGCAGATTTACCTGCTCAGACACGCTGAAACCTGGCGACTGGCTGGTGAGCTGAATAAGGTGCGTTTGCAGCGCCTTATTGCAAACTGACCCTTCGGGACCAGAATTGGGGGAACCCTGAATGTAGATCCTGTGTTTATTGTATTTTGTTGTTTTTAACAAGTGATTTAGAGGCAAATGCCATCATTTTTTCAGTCCAGGCTAACTATTTGAGAACAGCCTTCATTTTTATAACCAAACAAAAAGACCCCATTATATGAATAGCATTTAATGGAATTTTTAATGACAGTTTAATGCACCGACACCCACATTTAATTGGCTTATTATTGTTACTGTGATCTTCACCCTTTCCCTATCAGTGGGCTCTACAAGAACAGAAATGCTGCTATCTTATCACTGAGCGTCCTGGGGTGTAACACCGGACAGTCGGTCCGTACGCCGGGTCAAACTGCACAGCTTACATGTTTACCTTGCAGTGTGTGGAAGCTTTTGTTTTTTATAATATACATCCAGTTTAAAGGCTCTTTATACTGGGCCAGATCCTTTTTCAGGATCACTTTCTGTCAGACAGTTTACAGTATAGAAACAGTAGCCATTTTAAGCTGAACGTGATTTTCTTTTAGTAACTCTGCTGTTTATTACTTATTTTTGGAGTATACCGCATATTTCTCACAGCAGCACATCTCGTGGTAATGGGTGGTTATTCCCTGCATTCACAGTGATCGGTGAACCCCGTTGCGGCCAATCAGATTTACTCCAAAGCTAAAAACATGTGGCTTTTTAAGAACATAAACATTTTAAGTCTTGGCAGCGACGCGAATGTTGCCACTGCATGTCCTAACAGCAGCGGCTATTTATGAAACAAATCAAGGCACCAAAAATGATTCTTCCGGGTCATTGGGAGACTTGAGATCGTGTCATAGGGATTATTCTTCCTGCAGGAAACTCTGACCCATTTCATGGTACTTGAAATGCAGTGCAGTCCCACGGAAAAGGGAAAAATGATGCACAGCTGTCTTCGCCACACCACAGCTAGCTTGAGAGAAAGCCATTGGTCTACCATTCGTAACGAGAATGTTATGACGACGTTGATTTTTGGGTATTTCACTGAGTGCTATGCTACTATTGCCGCTCAGACAGGACTGGCTTGCGCAAAGCTGAACGCTAAAAGGCCTCACGCGGAAACGGGGAACTCATTAAATAAGCACGCTCATCTTACTTTCCAGGACAATCCTCACATTTGTCTGGGCATCTGCCACGTTTCCCAAGTGCAGTGATCAGTCACATTTAGCAGCCATATCTCACAGCGGTGTAAGTATATTAATTCTCATTATGCAAAAAGGTGATCTCTTGGTGTCTGCCAATCTAATCATGTATTGTGCAGTCGGACTACAAAAAAGCAACTGAATATTTAATACCAGACCACACCCTCATCCAAATCCACTGACTCTATGCATAAATGCTGATATAGTTCTTTGCTGTAAAGAAAAGAAGAATGAATTTAAATTGGACTTGAAACCAACCTATCCACATCTCACTCACGGGAAAGGCCGGTGAAACGGGACGACAGACACAGCTTCTACTGCAATGACACATTGAGGTGACAGCTGCCTCGCTTTCAGAGGGATCTTGGTAGGGAAAGATGCTGCCTGCCCTTAACTGGCATGAGAAGCCAGCCCCCAAAAAAACCCAATCACATCCAAAAAGCTGTAGATGACAGAAAAAAAGCACTTGGACACTACCAACAAATGCAGGCCTGCCCGGATACTCTCCTTCAGGTCCTCTTGTGCTCCTTGAGATGAGGCCACCATTGGAAGGCCACTGCGATTCCATTCCTCTTGGCCAGCACTTAAATGGGAAGTTCTTACAGGAGCAACTGCCTCGCACTGGATTGTGGGAGAATCGTCCAACCCTTTGTCCCCCATATCTGATCTCTCGGTCCCCCCCAGACTGGTTCACTTAAACGCCGCATGTGACAGGCTTGTCCATGAAGACAGCTCGATCTGTCCCAGATGAGTGGTACTTCAGTAATAGCAGATGGGCTCCCTTTGAAAGACCCCAAGCAGGATGGAGTTTGATGTCTGATTTGCCGGAGTTTAACATAACAAAGCAGAGAGCAGAGAGATGGTGCCAGGATATGGCAATTAAACCTGAGTTCTGTTTTGGAAGTTTTTTTGTTTAAGTGATATTCTACTTCTATTCAGGCATTTATAGGTTCGCTATTCTTTAAATATTTCCTCCACATTTTTTTTTTTTTTGTAATAATATATATGTAATTGTCACAGTTTGCTGTCAAACCCCAGTTTTTCTCAGACTCCACCCCCCTCTTTATGTTGTCAACAGGCAAACTCCTCAAAGTTGCCTAGAGTCGGGTGACGAGGTAACATGTTCGGCGTGAATCCGAGACTGTCCGAGTGACTCCGGAGTGTGTCACAGGTACTCTGCAAAACAGAAACGGGGGGGCAGGGAAGGGGAAAGGAGGGGTCAAAAGTTCAAACGTGTTAGGGGAGGGGCGATGAGGGAGTGGCAGTGACAGGAGGGCAACAGGAGAGGGCGCCAATGAGGTGGGATCAGCAGCAGGGAGTGTCAGGACGTGAGCGATGAGAGGATTTCGCAAGGGGAGAAGAAATGGGCGAAGTGGAAGGTTAGGGATATAACACAACAGATGTTACGGATGAACAGGAGACCAAAACGGGAGGGGGGGGGGGGACACAGTGATAAGAGTGCAGGTTATCACATTAAAATAAGTGAGTGTAGCAGAAGAAAGATATAGGAAACATGTGCAGGAACGATGGAGCGTTATCAGCCAAGTTTCGTACAAGTGTGGTGAGGAAGAAAGGAAGAATAATGGAGGAGGAAAAAAGAATGATGAGCATGGTATGATGGCAGGAAGGGAGGAGAGAGAGAGACAGTTTTTAGTCTTGTGCCTCGTACTTGATCTGTACTTAGGTGGATTATAGGTTAATTCACCCACAAGTTTCTTTTTCAAACACTGTGCAGGGCGTGGCATACAGCAGGTACAACTGTGGTTGTTTCAGTGAATGGTGTCGGGATGCAGATTGAAAAAAATAAAGAAAAAAAAAAGAGTCGGCTGGAGATGGCTGCTGGTAGCCTTGCAACGGACAGCTGTATCTGCAGACAGAGGTCCATTTTACGATGCAAACTCATTGCATGCAGGCCTGTGATGACATCACAAAGGAATGCATCTAGCGATGTCATTGGTCGCAGGTTCCATGACAATGGCCTCTTAAAATGGATTTCAGGGCTGCAGGAACTGCTCAGCACATATAGCACAATGCCCACTTTTTCCTCCGAATTCAAGACCATTTATATATATTTATATATATATATGTCTGTCATCTTTTGTCCATTACATTACGGAGCAATTACCTTTGACCACTGATGCACTTAAATATACGTGCTCCTCTTTGTAGAGTTTCCTTAGCATTCATCTACTTATATCACACAACTCACCATCTTCCAGGAAAATAAGCTCGTCCCAAAGATTGCACTTTCCATTTTGTTACTTCCAGGTTGCAATAATCGTCTTACTGTTAGTGACACCTGAAGACAATACTGTGCATTTCCGTACCACATTTCATATGTATTTATTTCCTATTTCAATTTTGACAAACACTCCTCAAACTTCCACAAGCATCCTAAAATCAAATCCATGCTCATGTAACCATCAGTGCTATTTATTGCACCAACTTCAACCTCCTCCTCATAACTTTTAAACAGAGTTCCATGGCAGATCTGAATGTGACACTTTAAAGTGTCTGACTTTAAAAGAAAGAAGATCCATAATCTGCTATATTATTTAAATTGCTATTCACATGAGACCTTTCATGGTCCCTGCATGACATTCCACAGATGTTTCTTGTAAACGTCAGCTCTCGTTTGCAGGAGCAACAAAGTGACACTTCAGGCTTCTTTTGCTAAGGTAAACTAGGCCATTTCACGGTATTCCTTAATCACATGGTATTCCTTAATCACATGGTAGTCCGTCAACACTTTGCTTGTGTTTGCATACTAGGTCAAAGGATTAGCTAAATTACGGGACTGCAGTTTATATGCTGTATATTATAGAAATTAGCATATTCCCACACTGAGCTTTGAAACACTGATAGCACAACAAGGCTACCCAATCAAAATGCTTTTAACCTCCCAGAGAAACAATGACCATATATAAGAATAAACAAGTTGAAAATATATATCCTCTCTTCTACTTTTCCATAGTGTGGCCTAGTTTTCAAAAAACCTGTGACATTATGTGCTATTTCTTTATAATTCTTTTTATATGAACAGAGCCAAGGGAACCAGACAATATTGAGCATGTGATGCAGGGTACTGTGAGGTCCTCGTTGGGTGCCGGGCTGGACAGTGTTCTTCGTCTTGTTTGTAAGCTTGACGTCACAGAACGCATCCTATTACCTGTTTCACGGAACTGAATACCAGTTGTCATCTTCGCTGTTACTGCTAATTGGATAAACATGAATGTGTTTTAGTCACGAGCCAAAGAAAGGGCAGCTAGCCAGAGAAAACAGGAGGTTACATCCCAGTGCTGTAACAAATCACTTTTAGGCATGCAGTTTAACCCGACACTACATCCCACGGCAAGGAAGAAGGCACACGTTTCATATTCATGAGTTCTCTGCCAAAGCGCTGATGAGCAATTTCTGAAGTCTGACAGGCAGAAGGAAATGACCGTGCTGACATATCAACTGCACTTTTGGCAATGCCATCATAAAGAGCGGATCACGTGCTCAACACCCCTACTGGCGGCAGAAAGAAACATCCCAAAATATGGAGTATTTAAGCACATCTATGTAGTTTGAAAAGCGTCATCAATCTGCTGAGGAACAAGATTATGGCTAAAGATCGAATGCCTTGCGCTGTTGGACTAAAGTCAAGTCAGCTTAAGTTATTAAGCTGGTTTCCAAGTATTGTAAATAAGTTCCATCCACATTTCGGCTGATATTGAAAAATACATGTTGCACTCAGATTCTGGATTTAATAGAAATGGGTCTGTCTACAATATAAGATGCTTTGGTAACCAGCTTGCTCTCCAGAACGCCTTAAAATGTGGACCCAATGCACAGAAGGCACTGTCCATCCACAGTGTAAACTGCCTTCTGTACTGGTTCACTATGAATCCACACAAGGATAAATGTATCCATAAAAACATATTGGATTCGAACATCCAAGGTCACTTCAGCAATGCATCTTAACAGAAGTTTTTCAAACTCAGATTACTCTGGAGTCATTGTATCATTTTGCTGTAATGCTGGTTATGTTAATTTTGTGACATCATAGCAATATTATCAAGATAGCTTTTTTCATTTCTACTCATTTAAGCATTATGAAATGGACACTTTCACATAATGTCATCATCCTGCAACAGGTCTATGATTTTATAGGAGTCTAACAACGGGTTTTAACAATCACAATCCTCGTAAGAAATTCTTCTATTAAATAACTGGAGACAGTGTACAGTGCTAAAATGGTCTTTTCTCAATTTACTTAATTACAGCTGATTTTTTTTGTGTACTGAAATTTTATTGAAGAAAGAGGGACAGGATTAGTGACTTCTAAAGTCAATATGTCAACTGGTCAGGTTTGTTTATGCTAACTCTACACTATAGGCTATGTTCTTCAATTCAAGTCTGGACAGCCCTAATTAAACATACAACCAGCCAACCGCCTTTCTATCTGTCAGAGAAATTTACAAAGTACCGGATCCCAGAGAGCCGTGTGTCTGCCCCAGGAAGCCCGGGCAGGAGGCCGTGGACGCCTGGGAAGGGAAGTCAGTCAATGGTGGACACAATCACCAAAGACCATCTACTGACACCAGTTCATCCAAACTGGGTGATTTTTGGCGATTGGGAGGAGACCAGTGCATACCTGTGACCATGCAAACTCTACACGGAGAGCCGAGAGAGGGGATCGCAACCACAATGAAGCCACGCTGTCAGCTCTGAAGACAAACCAAGCAAACTAACAAAAAAAATCACAAGTACGCTAATAATTACATCATCCATTAATTTTGTCTACTTTTAGACAAAAGATCAATAGCCCGAGAATACTGATGGTGGAACGTCTTAAAAAAATAGCAACTATAGAAAATACAAACGGTCAAATCGCAGCTTTGTACATACCGTTACCTACAATTGAGGGAGTTTGAAAAGCTGCAGCCTGCAGAAACGTCAAGCAAACCCCAGAGGGGGTCCATAAGTACCCCAACATCAAGCAAGCACAGTTTGCTGCATAGATTTTTATTTTATTTTGCCCCTCACCCCACCTAAATTTTGAAAGCTTATCACAGGCGTCCTAGAGCCGTCGCTACTTTTCCAAAGATATTTTTCATTGTCTTTTAAGCTTTATTCCTCATACACTATTTTCTCATTTTAGATAAGGGGATGAAAAAAAAAAGCTCTCTCCTTTGAGAAGTGGTGCATAGCGGAACAGGATGCGGACGTCCTATTACCACAGGTAACAGGTTACAGATGATCAGCCACAAGCTGGTATGCGGCAGGTTCAGGCTCAGTGAGCACGATTCAGTGGGCAATGCAGGAAACCATACACAGTCCACACACAGTAATTAGCAGGTAAAAGGACGGTCTGCATCAGATTCACTGTCCAAAGGCTAACCGCTAACAGAGGCCGCTGTACAAAACACTGCGAGGAGCAAAATACTAAAAAAAAAAAAAAAAAAAAAAAAAAAAAAAA
>JAODKF010000089.1:3941769-3954736 GCA_026779585.1 Mormyrus proboscirostris
TACCCTTTGGCATATAACTGCAATAAGTGTTGTGTTCATTTTAAAACACATCAAATGAGAGAAAACATAAGACTGGCACGATATACTGAAGAACAAAATTAGAAAAATACTAAAGCTTGAATTTAAAAGAAACCAAAAATGAATCAATCCTCAAAAGTTCAGAACTGGCACAAATGAACGCAAAATGCTGCACAAAGGACACATGTAAAAAGAATGAATGATAAAGTAATTGTATTGAACAGTATAGCTCTTGTATTCCACACAGTACAAAACAGTGCACTTTGGGGAACTTGTGCACAGGCTCAGAAGCCCAGACAGGAAATAAAACAACAGGAAACAAAACAACTGCAACAAAATACCGGCAAGTCCGTTCGGCAGCTCGATTCAAACATATTGCTTGTATAGTTAGGTAATACCAATTCATCATCTTATTTTGCTCCCAAAGGTTTTAACAACACAAATAATTAAACAGACAAGCACAGCACTTTACTGCAGATATTAAATGCCGGTAAATTAGTTTTATTCCATCTTCACGTTAGACTCTTCAGGGTCATTCTTTAAATTCCTTGTGGAGCTTTTCCAAATGAATGGCATTTAATATATATGCAGTATAGATATATAGTCAAATAACCACCACAAGTAATGGAAGAAAATATCATGCCATCCATTTAGAATCACATGTATCACTCGGTTACAATACATAGCTAAAAGTTTTAGGCGTACCGTTTAATTGCCTGTTGAATTCACATAGGCTACTTTCCACAGTAAAATGGTTACACACTGGATTTGGCGATTCAGAACTTTTCGAGACACGTAATGCACTTGTTTGAGGGGAAGGGGCGTTCTTTCAACAACGTTCTGCCATGTCAGCATCTCAGCCAAACTCCAGGACTGAAGCAACCGTTCATGCAAAAAAATCTTCAGGCAGGAGGAGGAGCACATGTCTTTTTCGGACCTCAGCTGCTAGATCCACCAGATTGAGTGGTTCAGCTATAGACAAAGTCACAAACTGGATTTTTATGCCGAATCATGACTAAGATAGAACTGTTGTTTCTGAAAGAGGAAAAACTTAAAGCCCTTTGTGGCGCAGACTTACAGCCAATTTGGTTCTGGAGGCATTCCAGCTTGCGTGTCGCAAAGTAGAGAGCAAGACAAGCAGACCAAAATCAAATCCGGCTAAGCATTAAACAAACCCCAAGCAGCAGACGTCCACCCGAGGCTGGGCGACAGCCTTTCACACCCCGCGGTGTGAGAAAAAGACATGGCTCCCTCAAAGGCAGCATTCACGTTAACAACCAAGCGTTGAGGAGAAAGGGCTCTGGCCGTTGTGGGGAGGGACGTTAGTTACCAGATTGTCGCTCTGACACCGTCTGGGACGTTTCTTGCGTATGAAGAAACCCAGGACTCTATCTTTAAACACCTGCATAGATTGAAGGGAATGCCAAGACGTAAATATGCAACGTGACCGACATCATCGCTACACGTGAATCGGCTCCTTACGTACCGCTCTACACCGACTAAGGATGGTCTATCAAAGAAGTCTGTTGTAGCAAGACACAGTATTGCAGTGGACAAAGGACAAAACAAACTTAAGTCTGTGCAGGACCACTTACGAATAGCTAAAACGGACCAACAGTCTCGGTAGCAGTAGTGATTTCAGGTTTGTAAGAGCAACACCAGTCACACCCTTATCAGTCACCATACTCCTAAGCCCTCTTAAAGACCTCTAACACGTGGTAGCCACTGGGTCAGAACACACTGGCTTCCAGCACCAAGGAACATGTCCCCATCCCTGCCATTGTTTCTGTCCTTCACTTTCGGTTCATTGCAGGCAAAATGAAAGAGACAAGTCTATACTTGCCTCATACAAGTAGTCAAATATTTCCAATATTGTCAAGACGCTGGCTCCAATGAACAACCCCATCTGTCCACCAATGTCACCTGTGCAAAAGAAGTTTCTTCATTAGTATCGATCACTAGACTGTCACAGGGTCCCAAACACCTTCTCCTTAATTATCCAGCATTAGCATGGTTTCCGACTGGCGCTCAAAGAGACACTTCCGTCAGGAATCTGTCTCACCAAGCAGTCCTGCTACTTCATACGCTTTCTTCTGCTCAATCTTCTCATAGTTGAGAGCCTCAAAGAAGATGTCCAAGACTAATATATTCTCTCTAAAACACAAAAATAAATATAAAGTGTTTATTTAGAGAAATCTCCATACCATAGCTAAATGAAACGTGTCTATCTTTATCCCATACCTTCCAGCTTATATGAACAGGATACCATCTTGCACGCTGGGGAAGAAGTTGTCTCATAAATATACTCCCCTGATTTAACTCAGCACCATGCGCCCTTACCCAATGTACTGCTCTGTCTTGTTGAACTTCTTAGCCAAGTACTTAGCGGAAGCTTTGCTGGGGATTTTCACCATGGACAGCTCCTTGCCATATCGCGTCATGTTGCAGGGCGTCTCGCATACGCAATAGTTGTTGTCCTTCTCTACCAGGAAATCTGTGAAAACGGGAGGAGGACAGAGTTATTATGGAAACCAATTGACTCATGACCGAGTGTGGGCCAATAACTAGCGTGGAAAGGCAGATGCGAAAGCTTACACCCTGTCAAGAAATCGACAAATAAACCACACAGTGTGAAACACAGCAACAGCACACTGCATACTAACGAAGCATTTGGCTGGGAATATGGATCTTCTGGCTTCAAACATGGACCTGTAATCCAGTGTAGAATGAGTGTAAGCCTGAAAATTGAAAACACTACCTTGCATCACGCAGACCGTCACAAAAATATTTCCCAAAAACACAGCCCCCCCTGGCATTATCTGGTTAGCTCAGATGGAATCAAAAAGATGGCCCAGATCTCTTTTGACAGCAGGTGCACAAAAATTAAATATCCAGCCTTCAAGAGATGTAAATGCAGTCTGATGTGCTTGGCTGCTTGGAGGACGACACAGTTGTGTGACAAATGTTAGCATCAGCGCACAATTACAATGACACAATCCTCCCAGCGCATGCTGAGAGCTTCATTTGTTCCAGTACCAAGATCCAGCAGCAAGACCAAATCAATGACACACATCGAAATGGCATGCAAATGTCAGAGTCTGCTTCTTGAAAATGAGAAGATTGATTGATTAGGAATAAGAAAAAGGACTGGAATGTGTTTCTGTTAGGAAAAGCCTCCATCATGGTTTGAGCTGAGGTTCATTCATGATGTTTATTAAAACCAGTAATAAATGTTCTCCTGCAATGATGTAACATTTAACTAACCCTCCTTTATACCCGACAGTGCTGCCAACAAAGGCATATTCAGTATTTCCACAACAAAAATAAAATGTGTCAGCACTCATCTTTCCTAGATTCTTTTTCGGATATTTATACTCTGAGCAGGTTCCTCGCACATCATTTGCATAATTTATATGAAAATATTATCATTTCTATAAACACAAACGGTGGGACATTAGTGAAAAATCATCAGATACTAACGTACGCAGTGGCTGCTAGGCCACAGCTTCTCCGCGGCGATGGGCCCCGACAGCACGCGAAAACCCGAAGATGCAAAGTGAATGAGTGTAACGGGGGTGCAGCCATGCCTGCTACCATAGCTACTTCTGTTAGACGATATATCGTCCGAAAAATAACGGTGGCGAATGATACTGTTGTCATTTTAAGACTATTTTATGCCATTGATATATAGATGCCACCATAACATAATAATGTAAGTACAGCCTTCCAAGAGCAATGAACTTCTAATTCTTCAGAAAATTCAGAAATTGGAACTGGAAGGGGAAAGGGAAAAAAAACGGGAAATCGGAAAAAGAAGTCAGACTAAAGATTGTACATTTGTACCTTTTCTACCCTCCATGATCAGAATGGTAACAAAAATGACTAGCAGATTCGAAGAATGGTTGACTGAGGACGTCCGGAAATACCAAGATTTATATGATTCCTCACAACAGGATTATAAAGACTCCCAGATGGCTACGAACTAAAATAAAATACATTAACAACTACAGCGCCTTACACCCATGTATATTTTGGCATCAATGCTACTATATATGTAAATCTATTTAGTTGGTATATACTTGACTTTAGTAATTGTATTTCTAGGGATAGATGTAAAGTTGCAAGACTTTACGTAAGTCCGGCACTATGGCGCACATGTGTGTGCGTGAAGTAAAAACCGGCCTGGAGCCGCACCTACGACACGGAGAGCAGACAAGATGGTAGAAGCAGTGTGACTGGCTGAAATGTTGGGGGCGTTCATTCCTACGTAATGCAATATGGCGATATGGAGGTCAGAAAAAAATTATTGAGGTTATGTCCATATACTGTCAATAATATAACTATCAAAAGAGGCGTATTGCAGGGCGGGGAGCTTACCCAGAGCGGGGTCAGCGCAGTCCTTGTACTGCTCGGGCGTGCACACAGAGGAGGTTCCTATGCAGATAAAATGGCAGATCTTTACTTATTTTTGAAGCAGATGCAAGAACGAGAACATGTGCCTTCTCATTTCTCACAGTCTCTGGGCAAGTCCAATCCCCCCCCCCACAATTTAAAAGGCAGGTGATGAACTAAGGACCCCCCCAGGCCTCATCCAACATGATGTCCATGTGTTACCTGGCATGTGCACCATGCGGCAGTTGCAGTTCTCCACCAGGTAGCGCGTCTCGCAGTCGATGCGGCAGGCCGTGATGCTGTACGTCGAGAAGAACTCTGAGTCCATGGCCGTCGACTTGCAGTCTCCCCAGGGAGGGGGGAGGTACTGAAGCTGATATAAAGGACAGTGATCCATTCAGCGCCAGCGTCGCTGGAGGTTCTGAAGTCCAGCCTTGCAGAAATCAAACTCTACACCGTTAGCAGGAGACACACTTTATGTTGCTCTACTGAGTCTTGCACAGTGAGCTTATGTTAGCGGTAAAAACGTACTTTATAGTATAACCCTAATTTTCTCATCTTATAGTTCAGGGATTTCGTGCTATATTACCTTATATAATATAAAAATATTTATTTCTCTTTCACTATAGCAGGTATTTCATCAGAATTAATGAATAGTAAAGAGAACAGAATGACAATGTTGCCTAGGTACTGGTAAAGATTCTAAGGATTTCATGACCAGCAAACAAAAAAAAAAAATGATGTTTTGAAAGTGCAGTTATTTGGCTGCAGAGCTCACAGAAAGCCACAAGCAGAGACCATGCACAGGGTCACAGATGTCAGACGGCTCCTGAGGAGGAAGCAGAGAATCATGGGAAATGAAGACATCCTAAAGAAAAGCATGACATCAAACGGGACACCAGGGCAAAGGAAGCGTTAAAACCAACCCTTATAAATTGCTTTGTACAAAAGCCAGTAGAGAACAATTTATAAAGACATAACTGATTAAATTACACTCTCCTGATCCTTTGATGACAAGCAAAACTCAGCTCTTTAACAATTTATATTGTGTACTGCTACTGCTAATGAGTAAAACATCAACATAGAGTAATGAGGAAATTTACTAGCAGTTCGCTTTCAACCTACAAACAAAAGATGTTCTCCGTATATGTGATGACCTCGAGCGGACAGTGTATCCCACTACGGTGCAGCGCCTATGCCGTAAAAATATACATCTGATTATAGGACATATTGCATAATATTTAACTGGCAATGTTTTATATTCTTTGGACATGAATTTTCATATTCTGTTTCCAATTAATTTTTATAATTGAATTTCATAATGTTAGACTAAACAGGTGGGCAGTGGTAAATTTCCAATGTAAAATTAAATTAATTAAATTGTTAGCTAAGGCAATATTAAGATAGGGTCGTGTTAGACCGAAAATATGTACAGACTACCGACATCTCACTGCCTAAAATGTGACCCCCCCTTACATAAATACTAGTATCATTAAATCAAATATGAGGCTTATTTATGTGTCATGGTCTTAGAAAAATGTCAAAGTCATGAATCACAGAAGTCGTTGTGAAAAATGCTCACTAGACAAGAAAAGCATCTCTTTTCATCCAAAACATAGTAAACAAAGAACTATCCAGAGAAACATCCTCCAGCACCATCACTGTAAAATAATAAAAAATAGCCTGTTTGTTCTGGATCAGGCCCAGGATGCCCTGCACTCTGATCAGTACAGTCTGTATCGCTTTCCCGGAATCTGAGAGAAAGATATTTACAGCATTTAAAGAGCTCCTTGCTCTCCATTAGTCCCACACACACTGTACGATAGCTGCTTGCGAGGCTCTGATTGTGCTGTAGCTTTTTAAAACCTTTTCCCTGCCTTGTCATGCAAATGTGTCCAGAATCATAGGGATTCTGGGTGGACCCAACCTACAAATCACTGAAACAGCCCATTATCGACTCCACCGAGCCTGGGAATATATTATTGGGGGACAAAATTAGCTGTCCAACTAATGATGAATTATTTATATAAGTGATTAATTATTTATGTTAAGGAACAACCTCTAACGAATTCTTAGATAGAGCTTAGTTGGTCTTCTTATCTAAATGGGGACCATTCATTCATTTCTATGGGGAAAACCATAATCCCATTCACGACACCCTTAACCCCTACCCATCCCTAACCGTAACTATAAGGAACCAACCCAAAACTTTTGGCATTTTTACTTTTTTGATTGCATTCAAAGATTTTTTAAAAAACTTAAGTTATCCAAATGGGGACCTCAAAAGATGTCGCCAAAAGTAGGGAAATTCCAGGTTTTACTACACTTTGGGGACAATTTGGTCCTCAAATGTGATCTATGCAAACCCACACACACACACACACACACACACACACACACACACACACACAGCTTTGTATTTATCTTTGTTCGTTCATTTCTATGGGGAAAACTCTAATCCCAACTATGCTTAACCATAAGTAAACAAACAAAATACATTTAGTTTTTTGATTGCATTCAAAAATTTTTGTTTTGGTCCCCACAAGGTCAAAATAACAGGTTATCATTGCATTGTGGTAAAATACACAGGACCACTCACAGACACACTCACAGGACCACTCACAGACACATACACACACTGACATGACCTTGCAGGAAACATTTTATGCGATTTCTTTGTCTATCTGGCTCTGTTCCAGAACTGCCACACCTTTTCACGCATTGCGTAACATTGACCAAGGTGTTGTGGGGCACCTTCCACCGTGAACCAGGTCGCTTTCAGATCTCATCCTGTACACTGTCTGGCCGGCCAGATGTCTGCGACGAGAAACCAAAATGCACCCTACCAACATTTCTCCATCCACAAACATGAAAAATTACACCTTAATTACAGAAAACAACCTTATTTCAATTGCTGAAATAGAAAACGTATTAAATTGATATCACCAGGTTATATCTCTATATATATATATAGTGAAGTTGAAATATAGCTGCCTTACATAATGCTTCTGCTTTTGGAAAAATAAGCCTTATAAAATCCAAATGTCATAATGTCATAACACTAATTGTATTATACAGTATATTTACTTCGGCTTTAGGACTGTGGACTATTAAATTCAGTCTCTGTCAAAAATGACATTTACAATGAAAATAAATAAATATTCATCTATTTACTATATCGCTCTTTAGCACGTGTTTTATTGTCACGTTTTAGCTAAGGATGCGGGAGATTTATTCTGTCACATTCACTAAAGTATAAGCACTTCTGCAAATGTCTATCGGCTGAACAGGTTATAAAATGTAAGCGACATTAATGACTGCCGTACCATGTGTTTTACAGCAGAACTGCCTGGTTTTTCTTAACTGCAGAGCTGCAAGCATTTTAAAGGAGATAGAGTGACTGCAGCCGATATAAAGATTCTTAGAAAACACCCAGTAAAGATGCGGTGCAACAGATGAATGGTACAGCAGGCCGAAAGCAGCGACTGGGAGGCAGGGGCTCTGCCGATGTACGTCCAAAACAGACGCCTGCGTCCTTCTTGTCTATGGAAATAAAAAAACACAATGTACAGAGTCTCTTTCTCCCTATGAGAACCAGTATCGATCAAAGCAATTCCCAGAGCTGCTGCTGATGCAACTGCATATTAATGCTGTCAGTATTTCAGTGGTGGGCAAGACTGACTAGCCCCGTACAACAGAGGACTGTACTGCAGTACTGTATGTATGCATGTGCGTTCAGATACACAACCCTTAAGCACTGAAACAAGGAACCACTTCTCACGAATTACATCCCACCTACTCACCACCTGCCATCTGCTGTCTATTATACCGTATGTCATATTGATCAGAGGAAGAAAAGTAAAATGAATAGAACCAATGTGGTCAGAGGAAGACAGCGCGTGGTGGCATGCTGGGGGATACGAAACACACAGAGGTCTGACGGAGGCAGACAGCCCAGTCAACATTGCTGTGGAGCGACGGCGATGTTGCTGGGGGTTAGGGACTGACGATGCGCCCTGGTGGGAGGGGAGGGGTACACGATGGCCGATGACTGTGGGTGACGGAATGGGAGTCCGTGGGAAGCCGGATGGCGTGCAGCCACAGACGGCACAGCGGCCCGGGGGGGGGCGAGATGGAGCTACAGTATGGAAGGGTCCAGCAGCATGCGGTGAGGCCCGGCTGTCCGGGATACGCTACCCGCTGCTCTTGAGTGGAAACGAACGTCTGGAACCCCGGGGCGACCCCGAAGCCCAGCTCGTGAACAAACGGCGGCTCGGACTGGGAGTGAATCTGCACCCGCACGCCGGCCTCGTAGGACGTTTCGTCTGGGGGGGGGGGGAAGACGAGCGAACATTTTCCACGTCAACGCAGGCGAAGGTGGCAGAAAGAGAGAGGGATGCAGCAGGAGGTGGGCGGGGGCGCTACGCCCCCTCCCCTTGGCGCCACGCCCAGTCCGGGGCATCCGTCACGCGTCTCCGGGGTCTCCTCAGCTTTGCTGTAAGCCAATTGATGAGAAAGAAACCCCAAAAACAGACAAGACAGTTACTCAAGTCTTTAATCCACTAATGCGCCTTTGGCGAACGGATTCAACCGGACGATTATGTTAATGTAACAACTAAATGTAGTGAAGAGGCAGTCTCCTGCAGATTCTACTGCCCATCCTGCACAGAGGAAGAGGACATCCGGTAAAGTCTGAAAAAGTTCCTGGAGAATGACGGTGCTGTAAAAAAAAAAAAAAAATACATGGAAAGAAGCTCCTGCAGATTCTCTGAGATATGATGCGATTGGGATACAAGAGGTTGGGAGACACAGAAATGGCACTGGAAACAAGAAGAGGCATTCTCAATGATTACTGAATGGGTCACACGCCAAATGTTGGTTTGTAAGCGAATTCAAACCCAGGCAGGTGTCAATAAGAGTAATCTAAGCAGCTCTTCAGGAGGAAGATTACTCCATCTGCACGCAGGATTGCCTTTTTGGGCAAACCAATTTGTAAAACGATGTTTGCTTAGTCAATAACTATGCACATCTTAGAAGTTAACTGCTTATACCTGCTACTCAATAATAAAGGTACACCAATAATGATATTCATATACCATCAGTCATGTATCTGGCTTCCTCTGGTAACTTATTACCTTAAACAACAATTGAGAAACTAATGCTGGAAAATAGAACAAATGGTTTTGCATTTCTTGCTCAGTTTAGACAGCAAACTTAGCAGCAATTATTTTCCTCACAAATAACGTTTACGTAACTACAGGAAAATAATCTTCCTTGTTGCAAATTTAAGTAATCGCTCTTTGGCACTGATGCGGTTTGCGTAAAAAATGCAATGATTAAAAGACACACTTTCTATGTAACTAAATTGTATGCCTATGCTGTAGGGACTATACACGGGGATTAAGGGATCACGCGAGCACATCCACGCCAAACAAACTTAATCTTCCTCATACTGAATCTGTTGGCTCTGGTTCTGTACGTCGATAAAATATAAGATGTTTAAGTTATTAAAGGGTGCCAAGAGTACTGGGAGAAGTGGCTTGAGAAAAAAATATTAACGATCCATCCATATTCTATCCAGTTTTCCTGGTCAGGGTGGTGGGGGGCCTGACGCCAGTCCTAGGCAGGCACAGGGCAGCAGGCTGGGAGGGAGGGAAGGAGGGAGGGACCCCCATCCATCTCAGGTGACATTGACACAATCATACTCTACAGAACGCCAGTCAGCTAAAGGCAGCGGTCTGGGCTGCGGCAGGAGCTCCGAGAGCCCCCCCCCTCACAATTAGTGAGACAAATGACATTCTCATGAGACGTAACACACCTGGCCGCAGGTGCCTACATCACAGCCTCTGCGTTCATGTAGCTGGAAATGAGTAAAGATGGATTTTAAAGATTCAGTAGCCAGCATATCACTTTGGACAAATATTAAGAAAAATGTGCCGCCGTGTGACTTTTGTCAAGGGGATAAGGCCACGCAGCGGCGTACCCAGAAAAATTAAAAAAAAAAAAAAACATGTAGCTGGGGGCTGTTTTTGTGTCATTGTCGTACACTCATGTATGCAGTCGTAAAATAGATCCAAGTCTAAATAAAGAATTATTATAATCACCACATGTAACATTCATTAAGAACAGCTGCACAACTGGAATAAGAAAAAGCGACAAGTGCAAAAAGTATAAAAAAAAATATCTGGTGATGTATGACATGCATATGAATAAAATAACCCTTAATAAACGATAATGCTCAGAGCTGTTACGATTATTAGCCAATATGAAGTGTATTTGTTTTGAAAAGTCCTGCTTCTAGTAACGAGTAATGACTGGTTTAAGATATATCTGCAGTGAAAAAATAAGTATCTGATTAAGTGTTATACTTGCACTTTATAACACAAAGCACAAACACAATAGCTCTTCCTTTCTAATTAAAAAGAATTCCATTAATAACCTTTGTGTAATTTTAAGGATTTGCTGCTGACAGCTAATTTTATTTCTGCCAGAGAGCGTGCTAAGCCTGGATCCAGCTGGAGGGCAAAGCGTTTGGCTGGCATGCACTGGGCACTGGCGTCGCGGACCCACCCGGTGGGTCACCCACAGATCTGCGAAAACGCCACCGCATCCGGCCTGATCACACCCTGCGAAGTAACAGCACCTGCATCGGCCAGAAACACAATCAAATAAAGCGACTTCCCTGTCAGGATAATTTCACTGCAATTCATTAATTATACTGTGACAGCACAAAATTTAAAAAATGCCACCATAACATATTTCTGCGTGAACGGTTAATAGTTTCCTAATTACTTTTCAAGGCAATACACATGCCCTATAACGCAACCTAATTTCCAATGACTTAATTATGCATTTGAAATGTATATGCGTGCTTACAAAGCAACAGGAACAATGTAAGCCTCCTAATTTAATTATTTACAGTACGCATCACAATAAGAACAAAAAGTCTATGTTCATGCGAGGGACCCTATGACATTTCATGCAGCTGTTCCCTGTCCTAGCTGCCAATCGCCTACACGCTAACGTCACGGAAGCTGCAGCACACGTGTCATGTAGACCAAAGCATGTCGGAGTTAAATTTAATATGCGGTACGTATCCACTGAGCGATGTGACAGAGTTTCTGGCTAATTAGCTTATTAATCAGCTGCTCTAAGGTAGCATGATGAAACATGGCTGGTGCTGAAATGCGTTTAATTGCCAACTGCAGAGCAGTGAATGTTTATCGCGCAGCTGGTTGTGCGAAGGTATTTAAATTTTGATTTATTTGGCCCTCAGCCATAACTTTTCCAAGTAAAGAGGATTTTACTTCAAGGCTGCTGTAAAGAGGGCTTCTTACCATTAGAAAATGGTTAAATGAATACTGGAATTTCTTTATCATTCAGATTATTTTATAAAGTTTATTACAGTATATAAAGTTTTTTCTTTTTATGATCTCTGGGGTCTAGGAGACAAAGTTAATGAAGACCATCAAGCCCAATAATCATAATTAAAATGTAAACAACTTGCTCTTAATGAACGAGTCCTTGCAAGTTTGCGTGTGGAAATACTCGGTGAAACAAACAAGAGCAGAAGGAGGATTTATTTGCAAGCCGAGGTCCTGTTCTTGCGAGCCGAAACTGCAGCTACTAACAGTGGTCCTGGCAACGTCACACAAAGAGGCCCGACCACATTAGCGGGAATGGCACTCTCAGAGAACACGGAGAGTACAGGTCGTTTTCTCACACTGGCCCCCTGAAGATATATATATATATATTTTTTTTTTAAATCACTGCCGCTTTGCCTCGGATTACAATCACACCTCCTAAGTATGCCCATTACGATTGCGTATCTCTGAGTCCCCTTGACATTTGGACAGCTGTTCTAGTTAACAATGGTCATGACGTTTCACGTCGCGTAGCTGAGGGTGCATTCTAATGAAGGGTACACACTTAGCGAAGGCTGCAGTTTGAACGCCGACGATCCTGAGAATCACATCGCGGGTGCGGCAAACTCATTAGTGGTAAAGAATGTCACCTTCATAAATAAGGCCTCCAAACTGAATTAATACTTAAATTGCTTTGCCATCCAGTGTCAGCTGTAGCACGGCAACGTTTTCAAAGCTTCCACGGAGTTTAACCCTGGGTGCATTTGACGCTTCTTTCGGGGGGAAATGCCTTGAGAAAAGGTACAGAAGCAAACAGAGAGAAAGAGTCCTTGAGCTTAAATGTACCTCAGTCAGCCGTGTATAATGAATTATCACAGTAACCACGCAAAATAACTATACAAGTTTCTTTTTTAATCCAGAGTCTCTTCATTTATTGCACAACTTGAGAGGGCAAAGTGCACTGAATGCAGCCCTGCGGTGTGCAAGTGGACCAGGAACATCTTTGATGCAGCAGTCAGCTGTGACACACTGGTTGACCCCATCCCCGGGGGGGGCGGTGAAATGGGGATGGGGGCAAATAATGCTGGCACAGATTCAGACCAGGATCTGAAGCGCCTGTGCTAAAATAGCATCAGAACAGTAATTATATACACTTCAGCTAGCGGTATGTAACGCACTTCATGCAGTATTAC
>JAODKF010000089.1:3960206-3971709 GCA_026779585.1 Mormyrus proboscirostris
AGGCAGTGTGTGCTGGGGTACTTTCCCTCCCACCCCCCCACACCCATTGTACTGGACACCTCATCCCACAGAGATGGGATACAGAAGCAAGGCACGTTTACCAATCGCAGAGACGGCGGGAGCAACACTGAGAGCTGTGCACGAGCGCGTGGCATTGAGACTCCGCCCACTTCCCGCATCATCTCCGCTGAGTCGCGGCAGTAGGCTCACAAGACATTCTCGGTGCGGTTATTTCTGGGAGCAGAAATAGGAAAAATCTCAGCGCAGTAGACGAGCCGGATGCCTGCCTACGTGGCACATCGAGGCGGGGGGCTGCAGGATTTGCGCATTTCAGTTGCAATTCAGGATGCTGGCCGCACTACTAGCCTCGCTGTCTGCGCTACGCTGTCAGGAAACATTCCTTTCCTGTTGTGAGGAGAAGCTGGCTCCCTTTTAACTCTCTTATCCTGGGCCTGACGGACCAAAAACACAGATCAAGGAAGACCCCCGAAGATGCTTTTATCTGGACAGCTCTCCGACAGCAGACAGCATTAAAGGATAACCTGCTTCCCCTGGTCTGCGGTCTCTGTAACTGAGGCTTAAAGCAAACAGAAATCAAGCACTTCAGCGTTGATACAGGTGCCTAAACAAATCTGTTCAGAAAAAAAGCCCACATACTGCAGATGGCAACAAAGGAATCCTCCCTGTTAATAACCACCACTGACATCCATTGCATCATGCTCTCACACGTAAGGCTTTTTTTATACACAGACAGACATGCTTGGTTAAGTGTAGCATCTCTCTCTAGGAAAAACCAGCTTTGCAATTAACCACTAAATATGTTTTCATTTTTAAATAATCATTTAAATAAGTGCTTTTAAAGAAAAGCCAAGGGCTGTTCAGCTAGAGCGTCGTCATTAACATCATGAATGTTACTGTTTCGGTGCCCTAAGAGGGAACGCGCATTTCTGGAGTTCCTGGCCTGGCATTTTGGAGTTATACATAGCGGTGGCAGGGGACCATTTGATCTCCAGATAAGAGATGCAGCAAGGCCCAGTAAACAGTAGAAATAACTTGCGGAGCCCTGCACATCCTGAGGTGCCCCGCGGGATGCAGGCTGCCCCAGGGGGACAGGCTCACCGCAGTCCCCTGGCTGCCGGAGTGGAGACACCGCCGGACGACTCACTTGTGATGGAACCACGGGAACAGGGGCCTGATTATACTGCGGGCAGATTAACGTGCAGTATTTTCCACCCCCTGCAGGGGGCGATGTTAGGTCTTGTTCAGGGCAGTAACAAATGACCACCTACACTTGTCACCGTAAGAACCAGGAAACTCATTCATCTTCCCCTACACAATCAGACCCCGCCCCGTCTCCCCCCTCGGCCACCCAACAAGTCAGAAGTCTTGCTCCTCTCGGCTTGAATGCGGCAAGGGAAACTCCGGGCTCTTTAATTTGGCCTTTAAAAGGAGCCAGTGAGAGTGCACGCCCCCTTTCGTTCTCAGGCCCTGGAGGCTTGTTAAGTCCTGCCAGTCATACTCCTCACTCGCTTTCCCACCTCCCATTTCTCCGCAGACTAAAAGGCAGCCATTTCTCAATTTCACTGACATTTCCTTCAGGGTAGACACGAGAAAATAGAAAACATCAGGTGGATAATTCCAGACTTGCTGATTTTAATAAATTTGAGCCAGCATTCTGGCCTGCTCCCTATTCATTTACCATTTCTATGTTTACAGGTAAGCATCTGCATGGCTGTTAATGATGAATCTTCCATGTTAGTCCTATGATATTGAAGAATGATTGTTTCCTGGTTTCAGGCAGAACTTTCCTAATGAGAATGTAATGACAGCCATCAGTCAGTAGCCCCCTCCCAGCAGGAACGCGTCACTGTGATTACTTTCCCTTAATAACACTGGGGGGGGGGGATGCAGGGTGGTGTAATTGTGAATTAAGACAATGGAGTTGTGGACCTGCCAATAGTCTAAGCTCAAGTCATTAGCTATGTGGGGGAAACAACTCAGTATTGACAATACAGACCACAAAATGACAAACTTCAGCTTAATTGCCTTATTTACAGACTTTTAGCTGCTGCAGCCACATATATATTTAGTTGTTTTTCTTCCCATAGGTGCCAGAACAAACGGAGAGCACAGAAAAGGAAATGATGATATTTCACAAAGAAAGCCCTGAGCACCAGCACGTGCCGCAGTGGGGCTGAGCGCAAACACCCTAATAATACAAAGCAAATAGCATAATCATAATCATGCTATCAAGGTCGGCCTCTCTCACTGAGTCCCATTTCGTTTGGCTAATGCACTTCCTTCTCTGGATACACCACCACAGGAATATGGGGTAAACTCCCCCACAAGTCCGCAAAAGAAAAACCTCAGGTGTAATGTTTAAACTTCAGGTGTAACTGCTGCGGGAATGTTAGAAAAGGATTCCCCTTGGTGTTACCACATTATTTTGGCCACAATCTTCATACTGATTAGAGGTTTAGGTTTCCCCCAATTGATGACTCTGGTGGATAATGGATGTATGCAATATTAACAGTCCCACTTGATTATAACACGTAACAGGGACCTTGAATTGGCTGATGGGGAAACATCACTGGAAGCTTCATCTTTTAGAAGGAAAGGACACTGACATTACAGCTGATTTACCAATCAGAGTGTAGGGGATGAGTCAGGTGATGAAACGCTTTGGTACAAGAGAGGATGGACATGTGGTTTGGAAGTTGCTGTTAAGGTTATAAATCTTTGTTTTCCATTCATTACCCAACTGCAGTTGATGCCTTGGATGACAAGCTAGTACAAACCTATAAGCCTTCAATGTTACCTCAACATCCACACACTGCCATCATGAAACACAGATGCTGATCACGTGACGCGCAGACGGTGTCATTAAGGGGCCATGCAGGTGCTTCACTGAACTGCTCCCTTCCAGAATATTCTGGACATGACTATCGGCCTGAGAGAGATTTAAGACAGACGATCTCAGACAAGCACTTATTTGTACCGAGAAAACAAGCACACCTGAGCAGAGGAGAGCAGAGCACGGCAAAGACACACGGCTGCTGTCCACCGTGCTCGAGGGAAAGTTCTGGCAGTTCACCAGGCACGTGTCTCTGTCCCAGAGAAAGCTGCCCATCGGCTACAAAGCCCCCTCTGCTCCGAGAGCCTCAGACGTGCATGCAAAATCTCAGCTGCACAATATCAAGCGATTGTGGCTTTTCATGTAGTTTTGCTTTTGTTTTCAATCTGACAGGAGAAATTAAATTTACACTTGACTGCCCACACTTTTGCAATAAACTGTCACGATGAGCTGCTTTGGCCGTTATCACTGCACGCGGATGCTCGTACAATTACCTCCGTGCCCGCTCCGGGGTCCCTAGCCGGAAACGCGCCTCACGGAGACGAGCCGCACAGGCACACGCGTCGACGCAATTCCCAAATTGCTGCCACGGTGTTATTTTCTCCCCGCTAAATCTGCAGAAACGTAACGGCACTGATACATTTCAAATTAAGAATCGCCTTTCTAAATGACTGTTAACGCAATTATGATTGATGTCCTCACGCAGCATGACTTGCATAAATTATACATCTTATGCATTTATAAATGGACTTTCACTGAATCAGTTTAGTTTAATGTTATTACTTATAGAGCAACCCCACCTGCAAAATCTGAACCTAAAAAATCTCTGGTTGATCAACTCGATTAATTATCTACCAAAAAATTTAAATCACCCCCAGCTCATGATTTTTTATTTCTGCCTGGGGTCCATCGCTTTGCCTCTAAGGGCACATCATCTATCAGTCTCCTGTGCAGATGCTATTTATCAATTTACAGGACACACAACTGAACTGATAGTCAGTTCCTACTTGAATGTAGGAACAATATATCTGCTCTCGCTCTATCGCACCCACGCCAGCCTCCTCGTGGCCTTGCCCGCTCTGTACGTACAGGAGTGAAGTTCCTGTAGGTGCAGTTCTCTCCCTGGAATTTGCACTCGAGCAGCATGTCCTCCAGCTGATGCCCCAGCCGGTCCACCATCTCGGTCGTGTTGAATCGTGCTGGGGGGGCATACTGGCTGAAGTCCATCAGGCTCAGAAGGCTCTGCTTCCGGTCGTCCCGCATGCTGCCCAAAGTCCTGTGGTTGACCGAGTGGTTGATGTGCAGAAGGTCCAGCCAGTAGCCGCTGTGGTAAAGGTCCGCCTTTGTCAGCCTGGACATGCGGAAGAGGTTCTGGTTGCAGAAGGTGATGGCTGGGAATGACATACTGCGGGCCCACACCATGTGGATCTTGGTGACAGCCGGGTAGGACAGCAGGTAGTGAAGGCGATTCCAGGACCACGTGGACAGCAACCCCACGCATGTGAAGAAGGCGAGGAACCAGAAGAGCCTGCGTGCCTTGGAGCGGTCCCGGGCAAACACATAGCGTAGACCATGGAATTTCGTGTTCCTCACAAAAGCCTGGGTGATCTCTTTCATCGTGCGCCTTAGTGCTTTGCCCTCTGGATACTGGGAGCCGTTCTGCTCCGCCTCACTCTGGATGGACTCCTGAGTTATCATTTCCGGGGTTTCCGAGGCAGTCGCCATGGTTACTTTATCCAAATCCAAACTACGTTCAAAGCAGCCACAAACAATCCTAATCCTAAACCTCACGTGAAAACAAACACGAGTTACTACTTTCAAGCAAGTGGTTGTCCACAAAACGAAAAAGTAATGATAAAAAAAAAAAAAACAAAAAGAGGCAGAGCTGGTCTTGAGGAACTACATGGACACACTTGTCATGTAATCAATGGGCACTCTGAAGCAGGTCCATGCCAGTCACAAAGATGTCCCCATTCGTCACGGAGTCTCGCCGCAAGTTTCAGAAAGCCATCTGTTACTCTCGGCAGTTGTGAGTGCCGCGGCAGCCCTCCTCGTCAGAGACGTTACTGCCTCTCCGCTGCCGACTCGAGGTGCCGATTCCTGCAGTTTGCCTTTTGTGCGAGAGCTGCTGGAAGATCTTGACTCCTCCCTCTACCCAGCTCTACGAGGTGCTGCTTTTTTAAAAAAAAAAATAAAATAAAAAATCTCTTTATTTGCCCGTGCAACAGGACCTGAGAAGGCTGCTCCCCTCCACTCCTCTCGCTCGCAAAAGAGAGAGAACAATGACTAAATAGGGGGAGAGATTTTGCACCCGCCACCCCCTCCCTTTCCATTTCATACAGAAAAGCGGCGTAGGAAGGGGCGGGGCCGGGATGTGGTGGCTGGGGGGTAGCTCATAGCAGAAATCTATCCGGCAGGATCGGTGCAAACATGAGAGGCGGTGCCGTTTGTGAATGAACGCCTGTCACTGAAGGCATGCAGGCAGGCACATAAGGGGTGCGCGCACACCAAGAACTTAGGCAGCGTGACGGGCCCTCAAACACGATCCGACGCAAACTGTACGGCACGAACGACATTCCAGCTAAGCAACTGGCACAAGATCACACAAGATGCTATCGATTACAGGCTTGCAGAATATCAATAATACACTTCAACAAGCCTTTGACTACATTGAGCAATTTACATATTATACAAAGAACATTAAACTTATTAGACTATTAGCCTCAGCTCCCGTGCTTTGATCTTCAGCAATGCAACGCTTGTGGAGGTACAGCAGCAGCATGACTGTGACATGGAGCCTTGACTCTCTGACTGCTTCACCCTGAGGCGCTATATCATCTCCGCGCTACACGTACCTTGGTGTTATGCTAGCACCTCGCACGGCAGGCTATCTGCGTCTCCCCGAGAGTGACGATGAGACCCGCCGTACTTGGTAACGAGGCCGGGCGCGCGTTTCACGTAACATGACCGGAGCAGGACCGTGCGTGCATCGCTGCACTGCCTGCGGATTCTTGCTGCCCCCATGATAAGCCCCGCCCTGCCCCATGGGGCAGAGCCGTCACCACGTCCTGGGGAAGCTGCTCAAGATAAAGATTTACTTAAGCTCAACTGCTATTTCCACATAATAGGCACCTTGTGCCACAAGCCTTGTGACCTTGGCGTCCCTGTTATGTGTCTGTGGCATTTCTGAAAGGGGAACTGCAGAGAAACAGCTGAGCTTGGCATCGTAGCCTGAACGTTTCTGGGTTTTACCCACGCTGACTGCCTTGTTAGTACCCGAAGAGGGCATTCTTTTGATTTCTGCCACTTTTCATGTCTTCTGTAAATATGCAAAACAAAACCACAGCATGGCAGTTCTCAGCGTCGGCTACATGCGCCGTTTGATCATTTCTAGAATCTGGCCCTTTCCAGCATACACCAGACGAAAAACTGTTTGAATATTATTCTCGCGTGACAATCAAGTCATCACAACATCCAAAAGATTTTACCAAAATTATTTTTAACCACAGACTGCCTTTATGTAATAGGTAATATTGCAATGCGTTAAGAAAATGATACATTCCATAAGATATGACAATTAAGGGACACATCGGCTCCTCCCTGGCTCACTTACAATGGTGGCATTGGGATTTAAGAAGTTGGACCAGTTTCACAGCTGGAGCCTGGTCATTCAGCGGTTTGTGTCACTAAAGTCTACCTCACCGGTTCATTTAATTTTCCAAGCCCTTCAGTGTGGGACTCTGTTTTTTAATTACCACATCTCGCATCGTTCTCTGCTTTTGGCTGGTTTCTGCAGACTCCCACTGTAAATTCCCCAGAGTTAATGGTGTTCCAGGCCCTGATAAATCTTAGCCATTGGTCCTCATCACCAAACTCAGCCCTCCAGCCACTCTGGGTCTGACAGGTCAGGTGCTTTGAAAGAAAAAGGATATGGAGCCAAAACACTGACATTAGGCGGCGCCGAACGGCATCGGGAAGCGAAAAATGACAGGCTAAGGTTATCTGACAGTAAGTATTACTAATGCCTAGGTAGCAACATTTACTACTCCACATAACGGATGACGGTAGGAAGAAAACAGAACACTGAAGCAATGGCGCTCACTGCCATTCCCTTACATTATCAATAATAAGAATGAATAGCAGACTTCATTTATGACAGAGCAGATAAGCCCAATTGAGGTGGTGCACATTAGCGATTAGCGTAGCCATCAGTCTAAGGGAACAGGCTTGCAGGGCTGGGGGCTTCTACTGAGACCAGAAGCAGCCAATGTCGCCAGCTGACCAAGTGCAATGCCTGCCTCGCCCAAGGAGCTCCTTTTCGGGGGGGGGGGGGAGGAAACACGGCTCATCAAATCGTCTAGAAAGGGAATCTCATACAGAGCAATTTTCCAAACAATAGAGCCCACAAGCTGCTTTTGTTTTGTACTCTCTAGTTAAGCACCGTAAATTTAATTAAGCCCCATCCTTATCAGCTGGATTTGAGATTTCTATCAGCTTATCTGCTTGCCGGTGGAATTACTTCGGGCCTCCTCCCTCCTTCCCTCCCTCCAGTTTCAGCCGCCATCGTCCCCCGTCTTCGCTCCGTCACTGATGCAAAGGGGCTGGCAGATCCAGAGAGCTGCATGCGCCACAGGGCGGCTGAGATGTCGGCACCCTCATCCATCCAGAAGCTCTTAAAAACCAAAGGCCGGTTCGACACCCCCACGCCTACGAACCCTCGCCTGTGCACAGTCACAACGGTTGACAGTTTATCAGTTTTACCAAGTCAGATTTTTCCCTGTGGTTTTTTTCCCCCTTGACACCACCATCAACGCTGAAATGTAAGTCCAGAGATTTAAAATCAGTTTAAGATTATTTAATGGCCGTAAATCAGAATTATCCTCGCGCACATTATGCTTACATTTTTGAACAGAAAGACATAGTAGCATGATAAAATATGCAAGGACTCATGTATCATGCATGCACAGTGACTCCAGAACCGACGTCTATGTTCATGAGTGGCAATATTTGCAAAAAGCTGTCCGATTCCAAAGCCTGCATTATCCACAGCCAAGCGCAGGATAAGTATACCATATATCCACTTGTCATAAGCAATAATGAACTTTTTTTTCGTCCCACGGGATACATATTTATTCAGTTTAATCTAACAATCTGTGTAGTGGTTCAAATGTATGTGACATTTCATGCTGAATGTTCAGTTTTGTGAACCTAATCCAACTCTCTCAGTCTCCAAAACAATCCCACACCACACTTTCATGGATTTGAATCGTGACAGAACTTGGGTTTCATGTTAACATTAAGGTTACAATGAAGGGTACCACTGGCCAAATTTCCACACTCAAATATTTAATTGGTAAATTTCAAAACAGAACCTCCTTCTATGTCTATTTAGTTTTTAATGCATTTATTTCTACTTGGTTAAAAAAAGCCCTTGATAATGCTTTTGCTTTAAAAAAAAATAAAGAACAAACACTGAAAAAGTCTTATTAAAAATTCTAAAAATAAATGTTACAAATACAGTGCGCAACCCCAATCCTAATACAATCCTGTCTAGTAACCCAGTACACATACTCAGAAAGATCTGCATTGTTAGGGGAGGATTATACATTCTGACCTTGATATCAAACCATTTTCATTTCATGGTACAAATTGGTTTGGTTACAAGGAGGATTGTTTCAGTGTCATTGCTTTTGAAAGAATGCAAAAACGGATGACGGGAAACAAGCAAGCTATTTAATGAAATTCAGATCTAGCTGCAGAATAACCAACTAACAGCTTAACAAGCAAAAAGTCTTCCAGAACCACACCATGGCCCAGAATGCACCAGAGGTAGAGATTTCAGGTTCCAACTGGATGGTTGAAACAAAAAATTGGTCTGGATTTGTACTCTTTGGACCTGAAATCTCTACCTCTGGAATGCACACAACTGGTCATCATTATCCTGAGCACCCAAAATGACATAGTTACACAGCACATACTGAATTTCATTAGAAGACTACTACTGCACCTTTAATGTAGTACATACTCTTTGTGTGCATGACAACACAATGCATCCACTTGGACATATTGTAGCCGCCATCTTGCAGGTTACCTGACCTGGATGTCGACAAACGATGTAGCTTGACAACCACGAAAGTTTAAAGCTATTAAAAACTATTAAGGAAAAAAATCATATTTAAGTCAATTTATGTAACTGGGTATTGTTTATTTAAATTTGTACAGAGATTGACTTTTTGACAAAAAACTTTTTGAGCAAGCAACATTCTTTGTGTCTGGATACAGTTCCAGAGGCCTTGTGGGACGGCACAGTATCCACTGGTTGCACCCTTTGGGACTTCACAGAATGTAGTCTGCCACCCAGACACCGTTTACCTACAGTTTCATCAATACGAAGGAAGCAGAAATACTTCTCAATATGCATGACACATTTTGCTTCCTACGTGGCAAACGAGTACGTAATTTCGGATGCATCCCATGTGTTACTTGGTGCTGCAGATGATGATGCCCGGGCACACGAACGCGGCCAGACTCGCATAAGCATTCGTTTGTAATTCTCGTTATGGTTAATGCTAATGAGTGCCAATCACGTTTTTCCCACTTTGCTGTAAAGATGAAGAAATAATTGAGTTAAACGGCAGCTTTGTGGCGGTGAAAACACCTGAAGTGCTTTGGACGTGAGCTATTAAATGTTCTCTCATTTAGCGGTTTCTAAACACTGCAGGAATGGCCCCCGCACCGCCTCCAGACAAAATGCATTAACAGACCTGTGTGTGTGTGTGTGTGTGTGTGTGTGAGAGAGAGAGTACATGCACTTGATACCCTTCACTTATCAGTAATAAAGTATATATTTCTCATCTAAAACAGGCCATTTTAAGGATGAACTCCTATGTATGCAGTCCATCACTATGACGACAATGACTGTATCTTCAGTTTGAATAATTCACACACGCTCATCAGTTGCTCCAAGGTAGCTATTAACTCGTGACTTTTCACTGCTGCAAAAAATGTATCCACCGCTCTTGAGAACATCTCTGTAAAGTTTTTAATTTTTAAGGTGCAGTAATTTCCTATGAACTCATAAATATTCTTTCAATATCTGACTGCTCATCACTAGGGAAATATTCTTTGAAATATTCTAGAGCTCCAGCATCAGCTTTGGCTGTGAAGCAAGGGCCTCTGGATAGTGTGGAAGCTGACGTCCATGGCTGACAGCTGCTGCTGTTACTTTGGATACTATGTGTTATGTGGTTACTAACTGGTATGTAGTTACTATGTCGTAACTATCTGGTTACTATGCGTTAACTGTGCATTTGCCTTGTGTTCGTTTTGCCAGTCTGAAGAACTGATGCCACCAACTATTCTAAATTTGCCCAAATGTATCCTCTCCGACGATTATTTTACTAAAATGTCTGGGAGTTTATACCGCCAGTGAAAACAAATCATTAAAATGCAGTGCTGTAGGGAATATAGTTTAGTATTTAGCATCATTCAGTATTTTGTGTAGGCACTGTGTGGGTGCAGTGAGACTATGCGAGTCTGGCCTTCCATACGCCAGGATCGGCGAGGGTACGTCGGTCAGACGCTCTAAAAACACGCCACTTGGCAGGCTGCTGGTCAGAAGTCACACCCATCAACCCACACGCCGCCGGCCTTCCTGAAATGACGCTGATGATCTTAGCCTGCAGTGGTCCTTAGCTCATCCATAACACCTCCAGTCTGCCGGCTACCAGGCTGCTTTGGCCTTCCTGGATCTGGATCATGGTCAGAATTGACCCGGGCATGACCATCTGATCTAATCACGCGTTCTTAGTGTTCAGACACAATAGCCTTGCAGATTGTTCTAGTCCGTAATCTCTGCTGAATTATTAAACCGAGTAAGTATTACCATACAAATGTATTACAAGCGGTCTGAGTAAAGTGCGATATTAAGCAGAAATGTCTTGAGGAGTGAAGCCTGCATGGGGGGGGGAGAGATTATGGCCATCGGAGCCAGCGCTCAGATCCCGCAAGTTACTTCACTGTCAGGCAGTGAGCAGAGCAGGCCTCCAAACAAACATCATAACAATAAAAAAGTTTGCCTGACTTTTATCGGGAAATGTGCCCATTTACAGGGAACACTTCCAAGCCGTTTTGATTGATGGCCTGCCCGGCATTTCTGGAGACAGACTTCGCGGTCGACGGGCAGCTTTCTTCCAGAGACAATGAGCACGCTGTAAGCAGACGATCCCCTGCAATCTGCCCAGACGTCACATTTCTCTCTGTACCGTTAAACCCAGAATTGGTTATTTCCCCTCTCACCGTCTGGTTCTGTAAGCTGCCATAAGGCAAAGCTGGCAAACAGCAAGCTGCTACAATCCATGTCTTTTTCTGACGAAGGACCTTCACTGCTTGCTCAAATGAGAGAAGGGAGCAATGGTGTTCTTGGAAATTAACTGAAGTTCCTGATCCACAAGTCAGAGGCGCAGGGAGCAGGCAGGACACTCGACCATTGGTCAAAGAGCCCTGCTTGCATAAATACTGTGTAATGTATACAGAGTTATACATTACACAGTGACCCAAAGACAGGGGACTCCAACTCCGGTCCAGGAGAGCTACTGTCCAGTACGTTTGCTATCCTAGCTGGCTTCTGATGAGCCACACATGTTCTCA
>JAODKF010000089.1:3990325-4004961 GCA_026779585.1 Mormyrus proboscirostris
GGTTTTGCTTTTTAAGCAAGCCAATCGTGAGGGAAAACGCAAGACTTGGAGGCAGGAGGGGGATGTTAGAATCTGATGACGCTCTCTTCCTGTGTTCTTGAAGGGCAAAAAGTACATGGATCGAGTTTCCTCTAAATATGAGACGGTGCCCCATCGGGACTGCAGACGCCCGCAGTGAAGAGCCCTTCCTGGAAGGGGCAGCAGTGGGGCAAGCAGGCAGGTGCTGGAGGGATGAGATGAAGGAGAGGAACTGGCATTCCAGCATAGCTCATCACATATCTGAAGGAAGAGCACACAGGGGTGCCTTTGGACCCAGAATAAATCATTCCCGTCTGTCTGTATCGATTACAACCATGCAGGCCTGATCGGTGCTCAGGATAAAGGAGCTGCTGCTGGATAAAGGAGAAATGTGTCATTCGCTCATTTTAAATGAACCAAACAGCTCAAAAAATAGTAAGAGTAAACATGAGAGACCCCCAAAAAAGATGACAGTGACTGGCTCCTGTCTCAGGGAGACAGAGAGGCAACACTGAGGAAGAACTCAGCGTTCCTCCACTTTGATTCCCAAAATAAAATTTAAACAACCGAAAAGTGTTTTCAAGTTCCCCCGAGGAATGGAAGGAGACGGCCCCGCGATGGGGGCAGTCAGGTTTCCTTGGTTTTCTGTTTACTGGGCACCTGCTGGCCCCAGTCCACTGAACACCCCAGAGCCAATTAAACGCAGCCTCAATACACTGGCCAGCTGGACTCAGGCCTCCCACAGTAGCTCTTCAACCCCCTTGGGGCCAAATGCAGAACATCATCTTCATATCACAAGAAACTGCGCAGTGGGGCTGATGGCTGTCTTCAAACTACATGGCCGCATACATTCTGTGGCAGTAAACGTCTGCAACACACACTTTCCTCAAATAGGCGAACCATTAGCTTACTTTAACACTTCGACATCCAGATCTGCTAATTAGTTGTACCGTGACCTGCAAATTTTCCTAGAGTTGGCATTTTTAAGTAGATGCCAATAAACATGCAAAGATTAATTTTCTGGGTACGGCGAGTTCATTCCAGGACAAGCAAGAGAGACATGGCTGGCGGATGAGGCCATCGCTTGCGAAAGCCGGGTGTCACAAACACGGGATTCAATTAAAAATGAAACCAGTGTATACAGAGCGCAAGCTGGGATTTTCCATGTCACAGAACACAATGCCTGAGCATGCCGATCCACAGCTTCAGCAACAGGTCTGTTCCCTGCGGCAAAAGCACCCAGTGCAATGAGATTGTTAACTGTGGATCACTTAAGTAGCGAGGGATGGGGGAGGATTTCAACCTCCATTCGATTTCCACGCAAGACTGACTCACGGGCAACAGGACGTGCACCCAGCAGCGCCGCATTACAGCGGCTGCACTAACAAACAACTCACAGCAAATTAATTCCGCCTAAGCCTGTGATTCTTTACAAAACAAATGCGTGTGATACCAAACTGACCGGTGCACAACTCCATCAGTCAACAAATAGGAAAAAACACCAAGCTTACGATGCATCCCTCCCCAGTGCTGCAGTGAGGTGTGTGCAGTTAGGCGCACACATGCAGACACATACGCAGATGACCGCAAACATGCAGACACATACGCAGATGACCGCAAATATGCAGACACACATACGCAGATGACCACAAACATGCAGACACATACGCAGATGACCGCAAACATGCAGACACATACGCAGATGACCGCAAACATGCAGACACATACGCAGATGACCGCAAACATGCAGACACACATATGCAGATGACTGCAAATATGGATGCACATACTGTACAGCAATATACATGCCACGTACATTCAGTTTCTTATATTGTGTTGCTGCATGTTTAATTAAATCAAGGATTCCTACCCACTATTTAACAAATGATAAAACAAATCACGACTAGTATTTATTTGTTTTGAAAATAAAAAAACTCAAGCAGTTAAAAAAGATGTGCCACCTGTTTCTCAGGTGTTTGCATCACAGAAACTAGAATCTTTTGCTGAACACTTCATCCACCAAGGACAGTTATGCATCCACACACACACACACACACACACACACACACACACACACACACACACACACACACACACACACACACTTGTATTCATATCTTTGTGGGGACCGTATATTCATTAAGGCAAAACCCTAATCCCAACCATGGGCATCGCCGCCATTACATCTGAGGGGGATGTGTCCCCCTCACATTTCAGAATTATTTGCTTGGACTCCCCCACATTTAACATAAAATATTAGTTCACCCACCGTGGTTTCTATTGCTTCGCAAAAGAACCCATTCCACTTGATGGATATGAGAATAAACATACCACTGAAAGGCCACTCCGGGTTTTCCAGGTAACCGACAATAACTCAACACACAGGTGAAGTAAATCATCAGTGCAGCCCATAGACAGTAAAGGTGCAGGCTGCTCGATACTGGAGGAGGTGACGTCAGCCCCATTGCCAACTCACAACGTCCAACTTTTGCTAAAACCTTATTATTTTGTTATATGCCCTCAAAATTAACTTTAGGCCACGTTAAATTAATGTTCAACTAAACAATGAAATATTAGGAGCAGCCTAAGCTTTGCCTTACTTACTTTAAGTAACAGTAGCGTATTCTTGGTTGATGATCAATTGTTTGCAATATTTGCTCCCTCCCCAGACACAATGGACATAAGGAAAGTCTTTACAAAGAAGCGGAAAATAAGTCAAAATTTCTCCACAGGACAGGGTTTTTTTTTTCCCCCAATTGAAATGATAGTGCAGTTAGCTGGCTAATCAATGTTAGGAGATGTATCAGCTAGCTTAATGTTAGCTGTTATTACATCCAAACCCAGTAGCCCACCATATTGTAATGCCAAGAATTAGATGTTTAATAACCTGCTAAAAATACACCAAAATGCAGGAAATGGCATCTAATTCATTAAAAAAAATTCTGGGGGAGGGTCCCCAGACCCCCCCACATTCAAGATGCTTCTGACACCCCTGATCCCAACTATGACAACCTTAACCCCCACCCAGCCCTAAACTGAACCATAAGTAACCAAGCAAAATAAGTTTCCCCTTGTGGGGAGCAAAAACACACAGACACACATAGCAGATGAATTAAACCTGCTGCCCGTGGCTGCCTCCCATCCCATTAGCCACAGCTAAGATGTTGCAGTGCTGTAACGAAAAGGAGACGGGTAACTGTGAAAGAACAAAGGAAATGTCTGACCAACTACTGCACATGCAGTTAGAAAAGAAAAAGAGCCACAGTGACAGGAGTGGGCAAAGACATCAGACAGAATGACACCACCAAGCAGTCTTCTAAATGCTGGTTGAGATGTAAGACTGCACAGCGTTCAGTGTCGCCAAATGACGCGCTCAAAATCTGTGACAAGGTTAGAAATGCATGCGGCCTCCCCAGCCTTTATGCACAGACGTGTGCATTAAAAACCAACTAACTCTGCTGCTACCTAGTGCTGTAATACTCACTTCAGCACTATTTATATAACTGCCCCCATATCAGCAGATATTCCCTTCTATAAGCTCTCATTTATTAAGCATTTTGTTTTGGTCTCACTGTAAATCTACCATAGTTGTGTTATTGTCTATCCTGCTTCTGCTATAGCAACTTCAAAGACAGTGGATGAGTAATGCTAGTTAGGGTCTGATGTTATTCCAGACCAGTGGCTTCGAACCTCTCTGTCCTCTTACCAAAGGATTGGCTCACCTCTGCACCTCGGCAAAGCCCCAAGCTCTGCAGCAGTGTTTCCCAATCCGGTCCTCGGGGACCCACAGACAGAACACTTTCTGCACCTTGCCAGCTCTCTGCCAGGTGCTAGGAGGATGAGCAAATGTGGACTGTCTGGCAGGGAGTTTGGAGGAAGCAAAAATGTGTACCGTCTGGCAGGGAGCTGGGAGGGAAAAAATTGTGGACTGTCTGGCAGGGAGCTCGGAGGGAGCAAAAATGTGGACTGTCTGGCAGGGAGCTTGGATGGAGCAAAAACATGGACTGACTGTGGGTCCCCGAGAACCGGATTAGGAAACTCTGCTCTACAGTACATTTACGGTGCTGTCCATGAATCCTCTGTGGAGCTTATGAACACTAATACAACCCCTCCAAGATTCATGAGACCAGCCTCACCTACAGAATGGCCACCCTGTTCATTTTCTGCCTTAGTCTTTACCGTCACAGAACAGCCTCGCAAGTATTTATGCTCTTCTGCTCATATCATGTCTGGTCCATACAAGTGCAGTATATATGCCAGTATCAAACAATATAAAACAAATGACACTTAAATGGAAATCACTAGAGCAGTTGTGCAGCAACGGTGATGAAGATAACAGCACATCGGAGGTATACCAGTAGCCTTTCAGGGAGGATGTGAGTGAAAGGCATCATGGGAAGAAGGAAGTAGAAGAAACAGAAGCAGTGGAGTAATGGCAGGAAGTGAACACCTGCCCAAAGGAAAGATGGCCACTGACAAAGGAGGAGCCAATGGGCATGTGGAACGTGCAGATGGGCGAACGCACAACAGTACTTATTGAAGGTGAGTACGTAAGGAGAGACGGACTGAAGAAGCTTTTCATACCCTTCAGCCTAGAGCTTTCCCTGAATGAGTCTCAAATCTCATTATAATTTTGAATGTAAAGCCAGCCCCCTGGTGGGCAATGAACGAAATGAACAGTGTTCAGTGCTACCTGTTTATGGCCAGTAAAGATTTAAGTGGTTGTTTATGTCCGGAAAATCACTAACATGTAAATAAGCACATTGTTTTCAAACCTGTAGAGCTTGACAAGCCTGAGAGTGGCATGGTGACGAGACAGAAGCATGCATACATGCACACAAACCTCTTTTTTTTTTCTTGCCCACACCCAGTTCCAAATGGAAAAAAATAGTTACTCAGCAAAACAAATGCTAGTCATGTGGGGAGACACCGTGTCATTAGAAACATTTGCGGCTTTCCAGGAAATAAAAGGCAGAACTTTCCTACCAGAAAGTACCAAAACTTGAGGAACGATGATGATAAATGATTTGAACTGTAGCTGTAGCCAAATTAGTAATAATTCGGTTGGGGTTAATGATCTAAGTGAACATTAATATCTCTTCTCAAAATCAAAGGGAAAGCATTGTAACACAATGAAAAACGCAAAACACCAACTAGAGTTCCAAGACGACATGATTCCAGCCATAAAACAGAAAAAACACCCATCCATCCATTCACTTCAAGTAACTATTTATCGAGTGAAATTTACAGTAATCTGGAGGTCATGCAGGAAAATGCAAGATGGAAAAACACCTGGCTGGGAGATATTAAGGAAGATTTACTAGTGCCTGTTCAACCACATGTTTTTGGACTAAGGGAATGAACTCCTGCAAAGACAGGGATAACACAAAACCTCTGCACACAGAAGGATGGCAGTGCAATCAGATCCACACCCCAACATAGTGAGTCACTGGGCTGGACAAACATCTAATTAGACTTAAGTAAATCAATTCACCACTTATGCATATTAAAAACGACATTAACAGCCTACAGTAAAATGAATTGGGTTTGAATAAAGTGTTCAGGAAAAGCAGCACTTGTTAAACTTTGTAACTGCAATACGGGCACAAAACACTACACTTCTGGCAACTAAGGAAAAACTATTAAGCTTAATCTATGTGGCAGTTTTTAAAATTCTGGTTCTCTGACCATTTAAATGCAAATTTTGAAGTTAATAACTCGTGACCTGCTAAAACTGTGCCGTACATAGCTGAGAAATCTGTATACAACATGGGATGAAATGCTTGCTCAATATTTAATAAAGCGCTGGATGACAAATGATGTTACAGCTGGCTAATATGAACGTTATTTGGGAGAGAGGCGGAGGAGGCGCTGATTAGCGCCTCATTATTAAAGTCCTGCTGTGGAGCCGGCAGAATGCGGGCGGCAGCTTTGCGTCTCACTTTGGGCTTTTTCATCGAAAGAACGGAAGGGTAACCACTCCGTGTCAAGGTAAGAAGCAAAACGAATCAGTATATCTGAATGAACTTTGGTTTCCCTTGGTCTGGTTTAATGTTTATTCCTAATTCAGTGTCTCTCCCATTTCCAGCGTAAAATAAAAAGCGCCGTTAAAGTGAGGAAGCAAAGTGTGTAATAACCATTCACCAGCTGCCCCAATTTGAGAGCAGACCCGATCTGATCATCTGAATGATCAAAATGACAGAAATGAATCATCGTCACGTAACATAAAAACATCACCAAGTGCCACTGATGAGCTTAAACAGGCACGCGCGGCTGCTCGCTGAATCATATGACCCACCGACGGTCTGTCACTTAGTTTCTTCCCACCAATTTTCACCAATTAGTGCTTCTTGTAAATGAATATTTCAAATGACTGCACGCTGACACATGGCCGCCTGGCGAGTGCGTGAACTTGATTCATAAACACGGCAGCCTCTTGCAAACACACTATGACCAAACTGCAGCGCTTGTCCAGGGTGTCGCCCCAATGTCTGGTATAGAACAGGCTGTTTACATTGAATTACGTTTTGTTTTCCATTGCTCGACATATTGTCTAAAAATGGCAAAGTTGCTAAACTTGATTAAATGAGTCGTAAGCAGTATTTAACTTCACAGATTGAAGTATTAGAAAACTACGATGCACATGCGAAATTCCTCGCACGTTCCATGTCCGGGTGCAATTTTGTTAATATTAAAATCCTGGAAAAAATGATTGCAAGTAACAATAACTTTTTATACCCATAATACACGCATGCATGGCATAAGCATGACTTATAGTCTAGTTTTCCACTTTGACAGATGTATTCCATGATACTTAAAAGGAATTGTTTAAGAAGCTACTACAGTATGTAAGTGGTGATTAATGATTAAAATTTCAGAAACTGTTTTGGCCACATTGGCAGCGTATGCATAATGAAAGTATAATTACATTTTTGATGAACAGCTCTGCATATGGGATTTATAATCTCATAGAAGCACCTGTCATTTACCTAAGTATCCGTAGTCATACCTTCCTCATGCGAATAGACAGTGATGCACAGGGATGAATTTCGGTAATTGCTTTCACAAGGGGCCCCAGTGTTTCAGAGGCAGAAGGGATTTGTTTTCCAGAGAGAGCCTCACTGCTTCTCCATCTAAAACAGTTCCATGCTCCCGACTTGCACAACATCATTCTTCAGATCTCCGGTAGAGGGAGCTGCTCTCCAGTCAAGGTCATGCTTTCCTTAGCAGTCTAACTGAGAGGTGCAAAGATCCACGGAAGGCAGCAAGTGCCTGCGCTAGGGGGCCCTGTTTAAGGTACACTCAGATCATCTCAGTTTTGAGATTTAATTTGCTTGTGTTTGTGCATGAGTTTGATGGATGGATGTTGGAGAGATCTTGCCTGAAGTCATTTCCTCTCGTGTGAGTCAGACGGGGGAGATCTGCATACCAATGGGCCCCGAGCCTCCAAGATTGTTACGGATTTGTGTCCGTTTCTTGCTGCTTAGCTGTGGCTCCAAGCATCAGACCCCGGCCCACATCACAAACCCACCTGACACTATTATGGGCTGGGACTGTGTAAGGGGACGACACTCCCGGGCTGGAATTGGGACAGAATGCTACTCAAAAAAAATGGCTAGGAATCTCAAGAATTATTATATTATTCGATTACAATAATTATTGCTGTGATTTATTACCTGTCAGCAGCAGTGCTGCCCTATTCCTCAAAGGGGATGCATCCTTTTCTTATCCTCGTAAATGGTGTGTAATTGTACCATAATGAATTTACGCCAAAACAAAATGCTTAATAAACGAGAGGCCGAAAGCTCGTCTATCAAACTCAGTTTACGCCCAGAGATGCTAACAGGGAGAAGCGATGCCTTAAATTCACTTTTTATTTTCAGCTTGATGCTGATCTGGCTGAAGGGGGGGGGGGAGCTATCTTGGAAAAGATCAGCTTTTTGGCCTGAAACCAATGGAAAGCTGGATTTCTGGGTGGTCTGCAAATTTGAGGAAATGTCTACGAATGTGTCCGAAATCACAATTACAAATGTGTCTTGACTTCATAGATTAGTTTTACTGTCGTACGCACTGAAAACAAGCAGCTTCGCTGTACAATGAAACTCTGACTTTGCACATCCCCCTTTCACCACAGAAAACAGAGTAAGGATATAAATGAACGTAAATACATTAATTAAGGCCTACATATCCTTACGAGGCGCATCCATTCAGCTGCTATTAAGTTATGCCAAGATGCCGAGGAGCCTTCACATCAACCTGTGAGTATTTAATCACGGCAGGGTTCACTCAGGTAGATGAACCATCACACGGAGCCTGTTCTCAGCTATATTTCACTCCATTGGTAAAGGACTAGAGTAACACGGAAAATGTCTAAGATGATGCACATTACGACAGGTTGTTTCCTGTTGCTTTTCACCATAAATTGTGTAAATTATTCCACTGCATATGCATGTAAAAAATGTCATGAACTGTAAGCCACTTAAACCATACAGCCAAAATTAATAACAATTAAATGCCCATCCATCTTTCAAACACTTATGCAGTACTGGGTCTCAGGGGCTGACCCTGGAGCTTATCTTATGCCTTGTCCACACGTACACGGGTATTTTATAAAACGTACCTTTTTCTATACGTCTTGAGCTTTTGTCCACACATAAATGGCATCTTACAGTAGGTCACTGAAAACGGAGCTTTTTGCAAAACTCCATCCCGGGTGAAGATTTTACTGTAAGAAACTCCGTTTTCAGCATCGTCATGTAGACAGGGAAAACAGAGTTTTTGGCTCGAAACGTCAAATTGTGCGCCGTTGTCCACTTTGTTTAACGTCAGAGCGTGCGCTGTTTGCTGTATACATTAGGCGAGTTTGAGCAATGGCGGACTTAGCCGAAATAGTGCTTGTGCTGACAGGACTTCTTACATGTCATGTGTACGGATAAATGTTGAGTCACTCTCGCATTATATTGATCAACACAGGCGTCGGAATGTGCGCCATAACAGGATTGGCAATTAGGCTTCTGATTGGCTAACATGGCAGTACGGTTAGAGTTACAATGCCACCTGCTGGTTTGGCATGCTCTTGACAGCGCATTTTAGCGGTTTCATGTGGACGGAAATATTTTAGAAGACAATGTTCATGTGGACGTGGATTTTTTTTTTTTTTTTTTTTTTTAAGACGGAGGAGGAAAAACACAGTTTTAAAAAATACCGTGTATGTGTGGACGAGGCATTAGACACAAAAACACAAAAGGCAGCCTTGGAAACAAAGCTGTTCCATCTCAAACTTACTTGATATCTAAAACAACAACTGTTTCATTAAGTCAGATTTAGTCACCCTAAAGAATCTGATCACATGACACTGATCAGCCAGCTGCAATGAGCTCCAAAACAGCCCCAAATACAGCTGAAAGGCCACGTTTACGACACAGCGGCGTCTGCTGGAACGCTTTCCCTACAGCTCTAACAGAGGGCATCCATCTTGAGTGGGGTCTTAGCACACAAAGTCCCCCAGGCTACCAACTCTAACTTTTCAATCAATTTGCAGCTTTTAATAGACTACCCCTGCCTCATCAGCAAAGCCCTAATAAAAGCTTGTTTTGAAACAGAAAACAAAGCAGCCATTTTCAAAAAACGGACTTTCCTTCAATGCAATTACATAGACACTAGATCCCACTGCCTGTTCATTATCCTCAAAAAGAAATGTCAAATTCTGTAACAATATATATGAAGGGAAGGGAGGAAGGACTTGAAAACAAGGGAGTCCAGGCTGCAAGTGACCTTTGCCATCCTAAGTAAGCTCTAGACCAGGGGTGGGCAGTCTTGTCCGCAAAGGGCCGCTGTGTTTGCGGGTTTTCGCTGCAACTCCCCAATTAGATTACTAATCAGAGGACTGACTGGCTGAAGAATCCTCACACCTGGGTTGGAACAGCTGACCTACAGGTCATCCCAAAAACCTGCACACACACCGGCCCTTTGTGGAGAGACAGGCAAACAGATCAGCACATCGATATTATGTGGCAATCCCCTTTCAGAGGCATGCCACCATTTGTTGAAACCCACAGTGGAGGTGGGCCAGAATGCCCGAAAAAATCATTTCCATGGCAATGATGCCTAGGACATCAGTGCAGATGCATATCGTCATCGTCCTCCAGCAAATTCAGACATAATTAGTTGCATTTCGATGATCCCAACTCATGCAAATGACTCTGGTTAGATACTGCAATGGGTGACCCCTATATTTACCACTAGACTGACTAATAAAACAATAGCTCATGCTGTAGAGTGCAAATTGTCAAAACAGAGACATTTCAATGTTGGACCCCTTGAGCAAGGCCTGCATTTTAAATGTGAAATGAAGAGACTGATTTTGGGCTACCAAGCCATGGAGTATATGCTCCCAGACTGTCTTTCCCGACGCATTATCAAAATTAACATACAAAAGTGTTTTAATGTATCACGTCAACATGCCCAGAACACAGCTGCAGTTGTCAAGGGTAATTGGTGCGTGGGTGGACACGTTTGTTTGGACTGCTAATTTCCCTCCCAAGCCTCGAGCGCACAGAAGGAAGGGGGACGTTTTTAATAACAAGGGACCGGACTGGGGCGGGCCAGGGATCGGTTAAGACAGCAAGGGGGGAGGGGGGTGCCCATTTTATAAAAGGTGTCAGATACTGACGGGTTCATGGCACAGTACTACACTGTCACAGAGGATCCCATAATCAGGCCATAAGCGGATTTATCAGACTGATACATCGTGACAAAAGCACTTTTCGAATTTTGACAGTGCTTAACTGCAATTAACAATTTCCTAAATTTATTACATCCATCAATCTGCACTCCATATAGGGCTCAAGGCTGGGGACACCCTGGATGTGGAATGATGTGGAAACACATCATTTTATCTGACCTCATGGATTGCAATTCATTTAACCCAGCTTACTTCTGAAATATATTGCCAAAGTGTATCACATGTGATTTAACAAGGAAATACTACGTTATGTAACATTTCAGGGTAACACTCTACAAGTCATTGAGTACATTTCAAGATAACACTTTAGCCTGTTAATTATGGCACATGCAGCTTGGCATGTCATCCTACCCAAAAGCTCTGCAGAAAACTATAATTAGAATTTTTTCAGGCTTGAGGTCAAATCTATAAAGCCATGCTAAGTGAATTATGTGAACAAAATTATATTAAAATATACTCAAACTGCTTACAGGAACGTGTGACTTAAGTTAAATTTTCACAATTTCACGGCGCCTGCACTGAAGTAAAGCTGGGTGATCAGTGGACAGCGTCATCTGGTCAACGTTAAAGTCACATATTAATACGTGTCTGACACAGCTGACGTCCTGAAATCCTAAAAGCTTTCTATGTGACACGGTGAGCCCACGAAAATTTGTGTGCCAAGAGCCGCTTCCGGGGTATTGCCTCGTCAGTGGAAGCCTGCTACGGATTACAATTGGCTGTAACTGCATAATATTTTATTATTGTCACATTATTTTATTGTTTAATACAGCAGAAGATTTCATCAGGCAGACTTATGGCCAACATACAGTAGCTGACCGGCACTTAATCATTACCTACACTTCACCTGTAGGTGGCATATACAGTACCAGGGCTGGTTAGTGATCAGTGCTCTGACCCCATCGGCTCCACGTGGGTTCGGCTCTCTCAAAACGCAGGCCGTTATCTGCGGCATATTAGCTGTAAAATTATGAGCAAATGCCACTGGGTCCCCAGGGAGGAATGACAGCATCTCTCCACCGAGCTCAATGTGTAAGGGAGCTGCATAATTAACAGGTCACTTCCTGATGTGCTGATGGACAGTGTGACCTGAACCCCCTGGGAGGAGCAGCTTCGGGGGAACTGCTCCGCACCCGTTTGGCACAGATAACACACACGATCAGGCTGGATTTAGGTGCAAAGCCAATGTCTCAGTAGAGAGCCAAATGCCCTACATATATATATCATAGAGGTCCATGCAGGGATAACCTCGGCCCCCCGCCTGAGCAGAACAGAGTCCATCCGTCAATAAATCAGCATCCCACAACCCTCACAGCGCAATGTGTGGCTGCACAGGTTAGGAATCTGCAGGCATGCCCAGAAGGTTGCTGGTTCGAATGTCATGGTCGGTAGAGTAAACATGTCAATGTTGGGCCTGTGAGCAAGGCCTTAAGCACAAGAGGTAATACTCATAGAGCAAAAATACTGCGCAGAATGAATAAATAAGAGAAAGTTAACCGGAAACCACCTCATTTCCCAATAGGGATCAATAATTCTTCCATATTCCTAAGATCGTACTGGCACTCAAGCAGAACGGGCAAATGTACATTCTACATTAATTCTACATCCTACATTCAGCCTACCTAGCAGACAACAGGTGTCTGCAGAGGGAATCGCCTTGATCGTTTGACTGTTTAATGTACTGCAGTGCAATGTGCGCAAAAGGACACCCACAGGCACTGGCTTTATGGGTGCTGAGAGACCTGATCTTACAGGAACACATGGTCATGCACAGTAAGGCCTGCAAGCATTGTAGAGGGTGGGTCATTTCACTGGGAGCCACTGCAGCAGTCGACTACTCAATCGTCATGTCACTGGCGGAGGAGGTCCTGCTGTCAGCCCAAGCTGGATCACAGGAGGTTTCCCCTCCGGCTTCCACATCTCCAGCGGTCGCCAGGCTGCACTCGCCGACATTCCTTGAGGGCAGGAAACAAAACCTTGTGGCTGCAAGAGGCCATCACAGACAGCATGCGAAAGTGCTGTGATTTGGCGAGCAGACCACACTGCCAGCCCAGCTGAGTGCCCCTCGATGGGAAGGAGTCTGTCTGTGCTCTCAGTGCACAGACAATCCTAGGAATCAGAGGACTGGTGAATCCAGTGCACTTTTTATAGAGAGTTAATCTGAAAAGCAGCTTTTACTTGAATTTCAGTTCTTTTATGAAGGAACGTGAGGAGATTCCTACATGCTGGGTCCCACCGTGCCAGTTTCACATGTTTGCACACTCTAATATGTACTTTGCGGCCAAAGCACCACATCCAGGCATACTGGAATCCTACTCAGCAGAAAAGTGGCTGGTTAATTCATTTTTAGCACCAGAGGCCAGGGAACTTAAACTCCTATGATATATGTCAAAAAAGCAACTTATCCAGATAGCTCAACAAATTTTGCCAATTAAGTTTGTGAGCAAATTTCTCTGAAATATGACAAGCAGGCAGGCTGGAGCATTAAGCATTATGCAGTACTGTGCCTGTCTAGACAAATACTCCATAACCATGTCATACCTTGTGGACCATCAGTCTTTATCGCCCCATGATACTCAGACCCCTGCCTCCTTACCATGGCTTAGCACAGAATTGACTCCACCCTGCATTTACCCCAGTATGAGACTTCATGATGCTCTGAGACTGATCTCTTAACATCAGATGCAGCTCAAGTGAAAGATGGGCTGATATGGATGTATGTGCTTCTTCACCCAGGCTGCCTATCTTACTGCTACGGAAACATCAACAGCCCAAACTCTCCCAGGAGTAACTCTATACCAGGGGTCACGCTTCAGCACCCCCCCTCATGGACAGAAGTGGCTAAAATGCTGAAACCACAGAGGAAGCCGAACAGGGATAGGTTCATATACTGTATGTCAACATGCGGTAAAACTAGAATGCATGCTTCATGACCTGAAGCGGGGTTTCACTTCTCTTCACCATCAGGTTCTCCCTAGAATGCATGCTTCATGACCTGAAGCGGGGTTTCACTTCTCTTCACCATCAGGTTCTCCCTAGAATGCATGCTTCATGACCTGAAGCGGGGTTTCACTTCTCTTCACCATCAGGTTTTCCCTAGAATGCATGTTTCATGACCTGAAGCGGGGTTTCACTTCTCTTCACCATCAGGTTCTCCCTAGAATGCATGCTTCATGACCTGAAGTAAGGTTTCACTTCTCTTCACCATCAGGTTCTCCCTAGAATGCATGCTTCATGACCTGAAGTAAGGTTTCACTTCTCTTCACCATCAGGTTCACCACTCTCAGCATGGAGTGAGCAGCAAAAGGCCTCTCCTGCACGAATACTGATCCAGCCAGTCAATCTAATGACAGGCCAGCGTGTCCTGTGGGCTCTAAGGATTGTTTTGGCATGATGAGGTGAACCTTAAAACATCTGATTCTCCTTCCATTCCACCTCTGCAGCCGTACGGGTCCGCAGTTCTCCGGGAAGAGCCTCAAGGTTGGTGTGGCATCTACAGGAATTAAGGCCACATTCATCGTTCTGCTTTCAGTGCGCCGGTAATCAGTTTGGCTTCAAGAAATCAAAGCGCCCATTTAACCATTCATTTAGCCTGCAATGAGGTCGGTTCACATTAACGCCGTCAACAAAAAGATATTATAATTCCAAATTCTACATATATTTATGAATATATTATTGACAATTTTTCATTCTGTTTCTCAAATGATAATATTTTAGCTTAGTTTTATTCTCCTAGGGTTTCAAAGTCAAAACAAACCCCCAATATATATTTAATTCCAAAATAGTGTTCAATCACCCCCTCCCATGGAAAAATTAATTTTGCTATTACTGTTTTCCGTTTATTTCCAAAAGCTGTCATTCCAGTGCTATTTGT
>JAODKF010000089.1:4005061-4017909 GCA_026779585.1 Mormyrus proboscirostris
CCCTCCCATGGAAAAATTAATTTTGCTATTACTGTTTTCCGTTTATTTCCAAAAGCTGTCATTCCAGTGCTATTTGTGGTTGAATGACACTTCTTGGACAATTATCCCAGTCAGTTTCTGCCCCGACAGAGGGAGAAAAATATGGCTGGCAGCAGTGTGGTCAATGGCATCATTGAATCAGAACTAAAAGAACTGAATCCCGTTAAACTGGATCCAAAACGGAGACAGTGTACATATACAGTGTATATAGGGTTCAACATTACATATGAGAAAGAAAGTGCCTTAATGTGTAGACAAAGAACACTGAGCTTTAAAGATCAAAGGGCATTAAACAGTAATTATGTGCCCACAGTAATATGTGGCTTATTACAGCAGCTACCTTCCCATCATGCATTGCAGCACCTGTACAGAAGCTCCACAGACAGCTCATTACCGCTGGCGGCAGATGTACCATGAGTTAACTGGACATATTCTTTCTGAGGATGAGCAGAACGTGATGAGCAGCCAGAATGTGACCGTGGGATGCACATCCCAAGGGAAGAAACCATTCTTTTCCCCTTAGGATTCGTAACTCTAAACTGACCATATGCTGGTAAGCGCTGGACAATGCGCAACAAACAGAAGTGGGCGTATCGTCGACATGCAAATCAGAGAAAAGCCTGATCTGCTTCACTTTATTCAATGAGACTTTGGGTCTGTGTCCCAGTGTGGAGTTTCTTCTTATTTCCTCGAGCCTAAACGCAGGAGTGTCTGCTCAAAGCACGACATCAGACATCTGAAAGGCACAAGTGCTACAATGGACTTTGCAGACCTGGCAAATTAACAGCGCGGCACACAAAACCCAGCAAGGAATCAAAAGGGACATTTCAAAGGTGCCTCCCTTATTCCATTTTATTGTTTCCGAAGCTCTACTTAGTGGCGAAGCGGCGGATGGAAAATTAAAGGCGCCGGCGGTCTCTTTCTGCAGAACCGCTCCTATGATGTTCCATCAGAAATGTCTCTTCCTTTCATTTGGAAACGGCATCTTTCCCGGGTATATAGGAATTGCAAGAATCATGGGGCTTTTAATTAGCCTCACTTTCTCCCTTAACAGTGGTGTAAAAGAGAGGAGTTCAATTAGTGTCAACCAAGGCAGTAAACATCCATTTAGCGTAAATGTACCCCATTCGCTCCAATCCAGTCCCAGGCGGATGAAAGGGCCCCATCCATCCCCGGAGGTGACCGCAGTCCTGCTCCCTGCCCAGTGCTGCCAGGCAAAGGCTAATCTGAATCGATCTTACAGCATTTCTTTGCTTTTCCAGAATTATCAATAGCAATGTTACTTAGCAACAAAAAGCCTGACAATGAGAGATTCTACTGGGACCTACAGATGGGGTGATACCTTTGTTAATCAAAAACTGCTAACTATCTTAGAATGGTATTTGTCAATAGCATCCTGTCAAATGCTTGTACGTATAGCTAACCATTTGAATCCTGGCACGAGTTAGCAAACCTAACCACTTAAACCATCCAAGGCACGCAGATTTATACAAGTGTTTCACTTTCAGAAGGTAGTCACAGTTAAGGAAATTTCTAAAATATTTGCACCGACAAACAGTTACTCATGAGACGTTCAGCACTCACGCTACTCACTCGCAAGGGCGTTTCTCGCAGTGGCGGCTGCCGGTTCGCCAGCGCCAAGGGGACAGATAGTAGCTCGAAGCCACAAACGGCGAAGCGTGGCAGGGAATTAACAGTGCCGTCTTTGGGTAGGGGCGCGCGGAATTTACTCTCAGCACAAACTACAGTGGGCTGAAGCTGCAGTAGAGATGACGCAATGGAACAAAAATTGCCAAGTGGCCCCCCCCCCAAAAAAAAGGGGGGGGGGGGGGAGGTGGGAAATTCAGCTGTGAACGGTTTGATACGAACGACTCCTCGGTAAAAGCTGTGTAATGAGCTTCTCTCCAAAGCTTGGTTATCTACACAGAGCACGCAGAGCAGAGCATGCCTTACTTACACTCTGTAAACGTCATTTCCTTCGGCAGGCCTGTTCCCGCTACAGCGCCAACATGAAAGTTGGGGGGGGGCTCAGAGCCTGGGTTTTAGCAGCAAAGGGACAAACCTGTCCCCTCTTCGGGCTGTGGGTTTGAGCCTTTGTGTCAGACAACCACGGCTAACAGCTCCCCAAAGAGGCACGTTTGCTTTTTATAGGAATATTAAATGGACTTTTGTTTCCCCAATGATTTACCACTTAGGATTTAATGATGCACACTCCGCTACATATTGATGTCCGTTGGATATTTTGGCCCAGTGGTAATCCGGGAGGTCAACAACACTGAACAAAGGTAACAGATATGGCGCTAATGGAGTCAATGGCTACAAGTGCATGGACCTCAGAGAGTGGTCAGTGGTCACGTGACTGAGATCCCTTCCAAAGGAATAGGTCTGGTATTTCAGCCGGACGGTAACAGTCCTTCAGTTTCATTCACAGATTTAAGCCGATTTCCCTTTATGTATGGCGGGTGGGGGGCTTTAACCTGCTTTGGGAAAATTTTGATTTGAATGAACTGCCAAAAAAAAGACAAAAGACGAAAGAGCGACACAATAGCCGGCTTATTTTTTGTTTGTTCCTAAATGCGATTAAGCAGGACGTGATCTGCATTGCGCTTTTTCTGAATGAACACCAGGGGCCACCACACCGCCTCAGGGCTCAGGCTTCCCCCAGTGATTAATCGAGTTAAGAAGGGAGCAGCACATGTGCCTGCTGGATTTTTGCCAGGACCTGGGGAGGCTGATCAGGAAGGGGGGGGGGGACACTGGACCAGTTCTGGGCTCAAGCCTGTATTACAACTGGGCCAGCTCAACATCTGGCAGTGTGTAAAAGCCCAGGTCACTCCAGGTTCATAAAAGAGAGGTGGCACCGTGCCTGCAGAGGGAACATCAGGGCTCTGAACACGCCAGGTCACCTAGACTGGCCAACACGCTGAAGGGCATCATCTCTGCATTGTGCTTGTACGAGCCAACAAAATCCACCAACAATACCGATTGTCTCTCCATCACTCACTGGCAATATCACAGCATCCGCGGTGTATGGATGCTGGCTGCCTATCTGCACGTCGGCACTGTGATCCGTGCACCACCTCCCAATACAACCTGGTCGTCGCTCTGCGTTTGGCTGCCCCATGGCAGGAATAACAATATAAATACAGACACACCAACACAATAAAGGAATCCCAATGGATAAGAGATTACCTCAATTCCCACCTCCTTCCTCAACTCCCACCTCCTTCCTCAACTCCCACCTCCTTCCTCAACTCCCTACCAGGCAGCCAGGGACTGATCCCTGCAGCTTTGGTTTTACTTCCACGTTCAATGCAGCAGTTTTAACACATCTGGAATAGTTAGGTTAGCATTCAGAATATCCCGGAACACAACAGATCCCGGGACATAATTCAGGATGGGGTGAAGCTTCCCGACACGCAATCGCCAGACCAATCATGGGCTGCAATGTTGGCACTACCTGGTTTTTAAAAGCGTTCAGCTCACCGTGCAGCCAGCCGGGGTCAGGGGCTGCCGTTAAATAATGGAGGAACAAGAAAAGCCAAAGTTTCAGGTTCCGGCTGCAATAAGAAGTGACTAATTGAAAGGCCTGGCACATGCAGGCAGACGGACGGGCAGGCGGGCATGTCGGGGGTCAGGGCACGCTTGCTTGCGGATCACCCTGCCAGAGCGTGCTCAGTAAGCATCTACTCGTGACGGGAAACAACATGGCTCCCATTCAACTTTAAGCTCCTCCAGACATTACCGAAAAAACACATCGTAGAAACACTGTGCATCGACAACTGAATGCACTGAATAATATAAACACCCTGCAAAGTGAGTGTGTGTGGCTCACACTTCCTGTCATTCTGCCAAAGTGATTCACCACTACACCACTCTCCTCACTATACAATAAGCGCCCAACGTCTGTTCTGAACTTCTTTTTAACTCTAAAACTAAAGCTATCGTGTGTTCAAATTAGTTTTCAGATAAACACAATTATTGTCTTGGCCTCTGTGAAGGCCTCTGATTTCATCCAGTATCAGCCACACTAGGGGGCGCTGTGCTGCCCGACTCCTCTGGCTGCACCAGTCGAAGGCACGTCACCGTCGGGTTTCCCCGGGACGGAATGTCACCCTACTGAAGGCTTAGCACTGTGGACACCCCACCAACACTTCGTTACACACAACAGACTGAACAAACAGCAGCATGTTTGGGCGTGGATATGGGCAGCAAGAATATCAACCACTCAGTCTCCTCCATTAATTAAACCGAATCACACATGAATCAATACGGATTGTTAATAGGAGGCACACAGCTATGCAACAGGTGTGATGGCAAAGGAACCGAACCGGGCGGGGGGGAGGAGGCTCTACAGCGCTGATCTCATGCGATATCGGAGGTGTCTATTTAAAAGGCCCTGGGTCCAATCACTGTGTCCAATCATGCTCAGACAGCCGATCATGTGACCGCAAACTAGCGATCCCAGAAAGACCCAGGCAACGGATCCAGCTTACGTCCCCAACCCGAGCGACAAACCCACGGATGTGATCGAAAGAGGCATGCAACGCTAAAAATGAGGCGTGCGTCCAGCAACACCCGTGGTGTTCGAGAAACTGGAAAACAGCTCGCATTGAATATTTCAAATAGTGTCTGAATTACATACTTATTCATTAGATTCCAGTAAAATTCCACTCTCTACGTACTCCCGAGCTTTGTAAAGCTCACTGCCTATATAATGAAGTTAATAGAACTGACTTTTAAAAGGCACGTTTTCACAGAAATCCAAGATCCTACCTTGACAAATGTGTTTCAAAAGAACAAATAAATAACAGGGCTCAACTAGGCTGCTCCGACGTCAGGTTTGACAGGACAGCTGCTTCACTAACACCCCCTGCTTACAGCACCGGCCCAGGTCAGTGACATACAGCGTTCAAGGCTGCTCTGAGCATTCGCACAACTGGCATGTGCTAATCGGGGATGTACCTAGAAATTTTGGGCCTCCTGACAAAATGTCACCTCGAGTCCCCTGATTCTGCCAGGCTATCGATACCCCCTGACAGGCTTAGAGCTAGATGAAGATCTTGATTCAAGTAGTGCTGGAAATGTTGATAGAGGGTTTTTTATTTCTTGCCATATATGGAAGTCATGCAGTGGTACCAGTGGCAGCTTTATACACCACTTTCCAGTGCACGTCTACAGTGCCAGCTCTAACAGGAGCCCCGTCCTCAGCCCTGCCCCGACGTCGCCGACATCCCGTTCACCTGGCACACGGTGACTGCATTCTGTCGAATATTGCGACGAGCCGCTTCTGCCATCTGACAGCTGGGCTGCCGACAACGAGCTGCTTCCAGTGGTGTCGGTGTGCTGACCAGATCCTCAGCGGAAGAGGAGGAGGAAGAGGAAGCACTTAGCTCTAGCTCTGTTACATGTTTGTCACCGTGATGTAAACAAAATGACAAGAACAAAGGCTTTGGAAGAATATGCCCTGGCTCCATAAACAAAAAAGTATATATACATTTTTAAGCATATTTTAGCGTTGGAAGAGAGCTAAACTGATATTTTGGTTTCTTAAAACATGTATCGTTTTAAAATCATTTGCACACTGCAAACACTACACCTAGGAATCAATTAGTTGGCCAGCGATCGGAGTAAGGAGAGTAATGTTTCCGAAACAAGTGGAATGCGCGTGGTTCTGAAACACGCGCCGCATGCCTGCTGCACATGTCAGACGGGTCCCATTTAATCTCAGCCAAATCCAGAGGCAGGCAGAAGCCTGCAGAGAGGAAGAGCAGCGAAAAGACATTAGGGGACAAAATCTAAAAAAAAAAAAAAAAAAAAAAAAAAAAGCCAAACAATGGCTATTATCAGATGGCCGGGTGCCACGACGGGATGGCGAACAGGACGACTCTCGACAAGCGCAGGCAGTCTGAAAGCGGTTCTCAGTCAAACGAGGGGACTTCATGACATCGCATACCCAATCGACAGCCAGCTGGACTCCCACTGAAAAGAGAAAGTCATCTATTCACACTGACTTCCTTTTGTGCCGCCTAAAAAAAAAAAAAAAAACCTTGACACGGTGGCGGAAATGGGAGAAACACGGCACGGAGCGTGCCCAGCTGCGACGCAGAGGGCCTCCTGCCGGGGCCGGCCCACGCTACATTCACCGGCTTTCAGCCAGAGACAGAAATAAAAGGGGGAAGGCTGAGAATCTGGCCGTGACATGGGTCCCCGAGCGGCCTGAGGCCACAGCCAAAGAGCCAGCCAGAATATTTCTATGCCGGCAATACCTGATGTTTAACGCGCCGTAGCGGAGAAACCGCTCTGCAACACCCGGGGCCCGTAGTTCTCCACAGAATTTGCGAAGGAAAGTTTTAGCGCTTGTAACTGCTCTGGAAATCTGACGCAAGAGTTACCATGGCGACTGAGGATGCCACACATTCAGGCGCCCTGGGTGAGGTTCTGCTGATGAGGAGTTACATGCATCTTGGAGCGCTTTGAATAATCCTGGGCTGTGCGTGACTGCCTGTGACGCCAGTAGAGCAGTAGCTGGACAGATGTAGAAGCTGAAGCCTGAGCATTTGTATGCATTGTTTACCCACTTGGCACTAACAGAAATATCACTGCGCACAAGCACTGGCCAGGTACAGATTTTACTGGAGCCTCTGCTGTTAAAAGCTGCATTTACGTAATTATTGGGAATATAAGTCAACACATCCTGTGTTTCTTCATGTATTAATTAGTCAGTAACTAAAATGCGCACAGTCTTATACAAATTCACAGCAACCTTAGGGCACAAGTACATTTTGGGGGACGGTGCACCTGTGAGATCTGTGTATCATTGCAGCAATATTAGCGCATTAGGACAGCATCTCCATGCGGTTTTACATGCGAGTGTTTGACATGCTGGGGTCTTGCTGCACCCCTGCTGGAGTGCCTGCACCTTGTTTAATCTCCACATTTCCAGGCAATTAGTGTGCGAGTGGCAGGAACGATACCAAATCAAGGAAGCTTGTGAGTCTCAGGCAGGTAAACATGGGGTTTAAAGTGCCCAGTTGATAAATAGACCTGGTTTCTGGCATCCGTCGCGGACTATGACCCCGAAAAGTCTGCCGTTCCTTTTAACCTAGTCCTGGGTCTTTGGATATTTACTATCCGAGACATTAAGATCGATAGAGGTCATTGGAGATCATTATTTTTGGTTTATGACTGATGTTCAGGTAATTTTACAACAAAACAATCTAGCTATTTTATTTTCAGGTAGCAAAGCCAAGGAGAAAAATCACTTACTTGCAATTCCGCTGTTTAATGCATAATCATAAAACAGCAGAGGAATCAGATCTACTATCATCACACTCTTTACAGCTATCCTGCACAGTCCTACTTAATGTCCATTCTCCCATTTCAGCTGAAATTCACTGCTAAACAGTCTTATCTGAATTTTAGAACAGGGACCAATCAGTTTGTGCTTAAAGACATTGACAATATCCCCTAAATCCGAGAGAACAGAGTTAATCAAGTATAAAGCATGATGTGAAATAGCCCTTTCCATTGCCTCAAATGGAAATGGAAGCACGGCTCTCTTTAAAAGCCCCGGTGCTCACGTGAGGACAAAAGGCAGCCTTGTCATCACCGCAGCATTCACGTGGAATGCCACCCCGCGAGACGGGGGTGCCGTAGGCGCGCAGCGGGAGAGGTCCAACAGGGAGAAACCAGATTCACACTAACGAGCTAGTAGCCATCATTTTACAAAAGGCATCATCTGGGGGATTCTGCTGCGCTCTCAGGTGCAGAGAGAAGACCTGAACAAACCGGAAAATGTTCAGTTTCATCACAGAAGAGCGGAGTGCATCCCTGTTGATATTTTGAACTTGGATCCTGATACCTGACAGCTGATTTAAAGATGGTTGAAAACGAGTATGAATCCTTATGAGTATGAATCTCACCAAGTACAGTCCATAAATCATGGAGTGGCATTTTAAAACACAAAATTGCAGAAAAGCAGGCACATAAACTTGCAAACGAGGTTCAACGGGGCTCAATCCTTACTTTCTCTAGATCAGGGACCCTTTGCGGATAAGATTGCCCACCCCTGCTCTAGATGTTCCCCTTCACTACTTGAGGTTTTGAGGACTTGAACTGCATGCAGTCTTTAGTTCACGGATTCCTGTTTTACAGTGCATGAGGTACACACCGTTTAATTAATGAAGTTCATTAATGAACGCCTTTCCTGTCGGCAGAGTTCAAGGGCAAATCAAAATTTAATCGCTGACAGATTTAATTTAAAGAAACAAACGGATGCCAAACTCCAGTTTACGGCGTATTAATCTAATTATTGCTATATAAATCAAAATTAGACACAAAATTATTACACATGAACCCTTCAGATGCAGTGAGAACACCAAGCTAAATGTAGCTAAGTGGGGCCAGCGCTTCCTTGATTGCTCACAGTGAATTTCAATGATCACAGCTCAACATTTCACGCCCAAGTGTTCCTGTCACTGACGGATGCATGGAGATGCCCGTCCCGGTTCCTCTCCCTGCGTGTACGGCTTTTTAACACTCAGTTCTCATTGGAGCTACACAGTCATGGTCGAGTCCGTCGCAGGAGGAGAGATGCCACGATCTTCGAAATATGCCACTACTTTAACCATCTGACCAGATCCTATTCTTCCGGCACTTTCTGGTGTCGTGGCTGGAGTTTATACTTCTGCACATTTATGTAGTTATCAAGCTGTACAGTCTGTTGGCTTCTGACACCCCTCAGAAAAAAATATTTTTGGATTCAAAAAGTGGATACGGGAACAGAAACCCAACAGGTGGAATGTAGGCATCACACTTTCAAATCAAGTCAGCTTTGTTTTCATAATTTAAAACCTGATCTTAGACTAGACCGAGGTAACGCCAAAGCGTACACATTAGCTGCTCATCTCCATCACATCCAAACAGCAACCCGAGTGTCACGGCACCTTCGGTCGGGGCTGAAGACACCAAACTCCACCTGCTACTGCGAAGACATGCTTTTCTTCATGCCTCATCTATTTGTACAAGATGATCCTAGTCTCAAAACACAGTTCCCAATGGAACAGCCTTCCGGTCCTGGCATACATAACATTGTTTTATTAGATGACCTTTCAACATCAATGCGTTCAAACAAGGGGTGGTTAACCTCTGGGACTTCTGTGTGTTCATTTCTCTTCTTGGAAGGTTTTCCATTATTGAATTATCTGTCTCATTTGTTCCCGTGTGTGGAGACCGAATCCAGATGAAATTGCAAATAATCACAGGGACTGTCATTAAAAGGTGACCAAAGCCTGGAGTAGCCAAGTTTATTACTGTACAGTAAACGGCAGCAAAGAAAAACACTGAGCTGATGGGCACAAAAAACAAACCTGCTATCATCAGTGAACTTGCAGGTTTACTCAGCTATGCTGTGTTATTATGGACAACAGACGAGCATGTTGCACAACTAAATCTAACAAGTTGTCCTCAATGCTAGATAAATGAAGATGATGTACATTACAGTCATGATCAGTGGTCTGGACAAAACCATTTCAAGTATTCCCCATGGTTAAACACTATCGCCCTCCACATTTATCCCTAATGAGAAAGAACCCAACTATCCGCACACAATCAGGCTTGGCATTAAGGTAACACTGCCAGGTGTCTGTAGCAAGCCGTGAGTCTCATTAGGCGGCCTCGTGGGGGGTCAGACCAATTGCACAGGTGTTTTTGCAACCGCGGAATAAGGGGAAAATGGAAGGGGACTGATGGAAAGCGAGCCCCTGGGCGAAGACACCAGTCTCTTCCTCACGTCTGCTGAATGCAGAACGGCAACGCATTGGGAGAAAGAGATCGCCGCTTTAAGCACCGGGAGATTAGCACGTGTGTGTCAGGCGATGACGACGGGGGGGACGCATTGTTCATATGCGAGATCCCACATGATCGCACACTGCATCGAATGAAGCGGAGATGCGGAATTTCTGCAGTGCCCCTCCATTTCTTCCCGGGCTGTATGTGTTCATATCTTCATGCGTTGAGATGTTCCCCACCCACTGTTGTCTCAGGCAGCCTCTCCGGGGATTTTGGAGGATTAGCCCCACAATAGGTTCTGCTGTCTGCCTGCATCACACTGCTTCCTAATTGGATCTATCAGGGTTGGGATAATTTAATCGCACTAACCTGTGCAGTGAATCACATGCGGACCTTGCCAGGCAATTCAGAGGGACCTAAATCTGCCATTTAAAAATGTCCGCAATTCTCTTAATGTCACAACAGTTGTTTTTTTGCTATTGTTATTTCAGTTATTTTTTTTTACTGGTTATTTGTCTCATTTACTGTGTTCTGCATGGGGGGGGGAAGCAATTCAGGTGGTAGCAATTAATTACACTTTTTTACAATTTTTATTGACTTATGTATAAACCATGCAATCCATTTGATCTTTTTTTATCTATATAAATTCCCCCCCCCCCAAACCCCAAAAAAATACATTTTAATGGGTGAGGAGCGACACTGATGGATCAACAGACAGACAAGGATACAGTCTGATGTTGATTAGAGTCTCATTTGATGGAGGCTCCTGTCATTGGATGTTACTTTTCTGATGTTTCGGTGTGTATTTTCCAGAATACGAAAGGCTTTAGGAGGTGCTACGTTCTATCAGTATGAGATTCATTACGTGTAACAGGTCAGCACCACCTCCAGTCCCCTATCTGATTGTTATCTGCCAACCCCTCCATCTCAGTAACAGGCCAATTCTATAGTCAGCCTACACTGAGAGTAACGAGGCGGTGGGCCGGGGTCCCTGCTGTACGGTTGGCCCCTGCCCAAGGCACACCGGGAGATTTACCGCCCGCCATTTCCTATGGGATACTGCTTTGCCCGTGTCGACCGCTATAAATATTCAGAGCGACATCTCAGCGACAGCGATGCACAGAGTGAGGCAGAGGGGGGCCTGCATGGGAGAGCTGGGGAGGCAGCTCGGACGCCGGGTCCAGACCGGGGTTTATCACAAACCCGACCTCCTCCCCCAGCGTCCGCGTGAAAATCTAAGCGAGGCACGGTGACCGTTCAAGCGCCCTTTACGGCATCAAACGACTCAAATGCATGTCATTCCATTCATACTTTGGCTTGATGAATGATGTTCATTGAACGGCAGAGTTGTGTGATGCCTCAGTCAGGAAGAGCATACTTACGCGATTCATGGTTCCCCCCGAGAGATTCTGACAATCGTCAGAGACTCCACAGCGTGTGCCAAGCCTTTAATTTCCCGCCCCGTGTGTCACGTTAATTCTCACACAGTGACAATGTACGGCTGTGTTTAAGCAAATGATATAAACGAACCTGCTTTACGGGCACAACAGCAAGAAAATCACATTTAAAAATAAGATGCCATTCCTCATCTTTAATTATTCCTCTTCGTTTAAATCAATTTCTTTTTGGAGTGTATAATTATTCATTCTATAACCCATTAATTCACATAATAAGTATGTAATGTAGAGTTGGGGGAGGAGTGTAATTTTTTTTCCCTGCCTGATGTATAATTTCCTCAAAGCTTGTGATCAAGCCGAACGCATACCCCTGCTTGTTAATTTACAGAGCTCCCCCCCCCCCCACCTGCCTTACAACACGAAGCGATTCCGCATGTTCCGTGTGTGAAACACCGCTACTGGGCATGCAAACAGGTGTGAATAACTCACGCAATGACACTGCACGCCCTGTCTGTTTCCACGGTTAACGTGAGTGTGTGACATCACCATCAAAAAAAAGACACTTGGGCATGGTGATGTCTACGATCCAGCATCTTAACGATGAGGTAAGCAGGGGAACGAGGGACGGTAAGTTATGATTAGTGGACATGTGCTGGGTTGCAGATACTGGTCACCTGATAACATGACAGAATGACCTTTATGTAACCGCCGCTCATAACTTCCATTGCTGTTATACCTGAATCGAAGATCATGGTGATAAGATTTACAACATCATATACATATTTATGTGACCTTCCTGCTAATGACTTGATATTGTTCTCTCTGCAATTGTTGCCACCTTGCAGCTTTAGCTAAAGAGCTAAATTAGAACAATGTTACATAATGCCGTTTTGAGAAATCAGACAGGTAAAGAGCTTTTAAATAGTGCTATTCAGTTGCTGATGCGAACTAATCATTTCATACTTATCTACCCATAAGACAATCATAAGTCAGTACTTGATTTTCCGCATGCGATGGCAGTATGACCGCGGCAAAAAACTAAAAACAACTGTGCAGTATCACGGTGCCGAAGGCGCAGGAAACTATTTGGGCCCCATCACCTTGGACTGCGGTGGTTTGGGAAATCTGCCGGCTCACGGATACGTGACACGCTTGTTATTTCGGTCGCGCTGAACCAGGCAGTCGCTTACAAGCACAGTGGTAGTTATGAGAAAAGACCCACTGCTAAGTGAGTGCAGGTTGATGTCCCAGTCCACGCTCCCCTTCAGATCCACAGTCCTCCTCGCAGTCACTTCTCTCCAGAGAAAACGGCAAGGCTTGCGGCGTTACTCACTGCTTCGAGCTCAAAGGTACAACAGAAGTTACCCTGTTCCCAACAGTCGCTCCAGTAAGGCCTCCGAGGCCCCTTTGCGGGCCATTAAACGGCACGGATCGGAAGGTACACGAAAGCTAAAGCGGCACCACATGCGCAAGGCGGGACGTGCAGAAGTTAGGGATCGCCGCAATTAGGTGGGAAGATCATCTACCATGGAAGCCCAAATATACTGCAGAATGATTAGGAAATAACAACACGCTGATTTGCAATAGGTCAGGGGTGCAGAGCAGCGGAAAAACGCTAAA
>JAODKF010000089.1:4022414-4036061 GCA_026779585.1 Mormyrus proboscirostris
CCGAGCGTGGTGGAGGACTTGCGGCCTGCCTTACCTGCACCACCACCCATCATTCTGAGCAATGTGCGAGTGGACAAAACAGCACCATGGCTTACTGAGCACCAGCCTGGTCAGTTGCACCAGCGAGTCCCGCTGTCTGTCCCCTGTCTGTACTGCTGTCTGTCAGTTATCGCATCAGCAGGCTACGCACTTCATAACACAAAACACTGAATTAAATGCAAATGTGTTTTTTTTAATCAGTGTCTTTTTTTCAGGCTTTGCTCATTACAGAATATCATATCCAATAAATAAATAAATAAATAAATAAATACGTATAAATAAATTCTATACATGCAACGAACATTTCTGCCTGAGAGTTTCTAGGCAATTTCCATTAACTTTTAATTCTCATGTTTATATGCAAATCATTTGTGAACATTGTATTGATATTAAGGGGGCTGTTGCTGTTAATAGGCTCCTGGTTCTGCAAACCGCAAACATTTTACACATGCGTGGCCAACATCCTCTCCTGCCTGTCCTATAGGTCCCATCTGTCCTGCCGTTTGAGCAGCCCGCCCGCCCGCCCCGCCCCGCACCACCGCTGGCTCGTATCGCGCTTCCTGACAGCTGGGTGCAGGTGGCTTCGAGTGCTGCTTCACATCCTTTCCCAGAACCCGGAGCTCCAAGTCCTGCTGGATGCCGTCCTGCTGGATGCCGCCTCGTTGGCGCACGATTTTTGCCACCCCTTCGCCGATTTAAAAATGAGGTTTTATTCGTGCGGCAGACGCTCTCATTTCCGCACTCGAGGCCCCAGTGTATTTATGGAAGAATTGGCTCACCCAGGGGTTTATCTAGCGGGCTTTGGGCACAGGCTCAAAGGCTACGCCCGGGCTCCACCTTCCACTAGCCAAGCCTGGATAAATCGGGGCTCCTATCAATGGCAGATGGGGAGGGGGGAGATGGAGGAGGGACTTGACCACCTGCTCACAGCATTTACTAATTGAATTCCTCCAGATTTGGTAGCATGACTCTCCCTCAGGTATGATTTGAATCTGAAATGTTCAACAGACATGATGAAGACCAATTAATTTCCCTTCGCAAAACAAGCAGAGCACGCCGTGTCTGAGGTGGCTGCCGTGGGTATATCATCTCACAATGGATGCTAATCTTCTTTAGAAGTGTTCAAATTATATACATCTGTTACGAGCTAATTTTTCAGCTTGGACAGCAAACATTTCCAGACTGGAAAACCCCTGATGTCTGGCTGGAATGATTTGACACAACATGACTGCAAACAAAGGTTGCAGCATCACCATCACCCTAAAACCTCATTTGGATTCTGAAAGGCTGACATTTCACTATTGGGATGCAGCCCCAGCAACGCCTCTTCCCCCCCCCCATCTCCCTGTGATGATTAATATGGGCCGGCCTCCGCAATGTCACGCCTGACAGTGCTTGATTAGAAGACGGTACTGCTAAACGGAGATAACGGATTGGGCAGCCCCCTGTCTCGTGCACAAACAGAGCGGCGGAACTGAGCCCACGGACGGGGAACCCACCGGCGTCTTTCGTTTCGGCACCGCTGAGCCGGAACACGAACAAGCGGAGCACGTAGCGGCTGAGGCGGCGTGATAAATGGAAGCTGGATGCATTAGAGGCCCAAATGCTCGCTGCCGGCGTCCGTCTACATGGGGGGACAGGCTTCCCGTGGCCCCCGGAAGCCTGATGTGGCCCTCAGAGATGAGCAAAGTGACCAGTGGCTTGCTCTTTACAGGCTACCACACGACAAACAGGAGCCCAAAGCTCACCTAGCGCTGCCAGAGATCAGCACCCAAATTCTTCACCTAATTCTTAGGGGGGGGTCAGCCCCGCCTCTAGTAAAATTAACATGCTAAGCAGTCACCACTATTCATCATTATAGGTCATGTGATCACTCAGAACCACAGAGGTGCTCTTCTGGAAAGTTCCAACCCTCCGGCCGTTCAGGGTGTCAATCAGCACCATTATATGCATAAGTATCTGAATGATTATATTTGCCCTCTAAATTACACAGGATATTTTTTTCCTGGTAAAACATCCATCGATTAATTTATTAGCTTACTACACATCAATGTAAGAAAAACAGGAACAGACAACATATGACTAAGTTAAATTCATGACATTTCATCCATTGATGGTGATTACACTGTCAGAATACAGCCCCATATTTTGAATATAATCACACCCAATACAAAGATCACCATATTCCCCACTTTACCATGCAAACAATCAGTGCAGATACTGACAAAGGCTGTACAGCCCCCTAAACAAAGCTCTGCTTTTTGGAAAAACCTAGGCTTAAAAACCCAGAATGGGAAATGTTAATTTAATGCCGTCAATGAATTTCCTTTCAGAAACAGTTTATTTTGGCATTTTAGGCCCAACTAACAAATTTTGCATTATTCCAGTTACGGTATTTCAAAAACCAGATGACAACACAGGTCCTGCTGCTCTGTAATTACACATCTGACACGCTCTCTAGATTTGCAGGCATATTCAAATGGCATTCAGTTCTCTGCACCCTTTGGATTTGGGCTACGGTCTCGCATAAAGCACATGATCCAGACGCATTACTGTAACAGACAGCGTTTCTGCAATCGGGCGAGCATCAACGATACTCAGTGGCCCTGTGGCAGCATCAGGGTTCGGGGGCCGAAGGGGGTCCAGGTGGCACCTGGCACCAGGGTCAAGGCTTGCTGGAAGACTGGAAGACCAGGAACACTCATGAGGCAAGGCCATTTTGCTCATTCATTAAGTTACCTTGCTTGCTGTGTGCAGGAAGACCGGCTGGTCGGCTTCTCTCACCGACTCAGGCCTGGCATCGTGCCGATTCAAACACTGTGCCGGTTTTCGTCCGTCTTGGAAAAGCTAAAGGCACATCTGAAGACGATCAACGGTGGCCATTCTCGTGGTGCTGATGATTCACAGATCTCGTGGGGAGCTTCCACTGCCATCCTGGACTTTCACAATTCTGTGCTACATCCTTAACGTTCAATAAATATAAATGAATATATTTTTCCTAGATTTACTCTACAGCCTGACAAAGTACAAGAAAACTATTTAGATAAGCAGCAACCTCCAGAACCACACGCAAAAGCTTTTAGGACTTCTGGGGCAAAGCTCTTACCAGCTTATTTTGTCAGGACCTGCGCCTTGTCAAGACTCAAGACTCAAACATCTGCTTTTGGGTTCATAAGCCACTATAGTGAGGTTTTCACTGTGTGATTCAGCTGTTTGTCCTGCTCAAGGGCAAATGTCTACACTTATTACACACAACTCCAACCTACTAAAAAACATATATGCATTTTAATGAAGATTTTTATGTCTGAGTGATGCCCCCTTCTTTATATACTAGTAAGTAACAATGGTTGTGGAATAAAAAAAATAGAAAACATGATTTTTATTATTTTTTTACACAATACATACACAATATTCCTCAGATTTGCTAACAAATTTCACATGGGAAGAAGCACATCATTTTACCCCACAAAATGTGAAATACACTGATGAATTTCCACATGTAACCATACAGCCATCAGTATACAGGTGGAAGCAATTTCTGTTTTTATGGATCCTTTTCAGCAATATTTCTGTGACAATGCAAAAGCTGTTACATCATCACTTGCAAATTATTTCAGATAATGAAAATCGGGACGAAACTAAGGTTCGACTTCATGAAACATACAAAAAAGACTCATAAAAGTTACCCAAAAAAAAAAAAATCACAAATATTCTAGACTGGAAAAAGTATATTTCAGAGTTATTCAATTTTATTTGTATGGCTCATTTTTACAGAACTACTTGAGAGTCTGCGCACCTGCCAAATAAAAACAGTGCAGATCCGTATTGAGATCTGGCACTGGAAGCTGACTTTAAACGCCATTGTAAAATGCATGTAGGAACCCTGAGATGCCAAAAAGGCGGACGTTAAAGTGAACAGTTTCACATAAACTAAAGATGGTGTCTTACTTTGGTGTGGGAGTAAGATCTCTCACGTGCCATATGCTTAGTGCATAGGAAGCTGCTCTTTACCTCCTCATTTGTTTATTTATTTATTTAGCTAGCTAAATAGCTACCAGATTTTCTCCAAAGTAACCTACAAGTCAGGAAAGCCTGGGGTCAGAGAGCATACAGTGGCCCTGGAATAAGACAGTAACAAGCAGTGATGTGGTTACTGTCAGTAATGAGATACAAACTCACGACCTTCCGAACACAGGCACAGGACATTAGAGCCAAATCTCCCTTTCTGTATTATTGCAGCAAACTTTGACACTTGAAATACAAACACACTCTTGCCACTTCAATGAGGTTCGCCAGCTCTGCTACTGGTGTATCAATAGATATGAACGGCCTGGAGATGTAGGGAGCTCTTCTGACACCGCATCCCGATGCCTTGAGACTTTACTGCTCCTCACCCCTCGCCGAAGAAATGAGACTCACAATCCACAGGCCATGGGAACGGTGTCGATGTCTGAAGGCTGCAGTGCAAATGTCGAGGGTGATCTTCTTCTTGCACATCTGGATCACGTCCCCCTGTTTTATTTTGAATAACTGCCAGTCCTTCCTTTTTGTTTGTTTTGTGTTGCATGGCAAAAAAAGCCCCCATCAGGCCTTCTCTAAGCAGATTATCAATGTGCCACCGGTCACTTTGTGTTCCTTACACCCCCCTTTATGCAAAGACCTAATTAATGAGATTAAAATAAGACTGCTTTGGCATTCAGTAACATCTTCAGATACACAAAGCCACAACCATAAAAGCAGAAGAATGCATTACTGTCAAGTAAATTCCCATGGACACCACTAAGAAAACACTACAATATAATCTGATGCGAAGGGGGAGTTGCAGTTGGGTCCCTACACATGTGGTCTTTCCAATACAATGCTTTGTTTTGTCGGTTTTTAAGGGCCAACTTGCTGATATACTCATTAAATGTGAGTCCCACAACTTTCTCAGAACAGCTATTATTATATTTATCTAAACCAGGGATCTTCATCACCTCAGTTCTATGTGGGCTCTGGTAGGGATCATTGAATTTTCCATCTTGCACACTACTTGCAGTCTTCAGAACTGACTGGCATGACACACAGTCTCTTGGCCCAACACAAGCTACACTAGTCGCTTAAAGTAAGACATACTACGCCGGGGACCATGTGGCAGTCTGCCCTCGCTGCAGAGTTTATCTTCTCCAACACAGACCAGATTGCCCAGTCTCAGACCTTTTTGATCTCCCAGGAGGTCTCATAGCCACAATGAGCAGCGAGGTCTGATTTTCCGCCTCATCACCAGACAGCCCAGGCCTCACGGCACGACACGGCAGTAGTATCAATGGTGCCTTAAATCCTCCGAGACACACGGCCGTGTTTCGCTTCCACTCCCGTATCAGTGTTTCTCCGGCAACACGCCTGCGGGGGCATTTTTTAAAGCATGACGCTAATCCACTCCGGGTATCGACGTGTGTGATTTTAAAACGTGTTTACAGTATAACCTGTGCCAAACAATGTCTCGTCGGGGCTTCAGATCCCAGGAAAGCCGCTCTCTAATACCCTGTACCCAGAGCCTCAGGGCACCGCCATGCCTACTTATTGGATTTCTGAGCTGGTGGCGACTCAGGTGTCCACAGTTCAAACGTTAGACGTGTTCCACTCCAGTTCTCCAGACACGCTACTCCACCCGACCCCTGATAATGACCGCCACCAACATGTGCAAAAAAAAACCACCTTGCTGGGAAAGATTATCCTCATAGCAGCTATAAGACAAACTGAAAATGGATTTACTATATTAACATCTGCAGGGTATTAACCTCAGATCCTTTCGATGGTTTTTCCTTCCAGAGATCACGTATCCCAGCCATGTGATAGCGCACCCCTGGCAGCAATCAGTGTCTACAGCACCAGCCCCAGAAAAAAAAAACCATAAAGGTGTCCAACCCACACTGGGCTGCCTTGTCTCATCCTACATTTTACTCTCACAAAGGTGCAACATAAAAACAGACGTAATCAAGGCACCATATGCATGTCTTGCACAGATTCTGCATGTTATGTAAAGCCTGAAGTGTGAGTGAGAGCTTTCAGATGATCTTTTTGAATTGCCGGACGGAGGAGGAGCACCGTCTACTAATTCTTTTGTTTTTATGTCTCACGGCGATGGTACATTCACAACCTGAATTGACTTCCAGTAGTAAAACTGTAAAAACTTAAATAATGCCATTCATTGCTTGGCCCTAAACCGTTTACAGCTATAAATCTACCTGGATTATTCTCTCCACTCAAATCAACCCCCTCACAAGGGTAAGTCAACACTATCTGAAGTGATACCCATTTCCAGAGAGCACAGCACAGACAACAAACGTGCTGAAACTCATCTCACTTTATCGATTCCCATTTCATTCCCTTTTTAAACTGCAACATGCGTATTCATTTTTAAACCCGTTAGACTAATTAATATGAATCTGTATAATGATAATACAGAGCTGTGATTAATGAATCACAGCAGGTGTGAGCATGTTCTGCTTTTGTTTCTCTCCAGAGCAGGATAACGGGACGCTGGGTAGCTTAGCTCCAAAAGAACCTCCGCTCCAATTCAAGCTTCATCTTCCTCTCGCACACAAAAACGAATCCCTGCATCCGTGGCTTAAACATTTAAGGCAAAGCGGATGAAGCCTGCATAACAAGGAGAGGACTCTGTAAAAGTCGAGCATGATACGGCTAGACCGTCCTTTGAAAGAAAATGAGGTCAGAGGGTGTTAAGGCAGGTTTTAAAATGCTCTAGGAGTTTCCTGTGGATGCCTGGGGATCATCTGCATGCTTACTTGCATCTTTTAAAGCGGGAGCATGGGAATGTGACCTTTCCTCAAGAACGTGACTGCAGCTTCAAACAGAACATTCCGGCACTCCTGCCTCTGACCACTCCCTAGGTTTGCATCGATGCTTCTGAGGCTTATTCGAGCTTCTAAGAGTGTGTTAGATTAAGCCAATTATAATAAATAAATATTTTTCTTGAAATAATCATTGTTAGATTACAAATGAATAAAGCCACCTGTTTTCATCTACAACATTTTGTAGCCAAAAGATACAGTGAGGGAAACACGCTTTCCTGGGCCAAGTTTAAGGTGACAATAGCTTACTATCCACCTCAAAAACCATGGTAAACAATTTCTGTGTAATTTATATTCATCGGTTTAAATTATCTTCCCCTGTGACCACTCATGAAAGTTAGGACAGTGTTATGGGACACAGGGGATAGAAAGTGTTCATGTTATATGGAGCTATTAAAATTACCCTTGAACACAACAAATGACAAGAATGACAAAGACAAAAATCAACCAATATGGTCAAAACCAGGGACCTTTCAAGTCTATGCCTGCAGGCTTGTTTTCCTGGCTTATGGCCTCGTGCCCCCAAGCAGTACCCAAAAGACTCTGCAAGTATCATCTGAACACACAGTACATGTCTCTCCACAGGCAGAGGCTGTTTGTTTGCAAAAACACAGTTAAGAGTCAATGCTGAGATGATGACATGGGACACGCACTCCAGGAGCCATGGTACACAGTCATACCTCCAAAGGAGGGGTACGAGCAGGTGACAAGTTAATGGAGTGCAAAGAGATGCTCACCACACACTGCAAGCCTTCACACCTAAACCAGAGATCACCATGGCCACCCCTCCTTTGAAACTTATATCCACATCCACCACTTCAGGTACCATAATCTACAAGACGATCTAGCCTGGAAACAAGAATCCTCTTACTTATCAGCCTCACTGGGCTTTGCAACCTGAAATGGTATGGTACACTCTTCCACTGGATACACAACCAGCGCCCCATACCCCCCCCAAAGTCCACACACACAGACATACACACACACACCAGCAGCCCAGATGATTGTTTTAATACCTTGAGTGTTTGCTGGGCCCTTGTCAATGTTTCCTTTGGATCTTTTAAGTCACTGAGTGTTGCACTGATTTATGTGTTCATTTTATCTACTGAATGCAATTTCAAACCACTCAGGGATGTACCAAAATTGCATTCAGGAAAATGCTGGCGCCAGGCCTCAGGAAGTGACCAAATCAGCTCAAATCTATGGCAATTGACATGCACTAAATTTTGCCCTGTTGGCTGCTATCAGTGCAGGAGAAATTCCGGGTTTAGACTCAATCTGCGCATCTGAATGAAACGTCACCGAGTAATACTGTAAGCCATACCTATTCTGTAGGACTGAAGCAATTAGTCTATAATGCATTTTCTAATCCAGTCAGGCTGGACATCATTAGTGAAGAACTGGACCCACAGATGCCACCAAGTTGCTTTGGACCCACAAGGATGACCAGTGTGGAACCATCATGTGCGCAATAATGTTTAAAAAGAAAGATTTCAAAGACCACAGAGACCTCTGTTCAATAACAGAGCCATTTAATATGAATTCCTAATGAATAAGCTATCCTGCACTGCGGTCTTTAGAGAACCAGAGGCCAGTAGAATGAAAAAAGAATGTCAGAAATCATAAGAAAAGGTCAGGTTTATTTTAATAGATTATGCCCCCTCCAAAAACAGTCAGCCTTGGGCTCTTTAAATGAATGGGTCAGAGACATAATATACTAGAGAATGCATATGAATGCACATATATTTCTAAAAGCAGGTTCATTCAAATCAAGCCTCTAATAACTCACAGAAGTTTTAAAAATGTATTACCTCAAATACAAATTCATTAACCAGCCTTGTGAAATGGTTTGTTGACATGCACTTCGGTTCAATACAAACATGACTCATGACCTACAGTACAGGGCAATACTTGTCATCTTATGTGTCAACAGTAATTTTACGACTTACAAACTCTTATCTAACTACTTCTCACAACAACACGCTGTGACATTTAATTCTGATTCCTAGACGCACTGGGCTTGTTCCATCTTCATAGGAATGAGCTGACACTGAGGTTACTGCTATTCCCGTTTTGCTCATGCCTGACCTCTGCTGGTGGAGGACGGGCCCGGCTGCGCGCCGTGGAGCAGCTAGACTCCGAAACCCTGGAGCAAATGAGACCACGCAGGTGAGTCATGCAGCCCATCGTTCTCTCCCAACACACCACCAATTACACTTTAGCAACTGTGTGTACAAGTGGTGCGTACCTTCTAAAGCACACAGGAAGTACATGCTCAGTGCACTCAAACAAGCAAAGGCGGTCCTCTTCTTATGAAACTGGTCTAGCATGTGTCCAGACAAAAATAAACCCTCCATTAGGAGTCCACAATGTCACTTTGCACGTTCAGGAACCGATTCAACCGTGTGACAAGAACGGGAGACGCTGCAGGTGTTAGTTTGGCTGTGGTAGTACATGGTGAGAAACGCTCTAGAAAGACTGAAGGATGTTATTACACCACTCTGGATATTTGCAAGAGAGCAGGTTACATGTGCCGGACAGACTGACTTGATGACACAAGGCAAAGTGGATCGACACCCCAGAAGAGCAGGCGGCAGTGGCTCAGAGTCTGATCTGTTCACCACACGGTGGACATGAGAGTGACCCAAGTAGTTATGCTGCTGTACTAATAGAGAAGAGAAAATCATGTCAAAAAGTGCAGGATTATAGAATGCCGTACTACCCCAAATGAGCGCACACACACACTAATAAATATACACATGACATATTGTATTGTAAGAGTTTAGTCAGGAATACATCATCAGCTCATGACTAATACATTAAAAGCCAAAAGGCTCAGCAATGCAACTGTAAACATTACATGCTTCTGAAATGTGCATGGATGATTGCGTATGCTCTAACGAGGCCATATTTTGTAGTACGCAAGCATATGCAAATTTAAGGAACGTCACTGGCTGAAGTGCTTGAAGTATTTTTATGCGTCTAGAGAGTAAAAAATGCCGTGTCGGGACGCACTCTGTCTCACGATGTATTTCTCGACGGCGTTCAATGTGTTTGATGCTTCTGTAATGCAACTTGTTCAGACTTCAGTCACTGAGAAGACAAGACATTCACAGAACACTTGATCCAATCAAATCCCCTTTAGTCCATCAAATCCATCTTTAGTTTCTGCCATAAAGTGATTGACAAAGCAAACCGTTATTATGTGGAATTATGAATTAAAAAGCTAGTTCGCAAAACTGTCAATTCGGAAATACATCTGTGTGAAAAGTCAAAAATGAAAAAAGAAGTTTATGAAATATAATTCAAATGATTAAAATAATCACAGAAAATTATTTTTTTTATTATTTAAAACCAAATGACACATTTAATTAATTATTGAAATATTTATTTTAAAATAAAAGGACACATTTAATTAGTAATTGCAATGTTTATTCATTTATAGATATGTGCGTTTATTTCATTTTGAGTAACATGGCGTTCCGTACAGGACGAGGAATCTGCTACTTATCTCACTGGAAAACCTTGCATAACTGCCCCTCCCCCACCAAAACACCAGAGGAGATTCAGGAAGAGAGACCTGTCAGGGCCCCCTCCCCATCACTCAGAAGCAACTCCCCCGCAGCAGCTTCGCCCGCGTTCCACACCCCAACCAGTTATCTGCACACAAGGTTAATTTTATGGTTGTTCAGATCCATTTGAGTCACTGGAGAGACACAGCAGTGAAGTTAGTAATGAATTTACAAATCAAGCGTAATCGCGAACGCAGCAGCCCTCCGTAGTTTCTGCCGTAAAGTAGGGCATCAGCTCAGGAAGGCATCTTAGATGTCAGCAGGACAGAAAACAGTGAAACATACAGTGGTCGCCACCCCCCACCCCACACCAATCAAAACAGACATGTATTCAGCCAAAAAAAAACACTGAAACTACCAACCACAAGTCCTCAGTAGAAAAATAAAGGACTCAGAGAAATATATTTGTAGTATGTGTGGCTACATTAATGCATCTTTTGATAATGCATCTCAGACTACAGTCATACAGTCAAATGTCATACAATTCTAACGCCTGAGCAAACACCCATGTGTCTGTACCAAAGCCAGAGGATCCAACAGCCAGTGCAATATGGGTCACAGTAATCGGAGCCTCAGAGAAAGGTAGGGAACAGTTTGGTGACACACGACACACACACACACACACACACACACACACACACACACACACACACAGACACACACACAGACACGGAACTGAGCAGTTTGCCAAAAATGCTTTGCTATGAATCGTACACAAAAACAAAAAAAATATATACAAGCTACACTCACAATAATAAAACCTTAGTTAACATCATCTTAGATTTTAAAAATGCATGTATGCATATTAAATATATTTTAATGAGAAACCCAGTCAAGGACAGGAGGATGTTTTTCTCTGGATATGCAGCAAATTGCTGCAGTTTCCCAAACCCCAGTTTGATTGCATGAAGGGCATCAAAAATCACTACAAAACAACAATAACGTAAAAATGAAGAAAAACACCATAACTAAACAGCAAATCGGCAAATCAATGCCTTATAAAGAAAGACAAAGCCGTACCTGAAGGCACAGGAAAATGAGGCCAGCTCTTTGTGTCATTTCACAGATCCGAGGATTAGAAACAAAACCCATTAAAGCCGGAACATGGTTTTCTGGGAAATCAGATTTTTTTTAAAATAGTTTACTTGAGAAAAACAAAGCGGCTGACAGAGCAGCATTTTAACATCTAATTTTAACATCAGCAACTATGAACCACAAAGTACATGAAAATGATAATTCCTCCCCCGAGAGACCTCTGATCCAGACACAAGCCCACGGAGTGAGCGTAGGGGGTGGATGACATGTTTCCATACTGTTCCCATACAGACTCTAGGTTCCTCGGTCACCAAGGGACGCCTAAGAACCTCTGCTCACGTCATCATGCAACAAGCGAAATGCATCTGCACTCCCCAAGGCCCGCCTAACACACCGACGTCCGTTTGCGCATCCAGTGTGCGTGCATTCTTAGGCTGGGTGGAACAAGTGAAATTGAGACGTTCGATGGGAGACTCTGTACATAAGCCAGCAGCACAGTGAGGTCTATATTGTGCTGCAGTTCTTTCACAAGCCACTCATTATATATATTCAGTAGGCTGTTTGTTTTGATCCAACTGGCATTTTTCAAAGGAACTCCCCCAGGTGAGGTCACGTTTGACAGCAGGATGTCTTCAGGCCCTGGGGCCTCCAGTTTCCAATCTCCCATTCAGACAGAGGCTCCTAATCATACAGTCTCTACGCGGTCGTTCTCTTACGGATCACGCTGTCGCCGCCCGAATGGGCCGACGTTTCCCCGGCATCTGGATCAATGTGAAGTCAGTGCAGGTGCCCTGGCAGACGCTCGCCCGTGGACTGCCCCGCAGACTCGGCCTTGAGTGAAGAAGCCAGCGGTTTGAAAAGGCTCCCCGTCGGACGTTTCACTAGAAGTGACGCATATATGCCAAGTTCTCAGGGAAATTACAGCGGGGAGATTAAACTCTCCAGAGGGTTTCGTTAAGCTGTTTTTTTCCAGAAAGAACTTACAGTGAGCATGACTTGCAGTTGTACGTGTTTTTTTTTTTTTTTGGTAAATTACTACTAATTAATAAATCTAATCCAACACTCAGGATGGTGAAAGCAGAATTTGTCCAGTTATGGCATTTCATCAACAAATCAGGGTGACAGGAACAGATGCCTTCTCAATGAGAATGCTTTGCGTGTGAAGTATTAAATGAAAAACACGACAAGGTGTAAAATACACACATTACAAGCCATTCTTTATGCAAAAGCATTAAACAGCCAGTCATAATTTTCAGATAATACACTGCATTCTTTAGGAAATGGTTAATTACAAGGTTTAATCCAAATTAATTGGCTTTAATGAAAATGATTTCCTTCCTCTTTAAAACAGTTGACCTTATTCATGATCACAACCCTGTATATAATACAAGAGGCATCATACTGCACTAAGACCTCAGTTTGATGTCTTAATATGCTTGGTATAGCATCGATTATATGGTGGCTCAAGATCCTGATTTTGTTTTTATTTAATTTCTATTAGAGACACACAATCTCTTGATGGAGTACCAGCCTTAACAAGCCAAATCATATCTGTGCCCCATTTGTTCCGATGTCAAACAATATATGGAGAATGTAAGAGGGCTCATAAATCCTTCCTGCTGACAGCCAACTGCACCTCCCCCCCCCCCCTTTCGGCGTGACTGACTTATGACGATGCCGCTGTAATTGCATGCTGACGGATTGCTTTGTTTTGCACTCTCTTTTCTCTGGAGTGCTGTTGGTGGGAAGGTAGCTTCCCTGAACCCCACAGAGAAAGTGAGGATAATGCACGTAAACAGCCTGTATGATCAAGAGACATGGAGTGCAGCTGGTAGACTGAACAGACATTACGTCTTGATTAGCAATTAGCTAGAGTCAGAGATGGACATTTCAGGATTTTGTTTCAACCAACCAGTTGAGCATAAAGAGTAACAGTCACAGAGTACTCAACTGCTTGGTTGAAACAAAATCCTGGTTTGGATTTTTACTTTCTGGACCTGAAATGTCCACCTCTGGCTAGAGTTAGCGCCGCGATGAATCTGCCCACAGCCTGAAGAGGACAGCCGGCACTGCAGGTTAAACACAGAACACGGCAGCAACGATCCTGAAGCTGCCCCTCCGCTGTCTTTACCGAGGTCAGCAAACAG
>JAODKF010000089.1:4036067-4047460 GCA_026779585.1 Mormyrus proboscirostris
ACACCCCCCCCCCCACCCCCCTACCGCGCCAACGAGAGCTGCTGCCATGTTTCCTGTTTACCAAGCGGGTTTGTTTACATGGTGGACACAGTGAAAAGCAAGGGGACTACCAAAATGCAGCACAGAGCCGCGAGCCGACACGCTGCCCGTTTGCCCTACGGCGACCTTTAAGGCAGCCAGCTGGCTGCGGCGAAAGCACCGGTACAGTGGGAGGGGATGAGTCATGCCGTGGGCTGCATGAGACTATGAGCGCAGCTGCACGGCGGCCAATGCGGCCACAGCGGATGTGCTAAGAAGCAGAGTTTAGCCGTGCGGACACAGAGGAGAAGACATGGGCTTTCTTAATAAGAGCTCTGAGGCCACACACACTTAATTACAGGCGAGAAAATGCCGGGACTATGTAAAGCCCGTCTGAAATACCACGTTTTTTTTTTTTTTTTTAAAATCATTCGCAGAGACCACTGAAGTGACCGAAATAAAAGTGTTGGCTCCTTGGCGACGGACATATTTCTAGAAATCGCTTTCACATCTGGTCGAGTTAAATCGTAAGAAGATAAACCATAGCATGAACGTTTTAACAGCCGATGAAACGTACGCACGAGAGGCCGGATAATGTAAATAAGGAGCGTTTTCTTTTTTCCCCTCCAGTATGAGCGGGTGTAACACACCAGCAGGTTTGTTATTTTCGTGCATGGCCACACACGTGTAATGGTGGAAAAAAAAAAAAAAAGACGAGGTGTGAAGTGACAGCAGAATAATTTATCCCTAATGGCTACAGTTTGTGGAGGCGCGACGTCGTACGGATGAAAGGAACCTGACGTCCCGTATGCGGGGTCCCCTCGGCCGCTCTGAGGGCCTCCAGCCCCCCCACGTTAGGTACACAGCGAAAAGAGAGAGAATCTAAGCATAAAAAAATAATCTCACAAGCAACGTGATTCTCTGGGGGTGGGGGGGCTGTCATGCTAGCTCTTCTACTTTGTGCCACTGCAAGGCAGGTTAGCTGCACCAAACCGTGTGTCTTTAGCAAAGGGGACACACAGTTATTGACAGAACTGCATCATACCACAGACAGAAGGTATATGGGGACCAGTCTAAATGGGAACATTTAAAGGAACATTTTACACAAGAGGTGGTGGCTGCAGAACAAGCATTCTTGTAGACTTTTACAGCTATGCAAGCTTAAAACCACAAGCTGGGATATGCACCGTTTAATCTTGCGCACAGTGGAGCAGGTGAACTGCGCATCGTCCTTTACGGTACCCGGGTGTGTTAGATGATACAGATCATACATCTGACTGGAATGTTTCTTTATTCCGATGCTGTAGCCACATCACAGCTCCACATGTTCACTTTAATGTGCCGCCTGTGATACCACAGACCCCTTCTGAAAAGTCACTCTGTCACTCGTTTTCCCTTAACACAGGGGTGTCAAACTTCAGTCCTGGGGGGCCGGAGCCCTGTGTAGCTTAGCTCTTTCCCTGTTTCACCATAAATGATTCAGCTCAAGAGCCGTGTGGCAATTAGCACAAGGAGTTAAATCAGATGAGAGTAAACCAAAAACTGTGTAGGGCTCCGGCCCCCCAGGACTGGAGTTTGACACCCCTGCCTTAACACCTGAGACAAAAATGTTGGGTAATGCTTTACATTAACTGCACCTTCATAACGCTTTTATATTGCATTGCTAAAATGTTCAGTGCACCTTCATAATGTATCCATTAAGTATTCATAAAACATTCATAAACATCATGTATTTATACCATAACATCCTAACATCCCTTAACAGCTGTAATATACATTAATAACAAGCATCATATAATAACAAACATTATGTTACTAATGTATAATAAAGCTATTAAGGGATGTTAGGATGTTAAGGTGTATTTGCATGCTGCTTATGCTGTTCTATGAATGCATAATGAATGCATTATGAAGGTGCACTGAATGTTCTAGAATGCATTACGAAGGTGCACTTTAATGTAAAGCATTACCAAATGTTTGTATTTAACCCGCAACTAAACTTAGGAACCTGATACTCCACTACATTTCCCAGATGTGCCGGACAGCGAAAAAGAGAAGCAGAAATTCGGACTTACCTATCAGCACAGCATCCGGGGGGGAAGGGGGGGCACACAGGGGGGTCACATGACATCACAGGTGGGTGGAGGGGAATTGGGGAGAAAGAGGCATGATTAGAAGTGATGATACAATTTCTCAATCACAGTTTTAAGATATAGATCCTGCAGAGCATGAGAGAGAAAATTGTATTTAAGCAAAACAGAGCAAATATGTATCATTTAGGGCCATATTTGCATATCTGTGAAGCTAAGTATTGAAATGTATCTGATTTCTGATGTCTAATGTGAAGACCTTCAGCACCAATTACTACTTCTATAATTTTGAATTTGGCCTGTACACTCAAATATTATAGTGTTGAGCTGGTGCGCAAACCGTCAAGTCACTATATCAGCAATCACAGTATTGAGCTGATGGGTACACAGTCATAATCCAGGGTCTAAACTGTCCAGTTAAATACTCCTTTGGAGGATCAGGCAGAGAACCTTTGCACAACAGATTCTAGCATGAAATTCACAGAGCCGCAGAGTTTAGAGAAAGTGCCCAGCATTTTCACTGCTAAATGAAGGAGTCATGGACTTGATGGGGGGAAAAAAAAGATCTTTTTTTGGCTGTTGATGTGTTGTTTGTTTGAGATGAGTAAATCAGGGTCACATATTCCTGATAATGCTATTCATCTTCAATCCTTTAATGGAAGCCTAAACAATAGACACAAAACGCAACACCTCTCATTTAGCGAGCTTATAAAACATACCCATCCTATTTACCGGCACAAGAAAAGAGGAAGCTGAGAATGCACTCAAACCTACACCCTTCCAGTTCTTAACACAAGAATGTCCTAAAAGCCTTAATGGAAAGAAAAGGAGACAAAATGTGTTTATGGGTGAACCATTAGCTACCCGTTTACCATTCACAAGTCGTTATTTCTCCATTTGTCGTACATATACAACTTCAGTAAAAGCCGTGATAAATTAAAGGAGAACCTGAGCCACTTATTTCTCCCCTCACTGTGCACTTGCAAATGTGCACAGAAATTCAGCTGTCAGAATAATCACAATGAATTAAACGACATTTGCATGGATATCTGAATGTCAATGACCCACCGGTATTGAAATTCATATGGACGTTACACAGGTTTTATTCAGGATAAACTGTTCTGGTTCTACAATGCATGCAATGCTTTACACAACAAAACCATAAATTAAAAAACCAATTTTTACTTTTTAAATTTAAAAAAAAAAAAAAAAAAAAAAAAAAACCTCTGCCAATGCAACGTTTAATGCTAATACTAATTTGTACTGAAACGTAAATGTATATAGGAATTAATACCAGGAAAATAATTTCAAGTTACATTCTCCCCATTGTCATAATCAAAAAATGAGCTCTGAAGTGAAAACAATTAAACTCAGCTGCAATTACTGACTTTCTCTCAAGCGTAATTAAACTGCTTGTTCAGAAAAGCAGGTTATTAAGAATAAAAATGAGGGGCAAAAAAGAATCAACATTATATTATGTGAGCTGAATAGCTGACTGGATGAGCTGAGCACACGTCACCATTACAAAGCAGCGCCGCAAGAACACACAAGCCAGCTTCCTGTGCAGGCCAGGAAAGGTCAGAGGCAAAAATAAGTTTTTACACTCTCTGCTTAACATCTCGCTAGCTTTAAAAGATGGGTGCAGATAGACCTGCCGGTGAGGTTAAGCAAAAAGGCCGAGTGAGTCCTTTGGAAAAAGGTGAGGCGGATATACAGAGCAGCTTTGTAAAACGGAGGCCCATTTGTGGTCTGTGGCCCGGGCCCAGCAGGGTGTGATGGGCCTGAACCAGACCTGAAAGACCCTTGGGCTTTGATTACAGGGGCCTGACAGATCAAGGTTGCAAACAGCAGGGAAGGACAGTCGTCACACTCATCACACATGGCCACATTCCTCTGGGAACCCAGTCAAAGCCCCAAGAAGGCTGTTAGTATAATCTTATTAACCACGTACCTATTTCTGAAATTAGTTGAGAGTAAAAAATAAGCTTTCTACCATTGACCCATGTGCTTAACACCATAGTTATGAATTTCTATACTAGTTACTTCTTAAACTAATCAAACTTAAGTATCCAAGGGATTTTTCCTAATCCTGAGGTAAAAGCTCAATCATAAAATGACAAGTTAATTTATAAAAGAGATATGTTTAGTCAAAATATTCTAAGCGTGGTGGAACTGGTAAGGTTTGTGGCGGGAGCACATTTAAATATTTTTGATTCTATACTTGTTCAACAACTACTGTAAGCCTTAGAAGAATACAAGCTATATTTACATAAAGTTAATGCTATCAGTCAAACAAAAACAAACTACTAAAAACCTTTAAAATATGCCAACTATTACTTGGGTGGCATGGTGGTGCAGTGGATAGCACTGTTGCCTCACACCTCTGGGACCAGCGTCTGAGTCTCCGCCTGGGTTACATGTGTATGGAGTTTGCATGTTCTCCGCATGTCGTCCACGTACTATAGTTTTCCCCCACAGTCCAAAGAGGTTAATTGAAGTTACTAAATTGCCTGTAGGTGTGTGTGAGTGTGTCCTGTGATAGGGTAGGCTTTGGACCCCCTGTGAATAAGTGGTTTAGAAAATGATTTGATTCATGTAATTCCTGTATACATCACCATTTATCTGTGTTATACCACCAACTATTTGCCATGGAAACATGTTTTATGCGCATAAACTAAAGCTAGAAAACAATCATCAGCACCTTCTCAGGCATGACTTAAAAACAAATTTAAAACTAAATGCTTGTTAACACAACAGTTGAGATTTGGGGCATTTTTAACAGCACTTAATATAAATAGTGCGCCAAACCGAGAGCGGTGCTGTTGCCATTTATTTACTTATCGATCACGTTTTAGACGCCCTAATGCATTCTGCGGAGACGCAACAACATAACCGACGTGGCAGGATGGGATACAGGAGATGTAATGTGTTACTCAGAAGCTGTTTTAAGTGGTATTGGTTATGTATGAATAACAAGCCCCGGATGGGTGGGGGCGGGGGGAGGGTCACACAGCGAGGAGAGCCGCTACGAATTCCGGCATGCAGGTACACGTCTCCTGGAGACCAAAGGAAGAAAATTAAAGCATTTCACACCATTGCTCAAAGGAACTAAACGCAGACAGCCTCACCATTATCCTCAGTCAATACCACATGTGGCAAATCAAATAACATTTATTACTGGAGATGCTCTCTGCTCACTCTAATTGGGGGAGTTTCATCTCACTGAGGGCAAATACAAGTAACAGTAGTATCATTTAGGACCTCCACATACTCTTAAGCTATTGCAGTGCATTAAATGATTCTATCATTCTCCTCCTCACTCTACTTTCCATGGTGTTACTTGAGCCCGCCAGGCAAAGTGTTGGAAATCAATGGTAATTTGTGCTTGGATGCAGACATTAAATAACAGACTGGGCACACTAAACATACAATATGATATATCTAATTATACAAAGGCAATAAGGAACCATTGGCTGAATCAATAAAATTAAGTGTTGGGTGTTTTAGAACACCTTATGCGATTTAACGCAATATGAGCTGAAGCCATCCTCAGATCTAATATAAGACACCAATCTCATCCAATACGATACCACAGTCTTATGCTTCTGTAATGTAAGCAGAGGGTTAGTCTCCCCACAAGCATTTATTTCAGGTCATGTTCTCATCACATCAGCCGGTGTGTGTTTAAAGTGCCATCTAACTGGGTGAGAGACACAAGGTAAGCAGTTACCTCATTATTCATTTGCTTGGCAAACAGGTGACTCAGTGCCTCATCTCTGGGTCTGCGGACCCTCCTCTCAAAATAAGCCGAATAAGTAATGATGATATTCAAGTTAAGTATCTTGTTCCTTTGATTCAAAGGGTGTAACATACATGATCAAAAATTCAAATCGCCATTATGGCTTGTCAGCATTAATTTCTGGGTCATTGCTCTTCTTGTGGTGAGGCCGAGAGCTTTTTCACACGGATGTTGTCATCAATTTGAATATCGAGAGTATGGAGATTCTGTTACAAACTGCGATTTGAATATCGCCATGAGAGTTAAATGATCAATTGCTACACATTAATTTAAACATCCGTCCATCCATTTTCTGCAACCGCTTGTCCCATTCAGCGTCGCGGGGACCCGCAGATTATCCCGGAGGCTACGGGTACGAGGCAGATCAATTTAAACATGGGTAACTGAAATGATGACGTTCACATTTGGTTCTGCTATTATACTTGCCCTGTTGGACACAGCCTGATTTTGTCAAGTCGAGTTTAGCACGGTCCTATCAAAATGAGTTAGTATGTGCTGAGACTCTTCCTGCATCATTTCAATTTAAACAAGCGTGTGAAATTAAACTTTCACTGAATATATATATACCTGTTCAATAAACACTAAGAACAGTTTCTAAACAAACTGAACTATTTACACCTTTATTAAACTCCTCCCTCGGGTTTCACATCACCCAGTGTCTTGCTTCTTTTTTTTTTAGCTCGGCGCCAAACTCATTGCCAGTCGCAACGCTTTTCACACTACCTGATTTGGAGTTTCAGTCGGGTTCAGATATTTAATCCGCTAGACATCTGACGGGCGTCTGTGAGGCAGCGGTGACTCTGTCCGATCACGTCTTTGAACTAATAGCAATCGAGTGCCGATTCGCTTTCGGTCTGGGGGCTTCGTTGGCAATCACCAAAAACCTTCAGCAGGTGGAAAAACAAGGCTAAAATCGTGTAGTGTGAACTTAGAAATATTTTTTTAGCTCGTTAAAAATTTCTTGGCAAAAGCACACACTCGGATGATGGCGCCTAAAATGAGTTAGCATGTTGGATGCATTTCCAGAAAAATATTCAAGTTTGGTATAACGGAACCGACAGACATTCTTAGTCTTATCAACTACTCACTCTCTCGCTGGCGCTGGCGTAAATTACTGGGAATCTGAAATGTTCCCAAACTACTGATTTGAATGAGTCGTGTGGGAGGGTCTTTGAGCTCTGCACCACTAGCTGTAGCCAACTCAAAGCCACAATTAGCACAATGTTGTCCATGTTGAACATCTACTTATGAACTTAGGTTTAACCCGTGTCAAGAAATGTATTAATTTGTTTCATTGCGGGTTCCAAACTGAAAATGCTGTAACTGAAAGGCACACGACAAATACTCGTACCGTTACAGCCACTGTCTTTACATTAAAAGTAGACCTGAAACGCTCTTCAGAAAAAGCAGCAAAATTGCGATACATATCGAATAATCAAACCTATAATCGATATAATACCGATTCGGGCAGTCACTGCTGATTCCCACCCCTAGTTATAATGCACTATTACTACACAAATATCATCAAGGTATGAGTGTGTTAGCGTAATTTATGATTATACTTGTCACATGCTCCATTACTATTAGTAAACAATCTGGCCATCATAATCAGAAAAACCACCAGTTATAGTTTACTGTTTTCTACATACAAATTTTAGAATATTGTGATAAATACTGATAATGTGAAATCTGAAAATATTGTGATATTGTATATATTGTAATATCATCATATCGTATCACTCAGTCCTTTCACACACTACAAGATAAACAACTGACACAAGGGTACAACAGCAGGAATCTGCAGAACAAATAAGCTACAAGTAGGCCCCTTTTACCATTCTGTTACTTAAACAGTAAATTAAACAAATTCTGATATCTGAACAGATTGTTCTTCATTGTTAACATCATTGGGCCAACACCTATCATGACCAGGGGCCTGTATCATGAAGCAGGATTTCTTGCATAGCTAGATAAGTTGTTGAATTTAAGGTAGCCTGGGTTAAACGTGAGTGAATAAAGATGAAATCCATTGAAACTGAGACACCTAGAACCCGACAAGTTACCCAACCAAGCAAGAACTCTGGCCATGAGCGCCCCATGCCCTACACCCACAAGGGGCTGGGGGTTGGAGTGTGATAGGTCCCCCTCCAGCTGGAAAAGCTGCAGGAACCCACACACAGGATATCCCCCTTCCCCAGCTAGCCCTACAAAATACCCCGATTAAACACTAAACAATCAAGAGATTTCCTGTAGCCTGCCATTATTCCTTATCTTTCATGTCCCATTTATCTAGCATCAGTATCATGCCACTGAACCGATACCCCTTTTAAGGGTATTTATGTTTAATTTGTATAAATACAGATGGAAAGAAGTTAAAAGTAAAATTGCCATGCAGTAATTCGCTCTCAGTTAAATAGCGCCTGATAAATGGAACCCGTGGGTCATTGTTTTTGAATCTTTCTGCTTCAAGGACTTAACTGCTATTTTATCTACCATTCCAACCTGCTGGGCTTATTTATGACAGAGCCCATAACACCTCGGGTTACGAATTATTCAATTAGGGCACCATTACGTGTGGTGTATTAGCAGCCATTAATCAGAAAGAATAACCTCATCCCATATCCAGATGGGTGCAGTGTAATCATCTGCACAGGTGCTGCCCCAGAGCACAGGCACTCTGAGTGCTGGTATGCCCAGCTAAAACACTTGCTATAGTTTGCTGGGGAAAAACTGTACTTTATCTCATTCCAAAGCCCTCGCTTGCCCCCTGGAGCAAAAAACCTCACTTTATTGATGAGATTCATTTAGCCTCTCTGTGCCGTATATAGTCACAGTCACAACAAAAGCAACACTCTGCTGTGTAGGAGCATACAAGCAACCAGATCCACATTTGTCAGGCTTTATCTAATTTTGAGCAGGACCTGAAAATCTACCATGCAGCCACTGCTGGAAATGAGTTGTAGGAGAGCACTGCCCAATCGGACAGAGGCTCCTAGGCCGCCAATCAATAGCATTCCCGTGTTCTCACTGGTCAGACAGGAGTGGGAATGATGATATCATGCAAGTAATGGTTACACCTGTTTGCCATTGGTCAGATTTACCGGAGCAGCTAAAGTAAAGCGACTTCCCCACTTGGTAACTGACTCATTAGCCCTTTAAGCACAGCTTGCACGTCTCTCACTCACAGACACACCACCACATCTTCACTAGTCCCCCATACATTAAGTTAAAACCTTACAGCAGGAGGAGCTATCTTACTGCCAGAAGTCTGCTGCCACTACTGTATAACATCAACTGGCAGGAGATGTGCTGTCAATCAAAAGTGGCTCAGGGTTTGGCACGTAATTGGACTGTGTTCCCATCAGACTCACTGAGAATTTCTATCAGGAACAAAGACCACATCTGGCATACCAATCAGTCATGTATTGGCACAAACAGAAAATTCAGCCTTCCTCCCCCAGCCCCCCCAGAGAGAAACAGGTCTACTTTCTAAGCCAGTGATCTGTTGGAATATAAGTTTATTAAACACCCAAATACATGAAACGGGTGTGTTACGGACTTACCAATAAACAAACTACAATCCTTCACAGAAAAAGATTCTGTGCTACAGATAAGCCAAACATTTTAACAGCAGTTCTAAGGGAGCAGATTTATGCAAAAGACTCTCATATCCGATGCAGGAAAACATACTGCTGTCATTCAGGACGGCACCATAGAGAGTCTGCAGCCCTGTGACTGCAAGTGCCAAGACGGTAGCTGCTGGAGTCTGATTACAATAACCTGCATAATTAACTTATCATCATGCAAACAGAGAATTGCTAATCTCATCTTCCCCCATCACTTTAATTGATCCCAAAGACGAGCAAATGGCTTCTAGCAAGTGTCACACAAACACATGGGTTATGTTCTTTCACGCTTAAGGCTGCTGGATGCCATAGAACATACCTCATTGAATTTGGTTTGCTGCAAAATATTGCAGTGCCACAGATACATTTTCCCATTGTCATTCAAAACACCAAACGTGCAGCCTGCTGCAACATCAGCTATCGATGTGAACATTTTCTCCCACTACAATGCTCAGCGTGGCTCTGACGACAGACCGGGGCACCTTACAACGTGCGCTGCATTTTATCAGGACAGGAACCAGCTGGGGTTTCTCAGCATGCCACAGCAACAGTGCCTCATAGGACCCCATCAGACGCGCTGGGCCTTTCTAGAAGCACACTCTCTCCAGCGCCACTACATCCCCAACAACTCCAGAGATACTCAGAGGAGGAAAGCAAAACAAGCAGCTTGTTATTTACAACTGTCCAGGTCCAAAAAAAAAAAAAAAGCAGTTACCCACTAGCTTCTACAACAGCTCAATATGCCCTGGGGTTTCCTGGAATCTTGTGAAACGTATTTTCAACAAACACAATTCACTAAAGGAACCCAACATACCCAGAGTGCTTTCTCAGCCTGGGGGCTCTTGGGTGCCAGGGGTAGGTCTGGATGGCATTTCTCAGAAGTGAATGCTCGGAATACGAAGAAAATGTACAGCACACAAAGCCAGATTAGCTTGGGGTTTCACCTCCTTTGATGTGACATTTAATTATTCGCTCTTTGCCTCCTTTTAGGCTACGGGAAGCACATTAGTCAGCCCTCATTGACTTAGCTGAACTGACTCAGGGTGAGGTGATGCATAGGAGGCTCAAAAAACACTGGATCCAGGAACGGGGCCATTACATCCAGGTGCCCTTGCCTGGGGGTGCTCCCCCACTCAACCGCGAGAGAGAATTAACCGGAAATCACCTGCTATGAGCGGCCTTCCATTTCTCAGCTCAGACGCGGTGTAGAGGCCGGAACAGTCATGCAGCTGCAGCTGGTGCCTATCGCTTCATGCCGATTCCCCCTTAATTATTTAATTATTAATCATTTCCCTGGGCAGTGACTCATCTCTCCACTCTCACATCCATCGGCATTCCAGCAAATCACAGACTTGCTTCATAAAATGCCTTGGCACCTGTTTATCCATGTGAACTTTTTTTAAGGGGGGGGGGGGGGAAGTTAAAGTCAATGGCAAGAAAAAAAGCCTTCAGTAACCTTTCTGCCCAACACCCAAAGATATGACCAAATGCCACCACGCAAGCCGCACTGACCTGTGAGGATGAATTGGTTTAATCCTCAGAGTTATGAGTTTCCCTGCTCTCTCGCTGGAGCACTGCACTCGCTACGTGACCGCACTATGGGAGAGACCAGTGAGCAACAGACACTGTCCGCAGTGAGGATGGGGGAGGGGACAATGAACAGCGGCTGTGATCACTGTGGGATTATGGGACAATGATGAAGACAGGCAAAAGACAAAGGCAACGTTATGATAGAATGATGGAGGGAGGATGGTGCCCAGAGGCGGCCGTTTCAGGTCCAGAAAGTAAAAATCCAAACCAGGATTTTGTTTCAACCAACCAGTTGAATATAAAGAGCCACAGTCACAGAGTACCCAACTG
>JAODKF010000089.1:4064798-4082152 GCA_026779585.1 Mormyrus proboscirostris
CCCTGGATGACCGGAGCACAGCGCAGTGCCGTGTTCAGATGCAGGTCGTGCAGCAGCTGGAGCTGCAGGTATGTTGCGCCCACAGACCCACCCCCTGGGCATCATCGAGGCCCCCCCCCCTCGCTGCCAAGCGTGGCAAGGGCTTAGTCAGCACCCCACACCAAATTGATCAGTCTGCAGAGCACCTGCTCCTCCATCAACAGCTGGGCCTGCACCTGCCGTCTGGATCAGACGTCGTGCTTTCTCACGGCCGGCCAGTGGCGCCATGCTGGAGACCCGTTGTTCTCTGGGGGGAGAGGGGGCAGACATTGGCTGCAAAGGGCAAGTCCGGAAGGCGACCACTCAGCAAAGGTCTCTGGTTCACTGTCTGCCTGCGTGGGATGAAAACCTGAACTGGTCCAACACAATATCCAGCTGCAGAAACCAGCAGCATGTAGTGGAGTCCCCTGTGATAAAAGGATTTGCTAAGCAACAGAATCAACTTTAATCTCTCAAGCTATCAGTCATCATTATTGGGCACATATTCAGCATTACTTGTTTGTGTAATTTACAAACTGTGTTTCAGGTAGTGCTGTATGTTGATATAAGTAACATATCTCAGACTAAATGGAAACTTCAGATTTTCAGTTCTTGCAGCTTTATCAGTCACATTCAAAGGGATAATAGAGAAAATGTCTGTACAGTAAGCTCTGGTTTAACAGGTTATGGTACACTTTAAGCCACGCCATGAGAACATATGAAGCATGAACCTGCACATAGGATACACACGCTGCGATTCCACCCTGTGTGAACACGAAGGGCCACGAATAAACAGCATCTCCCTGTGGTGATGTATTCCAAACTCCCCTGTCCCTCATATACTTTGCAGCCACGCCACCCACATAAGTCTGTGAGGCTCATCCACACTGCTCTGGCAGCCTCATTCCTGGGTCCATACCCTGAACCAGGTGGTACTGCCAGGGTCCGTGTAACAGGTCAGAAGGTCGCCACCATGTGTAAAGGACAACCTATGAAGTCATAGGGCACGAAGATCCCTTACGACCAATACGCCCCACCCCCCAGTAAATCCCATCACAAAAATGCCCCCAGTCCTATGCCCCAAAGGTCAGATAGCTGACACAGAAATACTGCAAAAATTTTGAAATTTACCGTATTTCCTGTTGCTTACTGCACAATCTGGGGTAAGTCGTTCAGGTTATTTCCCGAATGCTTACCCACCTCTGAGCCGACAGCGAGCAAGAGAAAGGTGTTAGAATAAACACCAGTGCTGTAGCGACCACTCCTGTACGTACTGGCTTTCCCCTCAGTCTATTCCCCCTCGCTTAATTAATCCAATTACTGGCTGCACTATGTCATTTTCAGAAAATACTGCAGTGGTGGGGGGGGGTGGGGGACCAAGTAGCAGCACAACCACTGAGAGAATAATGATATCTCCCTTCCTAACAATGAAAAGGCTTGTTAAGAGAACAGGCTACTGCACATCCATACAGCCGTCCAGGCCCTCAAGAAGACCCTTCATTTATTTACAAATACATTTAGATCTACAGTACATCAGGTTCAAAACTGACCATACATTTGGTTTTAAGTAAGTACCTAAATTAGTACTATGCGCCTGTGTGGCTGTTGGTGAAAACTCTCACGAGGATTTAAGACGTCTTACAGTTCAAGTCAGGATAAGCCTAGACACTGATTTGTGAGATAGCCTTTTCACACAAAGATACCAGTGAAATGAAGTCAACATATACTATTTGAAGCAAGTACATAACTGTTGAAGCAGATTACAGTTAATAAAGTGACAATGTAATGAGCATAAAGATTTCTCTCTTGGTATTTATACTGGTTTTGTGGTTATAACAACAGGGAATTCACTTCTGCAAATATGTTGCTTTCATTATTCTTATGAATTCCTATAGAATGGAGGTTCTGAGTACTCTAAGCACTACGTTGAGCCTTGAAAACTGCAGAAATATTCACTTGTATTTAATTCACTTCGCTCGACAAGTTGTTCTTTTTATGTGTAAGAAAAATACTTTGAAATCTTAATTTACATTTTGGGCAGCATGGTGGCGCAGTGGTTAGCGCTGCTGCCTCACAGCAAGGAGGTTCTGGGCTCAGTCTCAGGTCCTCTCTGGGTGGAGTTCATACTGTAGGCTCTCCCTATGTCTGTGTGGGTTTCCGCTGGGGGCTCCAGTTTCCTCCCACGGTCAAAAAGTGTGAGGGCAGACTGATTGGTGAGTCTAAATTGGCCCTGTGAATGTGTGTGCCCTGTGGTGTGTTGGCGACTGCTCAGGATTGGTTCCTGCCTGCACCCCTTGTTCCCAGGATAGGCTCCCTCCCCTCCCCCCCATGACCCCAGTTGGGATTAAGCAGTGATGGATGGAATTTTTTTTATAGTGCATTATTGTACAACAAAATATGCTCCTACATTTGCACCAAGATGGAAGTAACTGCTTATTTCACTCTTACTGCACTGTCTAGCCAGCGTGCAAGCTCCAGTAGAATTTGGTTTTATCACAGTTTAACCCCAAATTGGATGAAAGTTTGCCCCTTAGCAAGTGATCCTTTCAATGCCTCTCAGCTAACTGGCTGCGTCAGTTGATGTGTTCAGTGTGACTCTGAAACGTAGCACTTGTCCATCTTGGGTGTTCAGCTAGTGATGGTTCAATTGTACTCATTCTCGCCTCGTTTCTCATTTTTAAACCATATGATGTGTAATCCAGGAAAATAAAAAAATATGTAATTTTTAGGACTGAGATGTTTTATATGGCTTCCATTTTTGATTCTTATGTTTTTTATGTTCCATGACCATCTGTTAACTTCCTCTGACTGAGAAGTGCTGTTTGTATAGCAGGACCCGTTCTTCAATGATAAATTAGTGGATGATTTGGAGGAGAATACGTGCCTGTAGCTGACACACCAGTCACTGTAAATCCAGCAGCTGGAAACTTTCACCTGGATCACAAAACAGCAAAGAAAATGTTTTCTTTAAAGGTGCTATCTGGTCTTATATGGTGTTCCTCTGTTAGAGACTTGGATTAATGACTGTTCTTGGCTGAGGTCAGAACCTATACAAATACAGTGCCTTTTTCCTACTGAATGTAAACCTGATTTGAATGTCATATTTTTACTGAACGGATTTTAAAGGAACAGTGGAGTAGATTTTAAAAAAGGCTTAAAATTGGAAACATTTTGCAATTTGTCTCATCCACAAACAACCTGTGCATATTAGTCTCTATGCATGTAATTAGCTAATCATGCAGCTGGAATTATTTTTGGTCTTCGGTGGATCACATTAATCTGCAATTACCCCTATCTGCAAAGGACCTTGAATTTGATTATTCTGGTTGCATGTTTCTTACACTCAATTTATGCAGACAATAGCTGTCTAATAAGTGAAAACTAATGATTTTCATTCACCCAGTGTTGCTTCTATCCCAGGTTATTAGCAAGAGCAATATGCTGTTTTGGAATGAAAGTACCACAAGATAAACTCACGTTTAACATACAGTATCTGCAACAGTCCACCAAGTGCAAAGCCTTTAAACTCTTGGCCTGAACGTATGTGCATGTGGTGCATTTGCATATAGCCTAGAAAAACGATAAATGGGGTACCCCCCCCACCACCACCACCACCCATGGTAAGCTACATTTGGTTAACTTGGCACGGCCGGTCCACATTGCAGAGCCGCCCACGTGTAGCCCTCCGCTTGCCACACGGCAGCAGATCGTCCAGTATGCGGTCTTCTGCGAACAGAACATGCTAAGAACGGCATTAACACTCTTAATGGTGCCCAACTGTTCCCTGTATCCTTCAGCTGCCGTGCCACCTGAGCTGGAGGGGGGGGGGAGGAGGCTGGAGTTGTGGTTAACAAAGAGGACTGTTAAGCTGAGGTGGTCCATTAACAGGAAAAGCATTTAGCAGCTGCCAGGTTATAGAGGTACAGCTCAGAGACCAGGCTGATTACACTGGGTAGGTCACACTAATGCAGGATAGCTGACCGGTCATATGTGAGCTGGTGATGTCAGTGTGCGATCCATCACTTACTGTCTGCAATGGCAAATCTGCTTTTTAGTGTGAAGTTTGATAAAGGCTGAGGTTATTCGTATGAAAGAATATATAGGACTGTAGAAAATTCCCATGCTGTGTGTTGGCATTCTGTTTCGGGGACAGTGTGGTTTTGGGGGATTTTGTAAAAATTAATTAGCCTGTTTGAGCTTTCACTTGATCAATCTGCTGTTATTGAGATATCGGAGGTGGTTAATAAACCAGCTGAAAAGCACAGATACCTCCTACTGCATTGCCCCTCAGAACACCTGTGAGATCACAAGAACATTTGCAATTTTATTTGGCATGAGCTTGAGGGGGCAGCCAGATTTTTTCCCTCCCTGTTACTTTGCAAATCAGGTAATGTACTGTGAAGTATGTTAAATACTGTCTCACCAAAACTCCCTGACCTCTTCATGAATATGTCTGCCATTTTCCTCTCCGGCAATTCTCATTTCATGTGATTCATTACCGTGGGAGGAGGGTGAATCAGACTTTTTTCCAAAATGAATACATTACAACTTTCTTGCAGGGGCTGTACTTCCGAGAGAATGACCAGGTAATACTGTGTTTATCTCACAAGTAGATTTTCATCACCCATATCCAGTTATTGAAAGTAGACCACTTAGTCAAAGTTGGGGGGGGGGGCAAGATCTAGTTTTCCTTCATCATCACAGTACAAAATTAAATTTATGCAACAAAGATAATCTAGCCTTTGATTGACATTTATAATAATTGAATAATATAGATTTACATTATCTGCGTTTATAATTACAGTTTTGAATGGAAAAAGTCATATTTCACAGTATGCCAAGTTTTATCCAGAGCAAAATCAGAGTAGTCTCTCTGAACTAGCCACAAAGAAAGAACCAGGAAAAATGACTTGGAAAGTATTTACAAAACATTGACTGTCACTCACAGGAATTTATTTCTCTGAATATGAGTTTAGTTTGGGACCTCGTCATAGGGAAAGATGAAGACAGCGCGCTCAGGGTATGTAGGGCACTCTTGTGACTTCCACTCTACAATACCATGTTTGGTGGGGGAGGAATACAGGTCCTTGGTGTTGACAGGGTATAACAAAATATCGTTCAGAGGAAGATAGCAAGAAATGAGAAATGATACACATTTGCATTGCATCCCCTGTCTGTTATATTTTTCTTGAATCAGACGACGACAGCGATGTCTTAACACGGGGGCAGCATGTGGCTCAGTGGGCTAAGCCTGCGTGCCTGTAATCACAAGGTCACAGGTTCAAACCCAGCCTCATGTCTGCGGGTCCTTGAGCCCTGGGCGCCGCTACAGGTGGCAGCCCTTAGCGGACAGCTTGCTCTACAAAGAGCAAGTTGAGGGAGGCGTAAAAAAGAATTTCCCCATGTGGATCAATAAAGTTATAATTATTATTATTATTATTATTATTAACCACAGGGAAAGTTCAAGCCTGGGTTTTTGTGAGGGCTCTCGCATCTAAGCAGGCCAAGAGGAGCTTAGAAGTGCTATGGTGTTAACATAGCCATGTTAGCAACGGACCAACATCTCAATTCGACATGTTAAAAAGCGAGAAGACTCGTGCTTCCTACCTTGCTGTATCCTACGAAGTATGCAGTGTGATCTTCCACGGTTCTTGTTACATTGTTTACATATATTAGGGGTTTCAAAATTACCCTCAATTTGGGCTCATACAGTAGATGCTGGGTAAACAGAAGGTGCAATTACACACGTTTATTAAACTCTTCATGTGTCTTCCCTGAATCTGGAGTGAGTGACCCAAGATGCTGGATAACATGCAATGGATTTTTGTGTCAGCAAAGTCCGCGCATACTTTATATAGGCATTCTAATAAGACCAATGAGTGGGTTGTTTGAAGGGACAGCCACACAGTGGAGAATAATTTGCCCACAGAAGACTCCAATTAGGCTGTCTTGTTTGATAAAGCTGTTTGTGTTCCAACTGAGCATGAGTCAAGTTAATGGCACTAAGTATGCTGAGGGTAAATGTGGGATTTGTATTTTGGTGAGGTGACGGGAGAGAATGTATATTAGCGGCGTCATGGAGCCCAATGTCCCATACTGGCAAATTCTTTCTCCTTTTGATGTCTCTTGAAGGCCCATTCCTGTCTGTGAAATAAGCTGCCAGCCCTCCTGCGGCTTTGACCTGGGATTTGTGTGTACTACAACACCTTTTTCCACTGCGGATGTCCTTTAAATTTAATGTGATGGATTCCTTGACGGCAGCCATCTCTGATTGTTGCCCTTTTAGGGTTTGAACGTTTTAGACAACTTTCTCTAACGCACTGGCATGGAAGTACAAAATTTCAGTGATGGTTCCATCCAGCCAAGGGCTGCCTGATCTGTTCACATCCTGACCAAGGAAGCACCTTATTACATGATCTCCATGATAGCTGATAGTTATGCAGCACGGCCCTAAGGCAGTATTTCCCAATCTGGCCCTTGGGGACCCACAGTCTGTTCACATTTTTGCTCCCTCCGAGCTCCCAGCCACACAATCTACATTTTCGCTCCCGGGAGCTGGAAGGAAGCAAAAACGTGGACTGTCTGTGGGTCCTCAAGGACCAGAGTGAGAAAAACTACTCTAAAGCAAACAAAGCGAAAGGCTGCATGCAGTAATGAAGGCTGCTTTCTCATTCAGCTCCTTGGAGTACACACAGGAAATTAATACGTAGTGGGTGATGTTCTGGAAACTTCTATGAAGTTCATTTTAACAGGTACGTAATGTAGGCTTAGTCTGATTTTAAAATGACACTTTGATAAGAAGCTTTTTCTGTGTGTGTAGATGTGCAGTTTTGCGAAAAGGTTAATGGGTGTTTTTAAAAGGCATTTCATAAAATATGAGTTATTTCAAAGTTGTTTGTTACTTTTATTTTTTCCTTCCCAGTATTTGTCTGGCACTCTACTGAAATCTTTGTCATGAGGCGATACTCTGTCTTGAGGATTTAGCTGTTGCGTTAAGTCATATAAAAAGTTCCATCTCGTATTGGAACTAATGCAGAGCTTTTTGCATGCTATAAGATTTCTGGTCAACTTCAGGTACAGAACACACATACTACTTCTTGTCTCCTGTGATTTCACATGCTATAGTTAGCCATAAGCTTGTCATCCAGTCTCTAATCTTATTGCTATAATTACCTTTGCACAATTGTGTGAATTATCACAGGATGTTTTGGGTATTGCATTCAAAGATAATTTACCCAGGGAATTCCATAGAGTGATCAGCCTCTGTGGTCCATACATTCTGCTATTAACATTCCACTGATTTCTCAAATATGAGAGCTGTCTTACAGTACGGTGAACCCTGGACTGTTATTTGAATGATGCATTTTTTTCTGATCGTTGACGTAGCACATTTCCTCCCATAACACCAGGAAGCCGTTTTGAAGTGATAGTTGACTAGGGGTATCAAAAACCACAGAGAGTTTGAGCATTCTGGTTTTGGGCAGGATTGGATGAGATTTAACAGTGGGAAAACATGCGTAAATTAACAAGGTAGAGGGCTTTCCTACTAAATGTTCAGTTCACTGCGCAATCATTCATGCAGTGGACAAGCAGGATTTGCCTTATCCTCGAATCCTCAGTGCCTACGGTTTTTATGTTGCCAGAGGTGAGCCCAGCTGTTTGTGGGGTTGAACTGCTCAGGAATAAGAAAATTCAAGTTTCCACACAGGCGGGGTGTGGCGAAAGCCTTCCTAGAGAGCGCCAGAATAAGGGTGTTACCATGAGAACAGCAATCATGCTGTCAGCAGGACTTGGCGACTGGGGCTCCACTAAAAGCTTGACCTCATGGATGCCGGGTATAGTTGCAACCGTGGGCATGTTTTCCATAAAATGGGAACTGGCTGCACGACCCGTGCAGAATGGTCTTTTGCAGCCTTGCTAAGACCCTGAGAACGAATCTCTTAATGTTTTCATTTTTCATCGCCATGTTTTTCCTTGTTATTCCTTATTGTCAGTAGGCCAAGGGGACAAAAATGTCTCCTTGTTCATACACCACACACAAGCCTTGCAGAATCACACCACCGGAAAAATGCAAAGGTTTATGTAGAAAAATGTAAATACCATGGGCTTGAGTAAGGAATAATTAGCATAGCAATTAGCACTCTGGATTTTGGTACATATTCTTGCTTATTCTATAGTTATACTCATGTGGTATGAAAATTTAGCATTGGAGTGTACCTACCTGCAAATAAACATGTTTTATTATTTATTTTTGTTATTTGCTTTGTAAAGGAGGCATCTGTTTGTTTTGGGTTTGTGTACAAGACTGTTCTGAGTTTGGCGTATTGTCTCAGAGGTTAAGGCTTTACTTACTGCAGACTCACCACAGTGCGTGTGACTGTTGCAACACAACTGTGATGTACTGTATATGTACCGCATTCATTCATTAGCCAAGAACTCAAAGGAGATCAGAACAAAGATCATACATAAACGTCTTTTCTATACTCTCTGATCATAATGAATTTAAAGAAGTCCAGCTAGTTTTAATATAATGCTTATTTTTAACATACAGTGATCCCCGCCTATCGCGGAAGTTACGTTCCAGAACCATCAGCGACAGGAGAAAATCCACGAAATAGAAAGACCATATAAACAATTTTTTTTTTATAGTTTAAGCCTTAAAATATCCCTCCCACGCGCTTTAAACACATGTAAACTTATTCAAACACACTTTGTAAACACATATATGTGGATGTTGGGCTAAGGATATGAGTAACATAATAATAATGATGATGATAATATGCAATGTATACACACACACACACACACACACACACACACACACACACACACACACACACACACACACACACACACACACACACCTCTCTGTATACGTAATGGAATATGTAAAAATGATCAAGGTCTTCGTCTGGCACTTAGGCTTACTACTTCCAGAAGACTTAGAAAATGCAGGATGCTTGGGAGCCATCGAAGGGCTTAAAACAAAGCGAAAAGTTTACAAAAAGTTTGCTCACAACAAGCAAGTCATGCAATACGCAAAGAACTGTGATGCGTTGGGGAAAAATCCACCATATAGCGGGGGCGCGATGGCTGAACCGCAATATAGCTGGGGATCACTGTAATAACATCCATACCACACTTCATCAACCTCATAGCATCTTCTTTATAGTGCCACTCCAGCCCTGCCGGCAAAGTACGTGGCTGCCTGGCCTGTTAGCACAAAAGATGTGAACATCCAGGAACGGACGGTCCTGCAGTGTGGCCCACATGCCCAGATTTGGTCAGCTCTGCCAGAGGTTCTGATGGTGCTGCTGTCCAGCCACCAAACAGGTGGGGAGTTTTTCCCCACTTAGACACATAGTCCGATGCCTGAAATATTCTGAACATCATCATTCATATTAGAAGTCTGTTCCAAGGAGAACAAAGTAGCGTGTATTCATTAAACGGTAGGTAGTAGTGAGCTTTGGGGCACTGCTTCCCCTAGATTGCATCATAATATACGTTTCATTAGGCATGCGGTTTCCATGGTTTCATGGATGATTTTGAGGGTGAGGATTCCTCAGGGGTATGTGAATCTGTAGGGCAGGGCTTGGGGTCAACTTTTTCCGTCTCAGCCCCATTGGGGGCGTTCTGTTCGACTCCCTGCGGAGACAGCGAAGTGCTGTGAATCACTGAGGCTGTTTATTGCAAACGGTTTCTCCCACTGCAATTTATATACTGAACGGGATGGTTATAGTGCAGCAGCGTTATTGCATAATCGGTTATCACCGCTGTTACCACAGAGTCCTCATTATAGACACAGGTCAATGACTTCTCAAGAGTTCCCTGTGATTGAGCTTTGGGGTTGGTGAGTGAAGCGTGTTGGAGAGGGGTTGGGGGGGTGATCATAGGTAGAATAGCCGTGGAAATTCGTGTGATAGGAGACCAAGAGTGGGTAAGTTTCAAGCATCTGTCAGAGCGCTAAACCAAGCTGTCCAAGATGGATTGTGTCATGTAAGCTCTAAGAACATTACGGAAAGCACTGGATGGTTTTCTGAAGATACACATTGCTGCTGTCATTTACCTTCTTGGAAAATAGTCTCAGCATATAACTCCATCTTGTTAATTAACATTTCCTTCTCGTGTCTATGGGGCAGAAGAGAGAAGCGCAAAAAAAGTAAATGTGTTGTTTTTCTGTTATTCTATTTAAGAATAAGCAGCATGCAGTTTAGTAAGGAGTCCTTTTGTGTTCAATATACCAAAAACAATCCCAGAAGCTCCCAATGTCTGCATTTTTCTGCCTTAACTCCTGAAGATAAATATTTCATGTTCCTAACTTGATACTTTTCCCCTCTACAAATTTGTTTCTGTGGTTTTGCATTTGGCTTTGATTTAACTTTGCAGAGAGTGTTAATGTCTGCAGTTAAAATTATTTAAACCAACACGGAATTGAAATAATGACTGATTGTGAGGTTATTGTACTTTCAGAGTTAAGGCTTTGTATGCAACTTGGCTAAGCTTGAATGATGAATCTGAAGTGGTTGAAGTGTGGCTGTCAATAAATGGTGTCTGCGGTGCAGAAATGACATTGTGCATGATCAGCCAGTAACATTCATTCTGTTTTCTGTTGCATCTGGTGACTGGAAGTGCGGAAAGTGATCATTTAGTCCTCTTGGAATGCAAAGAAAACTTACTGCATGTATACTACATGTGTTAAAGTCTGAGTTGACTTGTGTATTTCCCCCTGTACAAAGATGTGGGCTCCCAGATGTTAATGTTACAGTAATTAAGATGTAATAAATAAATAAGCATCAGAAATCTGTTCCTCAAAGTGCTGGCGATATTTCAAAACATTTGAGCTAGTGATAAGTTACAAAGGTACAATGGGAAGTTGGGGGCCAAAAGTGGGGATGAGTAACATCATAAGGGTTAATCTATTGTTAAGAATACATACTTTTAATATTTGAGTTACTGTTTTCTGTCCTTTTTTGTTCAGAGAAAATATTTTTCTGTAAGTGGACATATGCTAATCTTACAAATCACACAGAGGGAGGAGAGTGTTCCCAGCAAGCTGTTTCATCAGAACAGACTCCCTATTTCATTTCATCACTCGGCAACATCGATTTGTTCATGCTTATAAATTCAAACAGTGCCAGCTCTGGCCAGACAATAAAGAAACGTGAAATTCATGGTTCGCCTACGATCACTTGTTTCTCAGACTTCCTGCGTGATCAGTCATTTGGACTACATATGACAGTCACATTGTGTCAGCACACGGCTGGTGATTATTTTTGACCGATAGCGACAGCCTTTGGTCAACTGAAAATGTTCTGAACGATAGTTACATATTATTTCATAAGTAAGACCAGGGTACCGGTTTCTTCAGTTGTTCCAAGTTGTAACAATTAAAAGTACCTTTTGATTTGATGTTGGTTAGAGTTGAAGTGAAGAAATATATGCCATGAGAAAGACTCACCCAATGAGCCTCAACATAATCAATGACGAGTGTTATACTCGAGAATGGATTCATGGCCTCATTTGACTCAGCCATAAAGCTAACGGACTTAAGAGGGTTACATATGTTGGATTGCTCCTCTCTGTCATCAACAGCATGATGCCCCCCCAGCTCACATTCCAAATGTGAGTCAAGGTAAATCAAACATATGAGGGGTATGATTCCCAAGTAGGTGCAATCCATGTGTATTTAGGCACATGTCCAGACGTCTATGGCAGGCTGCCATCCTTTGGTTGACTGCTTCCCCCCCATTTTGTGTTGTTCTTCTGGCCCATCTGGGAACTAGCAAATTACACCTGCCAGCTCAACAGTGATGCAGGTGACAAGCTTGCGGCAGCAAGAGAACAGCTTTCACTGCCAGAATAAAAAAAGTTATGCCAATCAAATGTCAACACGAGTGCTGCCAACAACACTGACAGCCTGACACACGCTAACCTTGGCAACCTCCATGATTGGATGGAACTTAAGTCGATTTTAATATTTAGAAGAAGGCGAGTCTCGGAAGTCATCATTATGTTATAACCTCCAGTTTTAGAATCTTAATGAGTCCCAAGAGATATCCAGCAATAAAAACTAAAACCCACTTGCAACACAATGGAAGAAAAAATGTGCATGTCCTGTGTGAGGCCCAATTTAGCTAATTGCTTTTATGGATCAAACATCTCTAGATGGAAAGAGTCTCTCCGCAGGCAAAGCTTATAACGACACCAGGTACCACGAAACCAAGCAAGTGAAGCAAGAGCCCTAGACAGACAGATCTAAAGGATTGCATCCCAAGACATTCTATGGTAGGAAGAGTGATTTCACTTTGGGGGCCTTGAGCCACCAATTTCTCCAGGGACTGGCTGACCTGGTCCTCTGATCTTCAAATACATTTTGCTTTGGACAAAAGTGAATAAAATGGGAAATGTCATGTAAATGTGTACCATTATCGGAAATGCTCCTGGGATGCAGCCTAGCCTCCCCCCCCCCCCGTTGGTATCGGATTCATGTAATGCTCAGTGCTGCTAATCAGAACAGCAAATTTATCCAAGAAACATCTAAAAATTCAACACAGAGGAGCGATGCGCATCTCAGCAGGTGCCTATGATCAGATGGTTGCCGGTTCAAATCTCAGGGTCAGCAGAGTGATGTCACCACTGGGCTCTTGAACAAAGCTCCAGGGAAGGAGTTAATTGTAGATCATTTGTTTAGCTATCCGTTTCTGATTATAGCATGCATGCAAGAGTACACATTCATTTATGCATTTCCAATAAATCTATTATCCTATTGATATTGTACATTGCGGATTTTCGGGGCCCACATAGCTAAATAATGACGTTAAGTTCAAAGGTGCTATTGAGAAGCCGATTTAAGTACAGGGACAACTAAGGAATTCTCCACTTAGCTGAGGGATCTAGCGCTGTACACTGGCATTGAAAGTCCCCAGGGATAGGAGACAATCAAGCACCCTTCAGAATAATGGTAAGTCACTAGCCAGAACTCCAAAGTATAACGTGAGGGGTTCAGCAACTTTTGAAAAAAGGATGTACTGCAGACCCATCACTTGCCAGAGAAACCTAGAGGAAGGTCCAGGGGCAAGACATATCACAGGTACTCTAATAATTGGCCATTAAAATGAATTTAATAGAATGGGTGGACAGAGAGATGGAGAGACAATCAGACAGAATCCCAACCCAAACCCTCTTCCAACATAAATTAGTGGAGAAAGAGACTATCCCCAAATAGCAATTATTTTATGTGTAAGGTGTATGCTTAGAAGACCAGGCAGGTCTGTATATACCACATTCCACAATCATTTTCTCTTTCCCAGAAGACTCATTCACTGTCTAATAACAAAGGAAAGCTTCATCATTAGAATCTTGCCGTCATTACATTGTTTGCTTGATTAATTTAATAATACAAATAGAGGAAAAACAAAAATATAGGATGAATAAATGAGGAAGCTTCACTCATAGCCACCCAATCCTGCCCTCAACTCACCTCCACCAGAAATACTACATAAAACTATATAGAGCAGCAAAAAAAAACTTGATAATTAATTATTCATGTTATTGGGGGATCAACTAAACATTTTTATATGGGCCAAAACACAGAATAGTGCAAATTCTCCAAGAACACAAGTGTGGGTCCTGTTGTGTTATATGCCCTTTTCCATTTTCCATTTGTTAGGGACAAGAGGTGCAACCCATAAGTATTGAAGAAAGAAAAATGGGAAAGAAGTCAGGCATAATGAACATTTGGTAAATACAGCTTCAATCCGTAATGAAACAGAAAAACGGTGAACAGCAATGGCAACAACAGCATTACAAGTAATAGTAGTTATAGGGACCTTTACTCTAGGGTCACACAGAACAGTTAGAAAAATTACCATCCACTGGCAGAAACTGAGGGATCATCATTATTAATAATGCGACAGTCAGCAGTATGGGTCACATAGATGGTTCTTTTTTCTTTTTAAGACCAAATATAAAACTGCAATTGTCCCAATCGTCCGGCTTATATTAAGTAGTACTAGATTATGGATTATAACAGACATTTTAGCCAGAGCTATGGAGAAGGTTGACAAAACACGATGCCTAGTAAATTTAAACACACCCTTATGTTCAGTACAGTAGTGCTTCCCATACTGTCCCTTCCTTAAGTTCATCACACTGAATTGTCCTGACTTTACATTACAGGTTATAAAGTCCTTTCACCAAATACAAAGCCTGTCATACAGTATAGTGACAATAAAGTAGCGCATGTTTTCCCCTTAATAATCATGTGGTCCGAAATGATTCACTGAAAACCTGCCATGGATTACCATGACAAAGGTTTACATGACAAAAGTGCAGTAAACATGTGAAGTCTGTGGAAGCATAGAGAACTTCAAGAAAAGGGATGAGATTAAACTACAATCCACAAGCAAAAATCAACATCAACCCCAATGCTCCATCTTACCTCAGTGGAGGGGTCCGTGTCCCAATGCTCCTTGGAGCAATGCTGAAAGAGTCTTCCAATGCAAACAGGTCCAAGGTGAGGGAATTCAGACACCTCACCCAAAACAGGGAAACTGGAGCAGCCCCCTAGAGCCAGGCCTGTTGGGGGCGCTCCTCAGCAAGTGTATGGTAATCAGGCCTTCACCCATGAGCCATGCAGGACTGTTCTCCTGTGGGCCCACCAACTAGAGGAGAAACCATAAGGGTCCAGTTGATTGTGGATCGGACAGCAGTTAAAGGCCTTGGCAGGCCAATCCCCTGCTATGAAAATTGGAAACATCCCAAGTCTAGCCACTCCCACAAATGGACTGCCTATTATGGGGTGCTGTCCAGGTTGTTTGGCCCCATTAGAGCCACCCTCTCTAACTGAAAGGAATCCTTTATTTTTCATAAAAAGGATGAAGGGTTACACACTCATCTACATTACACACATTTCAGTAAAATTACTAAAAATACAACGTAACAATGTGCTTTTATCTGATGATACAAATGCCTCCTGATGTGGTAACATCTGAAATACCAATCACTCACATAATCAAGGAGAAATAACTGATTCTGGCCCAATAATAAAAAAGATCACTTAGATAAAGCTATTAATGGGATAAACTGTAAATGTGTAGCCAGCGTTATGGGGTAGGACTTATAAAGATTCAAGGCTTTGCACAGGGTCCTGTCGGAATTTATGGAAACTGCTACTAGAAACAAGGACCACAGTGACGGCAAAAACTAAGATATTGTGTGACCCAGTGGAGATCTGCAGTGAGCTCAAAAACTGCCCTTGCCAATTACCAGACGTACAGTACCAGTGTAACAGTGGAAAAGTGCCCTAATTTTTTTTAGACCCAGCTACACTCTTACATATATTTAGCAGATGCCACCAGTCCCTAGAGCTGCAGGGGTTAAGGACCTTGATCAAGGGTCCAACAGTGGCATCACTCTGGCAACCACTGGATTTGAACTGGCGACTTTCTGATCACAGGGAAATCTTGCACTGCCACACGTACGATTAAAGATAGATATTTAACATTCTAACATTCTTTCATGAAACGTGTCAATATATTTTAACGCTAATTATATTAGTATGTAGGACAATATGTTAGAATGAATGATTCAATAAATATTGATTGGTATATTTAACATTTCACTTCCATTTAAATTTTCCCATGCACTATTTTGCTGCTTACAGCATCTTACACACAGGTGGACACAAAACGAACTGTAATTACAAAGAAGTTAAATTAGCACAATATAGACTGAGTTTCTATTTTGAGGTTAAAGCACAAAAACAAGCACAGAGCAGCCATAATTTAAAGATCTGGTGTCACCTAAACATCCACACTCCCCTGCTCTCTCCTAGCACTTGCCTCCTCATCTGCAATGACAGCAGAGTGATGCGAAGCAGCTACTATAATGAGTCACAGCTACGCTGCAGCTTTCAGGGAAGAAGCCCTTGATGACTAGAATAATTAGCACTGAAGTGATATTGGAGGCGAGTCATTAAATCGTTTGAAGCCACAGCAGGAGAGCTTCTACAGCAAAGCTGAGCAACCCAAGCAAATTTAAACCAACACCGATGTCTACAGTATGACATCACATTGACCATCAATAAATATTGAAATTACTCTTGGGTTTAGTGGAGCCATAGCACTTCATGATAAAAAAAAAAACCTTCATCACATCTCAGGTTGATACTGGGAGGAGAAACAAACAAAAATTAGCAATTATTCCTATTAGAACTATACATGTATTAAGAAAAAGGCCAAAACTTTTGAATCAAAGTTTAAGCTGTATTTGCTGCGATATTCCAATCCAGTTTCCTGGGCTCTGCATCAAAGTGCCTCCTGGGATGTGAACCTTTAAATTAAGAGTGCACATTCTTAACCTTTAGGCTAATTACTGTCACCACTAGTAGCAGAACACTTTGTACGGGTGAAACAGGTTATAACAGAATCCTTATTCCAAAGCTGCAGATCCAGCCCATAAGAGGAGGCAGAAGACCGCTGTAAACAGACATGATGTGCTGTCAAAAAGACTGCACAGTGAACTCCATAATACCCATTTAAGGAGGTCAGTCATATGACCAGCAGCAGAGCCGTGCATTACAGTATAATCAAATAAGACAACCAGGCATTTGACCATGTGGGCACATGGTGGCAAAACATGCACAGAAAAGCTCTCACAAGCAACTAAGACCCCAAAACTAGGTTCAGGTGTTTCTCCAGTGATCATTACGACAGCAGATCAAAACATACAACTGGCTCGAGGTTATCACAGTAGTCGTTAGTGTTCTCCCAGTGATTATTGCAAAAGTAATTCAGGCTGAAATCCACACTCAAGGCTACTACAGCAGTTGCCCACCATGGCCGGAATCAGCAAACTTCTGTACACCAGTTTGGTTCCTTAATGTGTAGAGTATGACACTGAAAGCCATCTACAGTCTTTGTATGGTGAGGTTTTTTTTTCCATGGTTAAAAAAAATAACCCTGTCTGTTTCTCGCGCCGAAATCCGACACAAGGGAGAGCATTTTATTTAGCTGGGTTGACCTTATTCTCCTGCAATACCTGCTGTTCATTTAAAAAGGTCATTGGGTGTTTTAAGTGCAATGTGAAGAAAACTGAGTTCTCCTTTAGCACTGGCCAGCTACAGCAGAGAACCTGGTAGTGCATTTTAGCATCGTATTCATTTAAAAATTTCCAGATGTATAGGTGAGATGACAACCAACTGACCCGTGCAAAAGCTGTACCTAGGTAACAATCACCTCATGCAACTGAAAATACAGTAAACAAAACAAACAGAAAAAAAACTGGCATACACTTTAAAGATGCAATGTTACACTACTATCATTGCAAAAGCATTA
>JAODKF010000089.1:4089972-4104730 GCA_026779585.1 Mormyrus proboscirostris
CTTTTTGCCGACTCCGACTCCAGGTACCCAAAATTGTCTCCGACTCCGACTCCTCGACTCCGACTCCACAGCCCTGGATTTTTGGGAGGGGGGTTGACAATGACTATGCTGTTGTGAGGATTACTGTCCCATTGTTTTCTTGATGGCTGAACAGTATGCTAAAGCGATGGCCCATTAACAGAAACGAAAGCTGTGATGCGCATTATGTGCTACGCGAGTCGCACGCGACGGTTCTATTCATACAGCACCGTTCTGTAAACAATCTCTGACTATGAAATAAGTAGGTAATTCACTTTATAGCTCAGCAGCAGAATCAATATTTTTTTGCACCGTGAATCTAACATTTTCCTTGGGTCTCACGGGTTTGCTGTTTGTGGGAGTATACTGTATGCGGTTGCCTTGGGACACTTCTGATTGGTAAGAATGACTGTCACACAAGGAGCACGGCATGAATTTGTAAAACCAGCATCTCAAGGTTTCCTTTTAATTTGCATAGCCGAGTCGTCTTTGAATTAAGAACCAATTAGAAAGCATTTTTACTAAGGTTTTTCCATGAATAAAGTAATTCAGGTCTTACTCTTTCAAACTTCTTGAAGGACCCTGGAGCCTTGTGGGAGATTGTGGGAGGGGGTATTGTTAAATGACCATGCTATCTCTGCTTCCTAACAGCCTAGCACCTCACCCCATTACATACCTGGTGAATCCTACAGGTACATCAGAGCCCAAGAATACATGCACACTCGAAGGGCTTGGATGCCGAAGGAGGGAAATTAGTAACCTGCGTGAAGCTGGCGCCTCATATGTTTTAGATTTCAACCAAACTGGGCTCAATCGTACAGTATGTGCCGCGTTTGTGCCGTTAACATTTTTGTTTGTGCTGTTTTAGTTTCCAAAGTTCAACATAAATATCTCAGAAACTAAAACAGCACAAACAAAAGTAATGAGAGCTTTTTAATATCTTTTGCCCTTGTTGGCTGCTAAATACATTCATTAAATCCAAGCTACGTTAGAATATCCATAAAAAAAGTGTTTGAGAAAATGTTTAGGCTGAAATCCAGGCTTATTCTACATGGACTGATAGTGCCGGTGTGTGTGTTCGTGTGCACTGGGTTTGTTGGGACCAGTGTTATCGTAATCTAAAACTGAAATGAAAATGGACACTAAATAAAAGAAAATAATTTGTGAACTGAAAACAATATTTATTTATTTTTTAAAAAGTGTAGGACTATAATCAGCAAAAAGCAGCGCCATACCACCGACATCTTTTCACCTTCTTTATCTATAATATCTTCTCTTCTAAAAGAGCAGTTGACGAGCTATCCCTTTCTTGACTTCAATGCGTATCGTTTCCATAAATTACCAAAACAGTCTAATCTAATAAGCATAAGGATACGCCAAATTACAAATACAGATTACTAACTTTTGGGCATCACAATACGCATCTCATTAACATTTTAAACATACTACTCAATTTGCTTATTGAATTTTGGATGAAAATTATGCCCGTATAGTGCCAAAAAGCCAGTGTCCATTATCTAAAGCCCTGTATTAACATACAGTGTGTTGTCAAAATAAAATTTACTTAAACAGTCTATTTGATTTTCTGGAGGAAAATTAATCGTTTAGATTAATTGACCAATCGGAAAAATAGTCCATAGATTAATCCAGAGAAAAATAGTCCTTAGTGGCAGCCCAAAACCCAACAGTTCATTTTAAGACTTTGAAACAGTATTTTTCCTCCATAGTATTTCACAATGGAACAATCTATTTGAAAATCTTCAGCTACTACAGCTTAGGAATACCGCAAAATGTACATAGTGCATCTCAGGAACATTAGGTCCTGTTTATTGGATGTTTTCATTCATTTGCTCTGATTAATTCTGGGAGTGAGAAAAAAGGAATTCAACAGCATGAATGATATAAATAAGACAATCCCACAATGCCTTAAAAATACTAAACAGCAGAGATGTCTGACAGGCTGGTACAAGTTTACTAAAAACGATAAAAGGAATGTAAAAATAGGTATTTCTGTTATTGCAACACCTGTGTTGTCTCTGTAGGTGTAAACAAAACACATGCAAAAACTCCAACAGATGTACTTGGGAAAACTGGAAGTACACTTACTTGATTGCACCTTGAAATAAAAGACTATGTTCAGGTACTCCTCAGTTTCAACCCTACACTGAAAATCTTTGTGTTTACTGCAGAGTTAAAAATCTAACGTAGAATTCTGGTAAAAACAAGTTTTAAAATTTAGATACTTCAGATCATTGGGAGAACCGAACAGAAATCCAGCTGAGCTTATTTCAGATGGTAAAGCACTTAACCAACTTAAACTTAAATTCTGCAAATACTTAAAAAAATTATTAATAATAATAATAAAAAAATAATAAAATAATAATACTTTCCCAGTGTTCATGTACTGTCCCCTTAAAAACATACTACCGCATGTGTGGTCACGTAACTCCACCCCATCCAGCCTGCAACACGGAAGCTGCATGGATGATAACTCAAAAACTAGCCCTACTGAGCAAGTCCAGCAGCTTGTACCAAAGAAAAATTCTGTGTCCATCTTTTGGACATACAGTATTGTGGCTTTAGTGAAGAAGACACCAAACCAAGAGAGGTTAAATGTAAACACTGCAGAAAAACAGTTACAGCTACCAAAGGTAATACCACCAATCTGTTTCAACACTAGCAATATTTAAAATACAGTGGAAACCACTTATAATGATCACATTTATAGTGATCAACAGCTTGCATGGATCAGAGTTTTAATCCTCTTCAAATACTAATAATTAAATACAGTAATCAAGTAGCCTGCTTACAGTGTTCATTTGGGGTGTTTTTAAACATAATATATGGAGAAAAAAAAATTAAACTGCAATATATATTTTTTTTTTTTTACTTGCCTATTTTGCCTTGGGGTAATTACCCCATCTGCTTCTGGCTAGCTACCTAAGGCTAATACTGTATGCACAGAAAACATGACAGGAAAAAAGTCATTTTCTCTTATTTACGTATATAGAATACAATCAAGTAAAAGTTCATCATAAGCTGATGTGCCAGACAACATGCAGTAGCGAAAGTAAAATAAGCTATATTTTATGTACAGTACAGTGCTGTATTGTATTATAGCGCATCTGAATTATCTACAGTTCAGTAGGTAATTTGCGCAGTACTGCTTGAAATAGCTGTGATGTATTTTGAAAGAGTCAATAAAATTCAGCAAATAGTGAGTCTTTATTACCTTATATGCATACAATAAATATACAAATGTCAATTAGATGGCAATCTGCTTAAGACGTAAAGAAAAAGAAAAATCCGGTTATAATGATCATCCGCTTTCCACTAATTTATTTTGTTTGCAAGAAATGCAAACAATTTCCTACTTTTTTAGGGAAACTGCATTTTGCATTAAAACTAAAATGTGACCTTTTTCCAAGACATTTTCAAGTTATTTGTGCTTTTATTTCAATTGTTTGAAATATTTCATAAATAACAATAAATGGTTCATCTGTGTGTGCTTCCTGTATTTATTTTAAAATCATAAAGATATTACAGTCTTTCATTAGAAAAAATAGCCCGGCTTTAATACCTATATTTACAGTACATACCTTTGTCAGTGAAATATGAGGGCAAAAAAAATAAAAACCAAAACAATATAATTGTTCATTAATCATAATTGAGGTAAAATGTTCAGTTAATCATCATATTGATTTGAGGTCGTATCGCCCAGCCCATTATAGTTAAGAGCATTTTATTACCAGTGCAGCTGATATCTAATTATATTTACATTTACTTATTCTAAATGTCACATTTCTGAAGTGGGACAAAAAAATATGCCCTTTTGAATTGAACAGGTCCTTGCAAAACAATGAACTAAACCAGACTGCTGAGGCGCTTGACCACTGAACTAAACACTAACCTTACAATTTTCACCAAAGACCTAGAAAATGCTTTAGATGCATTTTGTTTACAAATTCAGCACAAAGCACACTCTCACAAAAGAGACCATCTCAAATCCCTCACATAATTAATCTTTCATGAAGTGCAACCCATATCAGTAATTAAACAGTTAAACAGAACAAAGGAAAATGCAGGATGACAGACAGAAATAATACATTTCAAATATACACATGGAAATTTCCACACACAAACAGTGATTTATGAGCACATCTGTAGAGTAATATGGTGTACAACCTCATGAAAACCACCCTTATAGCTAAAGGGAGCACCCCCCTCCCCCCTTGGCCACACCTCCAAGTTCTGAGGAGCTCTAAGGCTGTTTGATAGCACTGAACATACCATGAGGGCTCTGGCCCTGTGCCCAGTCCATCGAAATTCTCAAAGGAAAGCCCTGAGCCCAGAGATCGATGCTTGCAGACACTGTGGGTAGGAGTGCCCACCCCCACCACCTGTCTGTGTCCTTCTGGAGATCTACTGATCCAGAAGCGGGGGGCCTGAGATGAGACTGAGACCAGGCTGAATTCCAAAACAGCTCTCCCACAGTGACACCATGATGTCATGCTCCAGCCACATTACAGCCACAGCTGGGCACCACTGAGCAAACAAGCACCATATTTCAACTTAACTCGTTCAAATTTAACATGCGGGCACATTTCCCACAGTCTGTCGCGGCACTAAACACATAAACTGGTACTTGACTTTCGAGCTATTATCTGATAAACTTACTTTAGTAGTAAGTTACATCTGCATAATATGATTTTTATAAATAACATACTTTTTAATATGTATATTAATATGAACTTCCCTGCGACTGACTTCCTGGGAACAGCAGCAGTATTATCATGACCCTGGGCTCGATAATTTACATGAAGACCAGGTGAACGCAATATTTTGTTTTGTATAAACCTGCAAGATGACATAAGCAAGTTCAGCGCTAAGATTCAGTGTGTTTAATCAATAAATACAGAAAAACTGTGCAAGTCTGAAACATGCACAAGGATGCATCAGCACCAAACAGCCACCCCAAGGCATCAGACACCTTTCAGTATGGCAGGAGCCGTTGTGTCAATCTCCAATTTCAATGCCTGCCCTAGGACTGCACTCTCTTGGGATGAATGACGGCAACCACAGCACACTGCAGACACCGGCGGCCCCGTCAAGCCGCTCAAAGCGATTTTGGCAGTGCCTGCCAATGCATGGATGGTGCCGTCACTGCAGGGAAAGCTTCCAGCACATTCTTGTTTATGTATGCTGGCAGAGTGGCTTTAAAGAACTGGTTCCCCAATAAACAATACATACATTTATGTAAATATAAAGCCCCTCGCTATGCCCAGGTCATGAATCACCATACAGGCCAAACCCAGCATTTATATTAGGAAATCTGTCTTTATTTAGATTTGAGATTGAAGGAAAATAATTACAATACATCTGGAATATGTGGGGTGGTTTGAGTGCCCCTCCTTTCCAATTTTGTTACTTAGTAGAATGGGGAGTGGTAGATTGGATGGTCATATGACTAAGGTGGTTCTTGTTTAAAATCCCTCTACCGCGCGTTTTAGTTCCTCCTTCAGTAAAACTGTCCTGCCTCCTGTTATTAATATTTTTTTCCTCCTTCACAGAAACCGCTTTCTTTGTAATTCCCCTTCTGTGTTGGCCCCATCTCTAAAACCCTGAAAAAGAGAATCCCATAACTATTAAGCTCTCTGTCACATGGTCCAGTGTGCCGACCCCCTTCCAGATCCATTCCTACACTGCCCTTTCACTTTTACAGCTACAGCACTCAAGCCAAAATAAAATCTGCTAGTATCTGAATGCCCAGAGCACTCTTTGACATGTCAGCTCAGAATGTCCAAGATCCAATTTGTTCAACCAGACCTAAACTACTCCTCACATGAGGGGGGCATTAACAGAGCCACAGATGCATCCATGGGGCTACAGCACCCAGCTCGCAGTCCCACCAAACGGTAGATTCAGAGCGGCGCCTTTTAAAACCGTCTGACACTTCATTTCCCACAGCACGGGCTACAGATTCCAAGTAGATGTAGCCACGCGTTGCAAAAGATGTTGCCATGGCAACATATTGGTCGACGAGGCAGAGGGAATTCATCTTACAACGCGTCTCAGAGAAAGCAGGAGAGTGACTATCTTATTTCAGACGTGTCACGCTCGCTTTCAGCCGCCAATTCACGCCAGACCGTCCTGCGCAGCAGTCAGGAGTTTGCAACGAATTGGACACAGGCAAAAAAAATAAAAATAAAAAAAGTACATAAACAGCAATCTCATTGTTAAGAAATTTGGGAGTTTGGACAAATCTTGCATTCACTCATAACGGTGGAACCTATTCAGATATTCATAGTAATGTGTAAAACGACCTCAAAGCCTTCACAGAAATAAATGAATACAACCAACAAGAAATAAGTCCAAGATCATATGGGCTCTGTGGTTTATTCTTCAACTCCCTGAGACACAAAACCACTTGGCGGAAAAGCAGGTTCATCGCTGCAGCCTAAGGCATTAGTTATTTGCTTTAGAGATCATGCAGAGCATCCCGCATTTCTGAGCTGTAATGAGCAGCTATGCCAACATGCTCCTCTTATTATCATGTCTGATTTTAAAGTTACATACAACAAACATTTTCAAATTTTACACCAGTCTGAAAGCATCAAAAAAATTTAAGTTCAAACTAAGGCATGGAAGGGAGATTCACATCTGTTTCAGCCCTCGTCCTCAATGGCAGCCATGAGGTCATGACGCGCATCATGACATCTGTGCTCTATTGACCAATGAGAGGTGGACAACCCCAAGGGGATATAACATTATGGCATTATACCTCACAGGCGGGAAGGGCGGACTGCTGATGATGCCACACAACACTTCACAAATAAAGCCACCAGTAGACGACAAGCACAGACTAACACAATAAATACATTAGTGCCTTGAGGGGAAAAATAAGATGGAAGTGTAATGAAATTAGGACCAAGTCTGGGTAAGTGTTAAAAAGATGCTTAGGATTATCTTACGATGAAATGACACACAGCCCGTTCCAGGTTAAGCCTCATCCTTCATTCCATCCTGCTGCTTCACCTCTAAATGTGGCATAATTCATTCATCAAAACACACCTTGCTGTAAGTAACAGTCCCCCGGTGGACAGTTTGAGCAGAGCAGCAGAGGATGAATTCTGAGTTATGATTAAGTATTTATTTAACAGATGCCTTTATGAACATAAGAGGAGAGCAGTACAATGAAACAGGGTATTAATGAGGGGGCCTTACCGAAGATAAGTGATGTTCAAGGAAATTAAAAGCAATAGTTAAAAGCAAGTTACGAAACGTCAGACCACTGCAACTGCATAATCCAAACAAACCAAAACAAGCAGCCATGAATCCTGCAGACGACAAAGGGGCAGATGAAGCAGAAGGACCTCCATAAAACACATGTGGACTTCATCTGCAAACTCAGCCTCAGAGTAACACACAAATCTCCAATAAAAACTAAAGTATTGATGGTTCACTGAAATGAGATTGATGTCTCCTCCAGCACAGTATGTAGCTGCACAAAAATTACAAAGCAACGCAAAGTCAGTGTGCTCTAGACAAGTGAACACTCCCTATCTGCTTGGAAGGGGAGACCAAAACAACCCTGACTTTAGTCTCCGTCTCTCTGAGGATGAGGGAGGAGGCTTATATTTGTCTTTGTACAAGACTGAACTCTTAACCTTGGACAAAAATCTCCAGAACCCCTGAAATTACACTTGAGAGAGAAAGGGGTGGATTTATCAAACGTCAATAGTGTGTGAACCACTTGCAGAAGTGTGACTAAGCATTCCATAAAGTCTGAGCACATCCTAACTGGACCAGAAAAACAAGGTCTGCCACAGACACTTTAGCAGGGGAACATATTTTTATTGACCGGAGGCTAATGTGGTTCATTATTTTTTATTTACTGCAATTATAAGACACAAATACCATTTATGTTGTGGCTGCCCCAATTCACATATAATCATTTACCTCAGTGCTGACAGACAAGTCTTTAATTACCCATAAAGTTGTGGCACATATACTGACATTTATTTCCTTATCACAATAAATTATGTATCCGACATTGTCTCATCGCTACTAAGAATGATAAACCAAATTTAGCACTATTCAGCATCTTTAAAGTCAGGGAATAATTCAACTACCCCCCATTATAATCATTTGAGTTCTGCTGCTTCCGTTTCGTTCTAGGGAGGAAAAAAAAAAAAAAAAAAAAAAAAGCACAAAATCACAACAAGCACAAAAAAAGTTACCGATTGCGTGAGAGATCGATTCATGTACTGCATAATATTAAATGTCAAAATAGTGATATTTTGTGGTAGGTAATGCAGTCCGTAAAATTTAATTTGGAGAATTTGTTCTGAACTGTTAAATGCAGTCATAAAAAGCTCATTAACTGTTTTGGAGGAAATAAAAATATAAAATCAATGACGTTAGCAGAGGAAAAGTTATTACATTTGTAAATTAGCAGATGGAAAACAAATATAAATGCTCTGAAGGAAACTTGCAGCAAACGGAGAGCATTTACTGTTTTACGGAGGGAACAGCGTGCAGCTGCAATAACATTTTATTGTGGTTATTTTCTGACAAGTCTCCTTTTGTTTCCCATTTCTACCAACATTTTGAGAAAGAGGTCATTTTTTTTGCCTCACACATACATTTACAAACCATAATAGGACCTGTCCTTGGTTTGTATTACAGGCACCCAGGAAGGCTCACTGACATAATGGAGTGAGCCAAAAGCGACAAACCTCAAACCAGAGAGAAGATGCGTACTATGACAGAAGGTTTTGGTCATTTAACAGGCTTAAGAGACTGAGTTAGCCATTTCACAGCCTGCAAATTCCCGGCAGTGCAGCACAACAGTTGTTGTCCATTTGCTATCATCTGTGTTCTTTATTACAGTCAGATATTGCTTTGGATATTGCCAATAAAGACTTGTCCTTGTACTGTTTACTTCGTCGGAACATGTCCTTATTAAAGCCATTTCACCGTACTTTCTATAGCATTGCTTTGGTAGTTTGTCCCTTGCAACAGTAACACTTTTGTTTTTGTTTACTGCAAGACATAATTTGAACAAAATCATTTTGTGCTCAAAATAATTAATCGAAAGGTACGCTTCCCTTATAAATGATAATAATTAAAACACTGCGGATCAATTAACAAAAGGAATTCCAGATGTTAGATGATCTCCTAAACGTAGCTACATTATTAGAAAAACCCACAGGCCTGTAGGGAAAGCAAAAAGTAAAAATTAACATAATTTTTGCTCAGTTGCATTAGTGGCGCCTGGAATATTTCACTTTGACACATCTGTCCCCGCGTCACTCTTGTATAGTTACAGACATCATGTCAAAAGACCAAAAGGGACTCAGTCTTTGAACGTTACAGTTTCTGCTTCCTTTTAACATCTCTGCTGTATAATTTACTAGGCAGGTGAGATTTGAAGACTCGAGATATTGGTAGAGCTTCAAAAGCTTTCCTTTTCTTCTTGGTCGTTCAGTCCAACATCAGCCATTATGGGCTGAAGCGGAGTCTGAATGGAATGAATGTGCAACGCTAACAAGTACTTCCAATCAGTAGCTTGTATGATACTTGGCAACTGTATAGTGATACAGATGCACTTCCTGCTAGTCACTCAACTACCATGATTGAAAGCAGAAATTCCCCGAGTTTCATTACAAGAACTCAGAGCACAGATATAGACTTCTTATGGAAAGTGTATATCCAACATATAGACTTCTTATGGAAAGTGTATATCCAACAAATGAGGCAGACAAAAAAAGTTCAAATCCAATACTGCATGCCTGCACTGGGGAATACATTACTGAATTCACCACATAAATAAGGAGCCCAAGTAAATTGGCATTAAATTCATTCCTTCTGTTCACAGTTCCCTGGGCAAAATTCAGTGTTTCGTTTTCTTTTTTTTTTTGTTGTTAATCTAAACGTAGTTTGCAGGATCATGCACAGAAATTATTGCACAGGAAGTCTTAAGGAAACAGTCACCTTTAGTGCTACAGTACACACTACTAGAAAAATTATTTCACAGAAATGGGGAGACCATATTCTGTATATGACTCATGAAAATGTAGAAGCATAATGTGTCTAAGAACATTACCAAAAAAAAAAATAAATAAATTGAATCTTCAAATAAAGATCATTCATAAAGCGTGAAATGTCAGTTCCTGTTTCTGGTAACTGAGAAACCGCGCTGGTTGCTTGCTGTGAGGATCTTGCGCACGGCATACCCATGGAGGAACGGGGGACATGAATTTCTTGCAGCAAGCCTTTCCACTTTTCAACAGGATGGCTCTGCCGCTCAACAGCTGGTGAGCCTCCAGATACGACACTGTCATGCACAACCGGGCCAAAGAAGGGCGGGGCCAGGGCTCAATACACCCCGGATAGACACCTGCTGAGTGCTCACCTCCAACTTGGGAGCACTTAACACACTTTGCTCTGGTCTCAGTAAGTGGACAGTTCCCAGTAAGACTTTTACTTGGTTTAGAGTCAAGTTTTAACCCCAGTTCTACTAATTCTCTAGACTTCACTTAAGGGCAAAAATATACATAACACCACTTGCCAAATGTAAAATTATGAAATACAACAAGTTTATTCTGCATTAAACACACTCTGTCCCAGTGGCAAAAAAGTTTACAGTTTTAATGTAACATTTTCTTCTCCAAGCACAATGACAACCAAAAAAGAACACTGCAGGCAGTCAGATGCTAGTTCTTATTTTTAGCTTATCAGATACAGTGATACCACATTATCTGTCCAAGTAATTTCAGGGTATACAAAAAAAAAAATTCACAATTATAATAGAGTTCTTGCTGCTACTTGATTTGTTGAGAGAAACAAGTTGAGTTTCTAAGAAATTAAACTGGTATAACACTCCTCAGTAGAAAATGCTACCCCAGATCTATGCAGCCTCACCACATTAAACACCATGTAGACTACTCACATTGGCCAGATACATAAAACCAGATTTTAAATGTAGCTAATGTGGCCAACAGGAGGGGTCTGTACAGTATGTGATATATGATGTCATGACAGCATGCCATCCTAACAAAAATCACACAATAACAACCCTGAGAGCCTGTCTCTCCCATAAACCATTGCTTTGATTTTTTATTGTTAATTTCCCTAATTAAGGTGGCAGAATCCAAATTGGTAACCCAAAAGCATAGCTTTCTGTTGTTCAGGGGACAGAAACAAGCAAGATAAAAACAACATAGTTTAGCACAAATTTTACACATAACCAAAAGGGATGACATTTATAGCAGACACACCAACACCAATAATAATGATTAATCTTTTAGCAAATCCAATAATCTATGACAATCAATAAGGTTGCTCTTTCAATGCAAATCCGTAGAATTCTCAAAATCACAGGTATTCATCACATTTAAATAATTATGCCCTCAGGTTTGCTGTGATCAGAAATGTGTCATTTATTTAATCAACGACTAAATTAAAACAATTTACGCTGGGACATAACCAGCTTCCATCTGAATTAAGGGGTACTGATACAGAGTTCTGCTGACAGAGGCAATTTTTAGGGATGGGCCAATCCACATTTTTTTTTCAGTTCAAATCCAGTCCGGTACAACTGCCGATACCGATATAGATTCCAATACAAGAGCTCTTTCTTTGACTTTTTTATATTTATACTTTATATATTATATTATAAATGCCAGAAAAGCATTAAATTAGGCTACTAGAATCATACATAACGTTCATTTCTCTCACCAGCAACAGCGTCACACTTCCTTGAAGAAAAAAAAAAAGCTGGACATACTATCACCTTTCCACCTATCATAAACACTACCACACTTCTAGTGCCTCCTCTGTATGTGCAATTTAGAGTTTTCAGTCATGTGCTTTATTTCTGGTGACTAAAATCGGGTGCTAGTTGTTTATCAAGTACCGTAATTGCCTTCAAAATCTACTCTTTAATTTGAAACCTGCACCAGAGGCTGACAGTGGAGAGGCAATGCTATAATATGGTGGCTTCAAAGATGACGATTATCTCTGTAGTGATGGAAGACAGTATATGGAGAAAACTGTTCTTCCCCCATACAATGACTTGATCATACAGTAGAAAAAAAAATCTTGATGTGCTATTCATTAATTCTCTCATTTGCCCTTAATTTGTGTCTGTGGTCATTTGAAATAGAAGTCCTGACCTGGAGATTAAGAAAAGTATTAGTGGCGTTTAATAAGATATGCAGCAGATTGTGCACAATGTTTTGTGTCAGTAGAATTACAAAATTTGGATATTCGGATCGGTACTGGCACCCATCCATACCTATTAGAAGGATCGGGTATTGGCCATGTGACTGATCCATATCTAATACTTATTTTTACAGACTGCTGAAAACTAAATCACTACTAATTCTGCCATTTTTGCGAGTGCTGCCATTCAGTTTTTTTGCTACTCAGTGGGTGCGAGCGTAGTAACTTCCACTTGCTGTGACCTTGTGCGCATACCATTGGCAGAACGAGCAGCGTAACATCATCATATAAGAGAGTAACGATCTGGAAGTTTTTTACACTTTTAACAGCAACTAGTAGCACAGCCATTTGCAATCCTTGCAAAAACAAAATTATGAGAGGTGGAAGTAGCATTTAGTGGAAAATTCCATTAAATAAAGCACACAATTGTGCAAGACAATTTGTTTAACGAAAAAAAAGCAATGGATGACTTGTGAGTCGCTAGCTTGGGCTGTTTTGCGCACTCGCTATAGCTTATGATACACTTCATTGCGATAGCAGCCAATCCTGTAAGTGATGTTGTTGCCAGTGCGATAATTGTGGGGCATTTAAAGCATTCGCCACTTTTGTATCCTTGCATGGAAGATATTCACATTGAACTGTAAAATGCCTCAAAAATGAGGTTTGTGACTTCATTTGGCACTATCATAGGATGCCATCTTTCCAACAAGTCATTTTGCCACATCTCTGCCTTGCTAGAGTTGCCCTGGTCAACTGCAAGCAAAGTCATTTTGAAGGTTAAAATGCCCATGAGCAAGTGTAGTTGCAAAGCGACAGACCACAAGCTCACAGAAAGAGACCCGGTAACCTGATATCGATACCCGACCTGGCAGTAAACTCTACCAGTCAAATTCAAACATCTAATGGAAAGCCTTCCCAGAAGAGTAGAGGCCATTACAACAATAATGGTTGGACTGATTTCACATTAATAACCTCGGTTTCGTGATGCGATGTTGGACAAGCTGGTGTCCACATACTTTTGGTGACATAGCGCATGTTAATATCCACACTTTCTACTAAAAAGGCAAAGTCTCATAAATGCGGGAAAATTACTCTCTTAAATATTAGGGGACATACAGAATTTCACCAGAAAAAAAATTACAACCACAAGGCATTTCTGGTGCATCCTGAAGTATTGTTTTAAGGATTAAATTATTTTCTCTGAAATCTCAGGGAGGCTGGTCATATCCTCAGCCTTTAATTCATGTTTGGTTGTCATAGGAACAAGGCCTGTGTGTCATTGAAAAAGGTAATAATCGGAGGTTTGCCAGAACATATAGCAAAGTTACCTTCTGAAGAGACAAAACAAGTTAAAAGCATCCAAGGCACTCTTCATGTTGCTCAGTAAAATCAACAAAAACAAGGTTGCTTTTGGGGTTCTATTTCAGTACATTACCAATAGCAGCAATGCAATCGATGTCTCAGATCAGACAGAAAAAAAATGGAAATCTCACACAGATCATTGTGATTCTCAGGAACTGAGTGGCATTTTAAAATTATTCATCTGCAGAACTGACACCAAAGACCAGAACCAAAAACATTACTGAAATCAGAGACAATGTGCATATGAGAGAGATTGTGAGAGGAGAGCTCTAAAGCTAAAAACAGCAGATGACAAAAACAGCCCTTTTTATGAAAGACAACCGAGTGCATCTGTGAAGTGAATTGCAGGTTTTATTACATGACAGTGTATTATGCTTAAGAGACTGTAGTTTGAAGGGCACTATGGCAAGATGCTGCGATCAAAGACTCACACGCTTAAAGCTTCAGAGGCTACACTTACCAATAAAATACATGCAGAAAAACATGTAACAAAACCAGAATTCTGTTTAGAATTTTATACGCAGGGAATCAGGAGGGATTCTAAACTGTAGGGGTGTACCCTTTGGCTCAGTGGGACAGAAGGTGAGGACTTTCACACAAGACCATGCATTTTATCTGATCATTCAGGGATGCTTTCAAATGATGAACTGAAAAAGCAGCCAGACAATTGACTATTTATGACCACATTTACAAGGAGTGACAGGAAAGCTTTGGGAAGGGCCATTCTGATCCCCAGTGCTACACCGCGAGTGTTTAATTTTCCACATCTCATACCGCAATCTGTATTTGCCTTATCGCTAATATGAAGAATTTCTGCAATTATTTTTATTTATGTTATTTATTTTTAGGCACCAATACCTCTACTGTCTATGAATATTTATTATGAATAGTATAAAAATTGAAATGTCATGATGGGGAGCAAGTGTAAGAGCCCAGTCTAAACCACCGACAACAGGTAATGAACCTTAATTATTCATCCATTTAGTAGTTAAACCAAATTAACCAACATTGACATTAGCATTCATAGGCCTGTCGCGATAGTCGATAAATCAATTAATCGCACGATAAAAAACATGACCTCGATAATTTTTCCGGCCGCGATAATTTCATTTGCATACTTGTTTGTTATCCGCGACTGAATGCCAACTCT
>JAODKF010000089.1:4104830-4116755 GCA_026779585.1 Mormyrus proboscirostris
TTGAAAGGCGTATGTGCATTATTATGCCATTATCATTATTCTAGATGAAAATGGTCTCAGATCGACAATATTATCGTTTATCGTGATAATTTATTGGACAATTTATCGTCCAGCAAAATTTGTTATCGTGACAGGCCTAAGCATTCATTCTTAATGCAAAAAAAGTTCCCAAGCTCCTCAAATGTGGAACACAAGCCTCTCACATGGTGACAACACAAAAATGCTCATTTTGGCTTTTCGTTTGTCTGCAGTTGAGGTAATGCCATACCAATGCTGGGAAGGCCATTCTTAAATTACTTTGAAAGGCTGTGGAAAGAAACAGGGACAACACGATACAAACAGAAGCAGAAATCCAGTATGGACCGATTTCTCCAGAGGTAAATGAAAAGAACCCAGTGCAATGAACACTAAATGATAGTTCAGGCATTGCTTTTCCCTCCCTCCATTCTTATTTCCTCATCAGTCAGGCTAGAGATGTTAATGAATTTCCTCACTCGGTCAAGGTCAAAGCTCATCTTTCCAATAACAATCTCCATGAATTCTAAATACCTCAAGCGACCTCTCACGGTACATAGAAATTAGTTCACAATTTCCATGTCTTTCATGAAAACTGATGCAGGCTTGAATGGAAATTTTGCACTTTAGGTATCTTTCCACAAACCTCCAAAACAATAACCATTCAGAATGAAAATAGTCTACTGGAGGTTCAGACACACACTATCAAGAAAGTTTATAGTTTAATTCCCATCAGGTACAATAATGGTGAGCTAAACAATTATTGACCAACTAGACTCTTTTCTAGCCATTTCCAGACAGAAAGTCATTAATTTATTCCTTACATTTGCAATAAGAAACAATTATTGAGTTATAAAACTTAGTGCTAAAAGATGAATAATTTGTTTGCCATTATAATTACCCGAATGTGACACAAGCACGATATACACGTCAGAAAAGAACAAAATGTTAACTTGAAGTATACCCAACATGTTATAGAATGTGTAAAGTTACTACTACTACTACTACTACTACTATTTATTATTATTTATGTATTATTATTATTATTATAAAATAATAATAATAATAATAATAATAATAATAATAATAATAATAATAATAATAATAATAATAATGCCACAGTACACTATGGATGTAAACATGTAGCAATGTCAGTTCTTGCGTGTGTTGGAACTGTTAGCACCTGTGTGGAATTTTATATGCAAAGTCTACTGTGGCATCTGAAAACACCACACAATTGCACACACATACACCCTCGTGTTTGTTTTGTGCCATCTGCTATTTGGATTTTACATGGTCTTTCACATTCTACTCTTCAAGTTAATTTTTATTATATTCAAAATATTTCTTTTACCATTGTCCACAAGACCGCAGTAAGTGTAAGACTTTGACAACACACACACACTTTTTTTCATAGCATCTAATATTTCAACTTTAAAACATTCTACATGTTGAGTACACTTCAAAATAATATTTTAGTCATAGTGCCTTCCTTGTCCATGACCAACACTAACACAGAAAGTATAATCAAGACAATGCTCGAGAGAGAGACGGGTTATACTGCGAATGTTGATTTAAAAAATAAAAAAAGGAAAAAAAAGAGTTCTCAAAAATCCTACGACACTCAAAACTTTTGATATTTTTATTTTCCATAACTTTTCCAGGTCTAGAAACAGTGATTTCTTAATTACATGATTTTTATGATCAGCAAACATCTACAGAGTTTGTACATGTGGTACACACCACTGTTGTAGAGGCCACCTTCTATATAGTGGTCATGTCACCAGGAAGAGGCTAACTCAGCATTCCAGGGACAGATCAATCTGAAGAAAGTGACTCTCCATTGGGGACTGGGCAATGCAAACTGTGCAGCTGGCATGAGGGGCCTGGCACACTGCCAGACTCTGATACAAACATGCAACTCCCTCTTGACCAACCCAATACAGCTACACCCAAACAAAGAACACTACCAGTCACAATCCCCTGCTGAATTGAGTTCTCCTGAAAGGAACCTTAACACCTCACTCCAACCCCTCCTCCAGTCATAATGGTTTGCACAAAATGCCAAGGGAATCCCAATTGGTCATCTGACATCACTATGCCCTACTATTCCATACTGCAGAGCAGGTCTAACAGAACCAATTCCTCTTGGTTCAGCAGCACAGCAAGTGTTTGTCATCAAGCATAACAATGGTAATTACCTGTGAATGATTTACTTTGCCAAAGCTCAACACTGTTGCCTGGCAACCCGCAGCTAAAACGATATCTCCATCTTTACATACATAAAGACAAACTGCTTTCGATTTAAAGTTGGGAATGTTTACATAACTTGAAATTGTAGGATTTTTTTCCCCCATTGTTCTTCTCATATAAAGCACTTGTCAGCACTTTAATCAAAAATACCATTTTTGTTGTACATCCCAAAAACCAAACATTTTGCAAAATTACTACTATTTTTTTTTTTTTTTTAACTAGTTTTACTCTTCTAAGGAAAAAAAATCACCAATTTAACCATTTCTACTCATGCTGGTTGCGTAAAAATAGTCCCAGGCAGATTACATCATGGAACTGATGACCCAGTTATGCTTGAACATTACAGAGTATACTAAGATTTCAAAAAGAAACTGAAATAATATACAAGACTCCAAGATCATACCAATACCATTTTCAACATCTACAAAGTTTCTTAATGTGTAAAAGCTAGTGGAAGGTTGGCACATGCTTTGTTTTGGCTGACCTCATGCCAGTTCATACCCGCAGACACCCAGCTGGCCCTGACTGGTCTCATTATCCTTTTAGGTTTATCCTGTTTTTTTATCCTGTTGGGTTGCCATGGACGAGCTAGGAGTGCAAACTCTTGCTGTCAAATTTTATAATATGCTAATCTCTGGGCTACAGGGAAGGTCCTCATGATCATTCACTGCCAAATCAAGCAACATTTTTACAAAATTCAAAACACTGTATTAAAAATACCTAACCAAATTCAGCCTGTAATATGTATTTATAAGACAATTTACAAATAAAAGCAGCCCACTTAAAGCCCTGACATTCCATTCAACCATTACTCCTTTTTATCCAATAACTGTCAATGCAATGAAGGTCACAATCATTGGAGAGAGGGGTTTAGGGTAGTTTGCCAAGCATGCACACAGACATAACTGCACGGTTTCTGGTACATCCCCCATGTTCACGGCTGTATACATATATATTCTTTTGAAGGTACTTAAAATTGCTCTATAAAAACATGCATCATATAAAAATAGGCAAACTAAGTTGCTTTGGATACAAGCATCAACTAAGCATCTAGTTTTTAAGTGAGAAAACAGCGTCTATTTTTTGGCATTCATAGTAACAGCAAATTCTGGCCAATAAAAATCACCATCAGTGCCAGTCAAGGCACTTACCAGTTTAATAAAGGTGATGTCCTCATTTGTCTTTGAAGGAGCACGTGCTGTGAAATTCCCCATTATAATATTCATGTCATATTTCACTAACAAATGGGCTTGTGGGTGTTTAATTGAAGAATCAGCCTGTCAGTCACTTGTGTTCGGAGAATTTGCCTTTTAACATTGTCCATTTGTTACACACCTCTAAAATTCTGTTATAGAATAGCAAGGGGGCAAATAACTCAGTTGACCAGGAACAGATTTTTTTAAAAAGAAAACAGAACCAGTATAAAACAAGCCTTTAAGTATACAAAGGTGAAGAGAGGCATTCTCCATACAGTACACTCACCATTAATAATGACTGAAAATCGCCTGTCATTTGCTTTGTAAGAGGAGTCCACAACTTACTAGAATATACCAATAGTATCAAAAAAGCAGGGAGGTAGATTAGCCTTAACTGCTAATAACTCAAGCTGACTAGAGCATCTCTGTGCTCAGACTGCAGCTTTACTTATCAGCTGTGCCTTTTGTACACGAGTTACTGGACAGAGTCTTCACAGCACAGGCAACAAACTCCCCCAAAACAAGCTTCAGTCCCTTTCACTCTGCCCCCAGCAGTGCTGCCTGAGAACAAAGGAATGCATTACATTAAGAAAAAATTATGTATTATGAGGCAACAAAAAGTATAACAAATAACAGAACTGCGTCTGAATCAGCTTCTCCAGCACTCAGACATGTCAATGACACCCATACAGTATGACCCTGACAGGAAGTGTTACCTTTTTAGCATTAAATACAGTCAGCTGGGTGAGATTTTAGGAGCTGTGGGATATGTTCCGGGTAACGCTATGTACAGGGCTTTGTAAGTGTGCTGGTCATACTCAGGACCTTTTACTACTTGTTCATTGAGAGTGTCCTCTGTTTCTCTATCACCTGCTGGTATCACTCCACCAGCCTGCAGCACAGGACCCGCCTGCCAACATAGGGAAAGTCTGCTCCAAGATCATCGGACTCCTGGTCAGAGCACTTTCATCCCCGTGTGAGCAGCAAACTCTAAGAGCAGCGTGCAGGATTCTGCAGGACCCTCCCATGCTCTGCTCCCGGAGTCTGAGTGGCTCCCCTCAGGACGACGGCTCCGCTGTCCCGGCTGCAGGACACGGAGGAGGAGACCGTCCTTTGTTCCCAGGGCCGTTCAACTCCTCTACTCACAGACTTCCCTTCCCCCGTGCCTCCCTGCACTGGAACCCATCACTCATTCTGCACTTGACACCCCCCATGTCCACTAACATTCCCTCCCTTTTACATATTTATTCAGTTCCCATCTACCTGATCGACTGCAATTTTGCACAGAACCTTTAAACACTGTAATCACTGTTGCACTTTACGTCACTGTGTCCTTGTTCAACTGCGCTGTGTGCCTTAATTGCCCTTCGGGGACAAATAAAGTTTTTTTTTTGAATTTTGAATTTGAATAGCTCCCAGAAGCCTATTGTTTTTCGTTTATTTTTTGGCTTCCCACCTTTCTTGTGTAGAATATAGTCCTGACATTTTTTCCTCCCCCAATAAAAACCTACACTGGTATGCCTGCTCTCTGTGCTGCTATTCTACTCATATGGCATGCCCACTAACCCTACAATTGCCCCACAAACCATTCACTGACCATTAACCTAATGTAACCACTGAGAGACAGGTATCCTACCTGTGAGACCTAGTAAATTCAAATGCACTAAACAGAAAGCTGGTGTCACCAGATATCAGGCCTCATCCCAATGTATTGGTGCATCTGTGATTAGAAGACTGCAGCACCATTAAAACGACTGATACTGTAATGCTTTTAAATGGTAGAAATTGTCTCATTCTACTTTGAGGAATGATTTGAGGGCTCCCAAAGATACACTGGTAAAGTGGTAAGCCATGGAAAGGGAAACGGTTCGATTCCTTGTTCACTGCACTGTCCAGATTTATATGCCTGTGTCATCTGCTTAGCATCTCAAAATATTTTTTTCTGTTATACAAGTGCCTTATACATTCTGCTTTAGCAAGTATGACACAATAATGCCATCTGATAAGCAACCTTTACAAGTATAGTGCTACAGTTTACCTATTTAAACACATACAAAATTCAGTACCGGGTTAGAAGAAGTGGTCTGAAAATTGAGATTGAAAATGAGATATTCAAAAGGCACATCCTGACAATTACCTGGAAATTTTAACCAAAAGTTAGAGAAATGGGGAAAACTATTCATTGACAAGCATGTGATAATTCCACCAACCACAAGTCACTTACAATAAAAGGGAAGCTCACACAAACGTTTGTCATCCAGTTGTCTTGTAACAGTTATGTTCCTGAGATGACATCCAATTGATTGCAAGATTAATACCTGACATAGACTAAACTAGTATTAACAATGAAAGAAGATTACAGCCAGCTAACTTTACATAGATACTACTTTCACCAGACAGGGTTTATCTAAATAGATTTCTCTATTGCCAGCTCAGATGGGCCCCCTGGTACCGGTGAGAACAGCCCACCTTCACGGCAGCCATGACAACTTCTCAGGACTCTGGAGTGTAAGCAAGTAAACAGACAGCACAAATACTGTCAAAATGTACCCAGAGCGACACCCATAAAGCACTTTCAAACTGCATATTGCTATTGTAGCCTCCCTTGGCAACACATTTTTGTATTGATGTGCCTGTACTTCCAGTCTAGAAGAACTCAGAAAACGATACAAAAACAAAACTGCTGAATCACACAGCAAATGTTTTGTTAATGCTTAATGTAATCTGACATAAAAAAATAATGCAAGTTAAATATTCCCTGTGCTCCTCAAACTTGAATCTCATCATACATTTAAATAGGAATGCCTTAGAGAGTTATAAATACATGCTGTTCAGTTTAATACGGCCAGTGTATTCTCTCCTTTTCACAACTCTTCTCTCAACATGATATGAACTGAAGAGGACTTAGATGTTGGTTAATGACTCATTATATATGACAGTAGAATTGTACTTCTACTTTGGATATTTTAGAATTCATAATGGATTATTATTGTCTCCAAAAATAGAGTAAATTACTCATAAAAGGCATGTCTGCCAGTTAAACTGTACTGACAACATACCACCATACCTGCCTTCTTTTATGAGAATAAGCACCATGGCCATAAGGTAAATGAATCAAATATATCGTCTGCAACTAAAAATAATAGAGTAGATGAGGAAGGAGGGGTTTCAAAATTATCATGCAATGAGCTGTCAAACATATCACTGTCAAAATAAAACAGAGAAGTTTTAATGAAGGCTAAGCACTGATATGGAGGCAGAATTTACTCATACTGATGTTTACCTAAGTATATGGAGGTAGGCTGCACATTTCCCTTTGTTTATCTTGCACACATTCCCCTTCTGCTTAGACTGATGACACGTAATGCCATGATAGGCGTGACACCTGCTCGACATATTGTTTGCAGACTGCTGAGGCTCAGTCATGGTCCAGTTTCTTCAGACATTTCATTTTCCTGTTCACTATTCAGAGCAGGGTATCCTGGCCGGCCAGGCTAAAGGTTAAGTTACTGTTGCATTAAGCTAACAGTACTACCCTTGATTATAACAGTTCTACCCTCAGATTATAACCCCAAGTAATTAGCACATTCAAAAAAATGTATTTTCTGCATAAAGTTGCGCATAAAATTGTGCAATGAACCACCTGGACAGGAACAGATATGTCAGACATGAATGAACAGAATGTAAGTGAAGAGTAAGGCAAAACAGAGACCAGATATCCTCACCACTTTCAGTGGCAATCAAGAACAATGCCCTTGGTCCCCAGCAAACTCTGCCTAACAGTGCTGACCATCCAGTGAGAATACTTTGTCATGGCCTCCCATTTCTATAACTTGCACTTCCTCTACAGTAACAATAAGTGAATGAACTAGTCTTTTTAAAAAACACTCATAAGTATCATTGGTTCAATGGACAATGTCACAAAATCATAACAATCGAGTACCAACTCGGAAGGCTTGGGTTCTTTATTATTATTATTATGTTATTTGTCACTGATCATTACCTATTTCCGAATCATTTGCGCTACATCCATGGTGGATCACTAATAAAGAACTTAAGCTGTTTGAACCCAATTATTGTTTAAACAATATAGAAACAGTAACATTAAACAGGGGAGCAGCTAAAAAGATCACCTCTGCACACATCCAGCTACAAGGTAAACACATCACCCTAGATTACAACTTAGTTGATGACTCGATAGTATTAGTAAATTTGTTAATTAGTGAACAGAAAAGCAGACAGTAAAATAATATTCAAGTTTATCCAAAAATATGTTCAGTGCAATCCCCAAGTCAAATGCAGACTGATCTTCAGAAAAGCACAATCTGGTTTCACGAAATATGAATATCACAGCTCCCATTTTACTTCACAATAATCACCAAATTATTTCTATAATCTTTCCCTGTTGTTTTAAATGGCAAATTAATTTCTATACTAAATATTTCCATTAAAAATTTTCAATGAGCCCCAATCAAAGACAGGGAAAAAAAAGCCTAACAACTTTCTGTAGTAGGCGGAGTATCTGATTTAGACAAATAAATGATGCCTGAGATATCAGGGCAACATACAGGAAGGCAGATAAGAATTCCATTTACAAAGTCACTACAGCTCACAGCATGTACCTAAGGATAAAAAAAAAAATCATGCAGTCACCAGAACTCAATTGGTAAATAAAGAAAATGGAAAATGTGCTTTCAATGAAAACATTTTTCCTCTAATTAAAAAGGTACTGTTTCCTGCTGTCTCTAAAGTGAACCAATGCTGCCTGCCGGTAAAAACCACACATTTGGAAATTCCTGTGTGTTTGACACACACCAATACCAAGCAGCAGGTCAAAGCTACAGAGATCTCCAATTGCTACGCCTGTCCAGTCCTCAATTTACATCTTCAGTGATAGAAACCCAAAACGTTGTATTCATTGTTTTCAATCTGCTCTGTTCTGAAAAATGTTCATCCAGATCAAAAATAAAGTTCTCATTTGCTTGAATTTTACATTCAATTTCAGGAAATTAGAATTTTTCTAGCACAGAAAAGTCAAAGCACAGAGAAAAAGACCTGATCTATTGTTGCCTTTGCTACTATATGCAAACAAATAAAATTGGGACATGCACAAACAATCAGAAACGAAACTTGACATCTCAAGGAGCAAGACTCACAGTGGTGAAGTTCAGGGGGTAACACTCCTCTCCTCGGAAAGTACACTGTAGGAGCATGTCGGTGATGTCATGGCCAGTTCGATTGTAGAAGTCAGTCATGTTGAACTGCTTGGGTTTGAAGTTCAGGAAGTTGGCCTTATCCTTGAGAGCCACCAAGACATCGGGCTCGGCCAGGTGCGGGTTAGCAATCTGGTAGTCCTCATTCAGCAGGGCGAGCAATTCCCCGACATGGTACAGGTCATTGCGTGTGATCTTGGAGAAGCGGAACTCGTTCAGGTTGCAAAACGTGATGGCGGGGAAGGTGAGGTTGGGTGCTGCCACTTCATCCAGCTTGGTGACGTGTGGGTACTCAAAGTAGTATGAGATGCGGTCCATGCATACCAGCAGGAGCAGGCCCAATGAACCCAAAAAGGACAGTGTCCACAAGAAGCGGCGGAAGGTCATATGCCCATAGGCAAAAATGTGGCTCATGCCATGGAGGGTAGAGTTGTTGGCAAAGGCTTGCAAGTTGGAAGGCCGCAAGCTCTCTATACTCTCCTCCGAGTCCCCCTTCATGGCTGCGGTGCTCCTTTCTGCAACTATCTGGGAAGAACTTTTACCAGAGAACTGCTTCAGTCGCCTTTAATCTGTGGCTAACAAACGGTTGTCAACCTGTTTTATGCTGACTCTTTAATCTCAATTCACTTTGCAATGAATGACAGTTGTTTACGCAGTGCAAGGTCCTTAGACTGCTATCCTTTCTCCTATAAGGATGCCTCTTCTTTTTCCCCCGTCTTCTTCCTTTTTCGCTCTGCTGTCTTTTATGCCAAAACCAAACAATGATAGCTTGCGAGACACCCACTTTTACATACGCACGCACACATGCACTCACACACAAACAAAAAGAAAAAAGGAAAAAAGCCAAGCAGCACAGGAGAGCAATGCAAAGACCAAATGGAAGAAACAAAACAGAGGAAATAGAAAGATGGGAGTGATGAAAGGCGGCGCGTGGGGTTAAGCCTCTGAATGGGACCCTTCCTCCACCAATCGGAAAGAACGACCCCACATCGCTATAGCAATGGAATGTAATGGATTTATGAATGGAAGGGGAGGAGTATGGATCTTTATGGCTGGCTGTCTTTAACATCCACCTTCCCCTACCTCGTTCAGTCTTCCTCTGTGCTCTGAAATAAAAACAAGGGGTCAGAGACCTCCCCCTGACCTGCCTCTGTGTTTGACAGCTTGCGTGAGGTGTCTCCGCTGAATCCCCTTCCTCCTGGTTTCCCCAGGGAGACGTGAAGCCCACCACTTGTCGTCTTTAAGCCTCTCCTGCCGTCTTTCCACCGGAGCCCTGGAGAGCCTGCGAACCTTCCCCTTATCTTTAGATTCTGTATAGATTCTGCTGTCTGAAGCTTCTCTCTCTCTCCCGCTCGCTCCCGCCCTCTCTCGCTTGCTCTCTTGCTAGCTCGCTCTTCCTTCTGCTTAGCCCGCGCTCTCTCCCTCCCTCACTCACTCATGCTCTCTCTCTCGCTCTCTCTCTCTCTCTCTCTCTCTCTCTCTCTCTGGCTCTTTAGTAGTCAGGGTCCATCCCACTGCTGAACATGCCCAGAGAATTCCTCAGCTGCTCTGGCTGCCTTGTCCACACAGTCGTCTCCCGCTCAGCACTGGAACTTTGCAACATTCTGCTCTTAGTGATGTGTCGCAAATGGCCGCATTCGCGTGCATTTTGACACGGCCTGCGACAACAGCAGGATCTGACATCCAGGCGACCACATACTGTGTGGCTCACACTCTCAGCTAATACATCATTTTAAATACAAACACTATAAAAATGCAGGTAAAACCTGAGAAATTAATAATCCCATGTTTATCATTTAAACACAAATAAACTGAAAACATGGCAATTCCATTTTACATACATACCCACCTCATCAGTTCAGTGTTGATAACCGTGCGCTGATGTATCAGGCATCTTCTGGTGTATATGCACAGCTAAGCCCTGAGCTTTCCCCTCTCTCAGTGATACACCTCGCTGCGCGTCCATTGATTAAGCTTCTGGCCAGCATCCATAGATCAGTGCGAGGTGACAGGCTCCCTGACATGGATTCCAGCCCTTCCTCCAGACGGCTCATACAGAGGAGGCCACTCCACCGTCTTGCAAAGCTGCCAGTCTAACATTTCTTGTCCAGGACACCGCGCCCCCCCCCCCCTTAGTGTTCCCCACCGGGGGTCAGCCAAACTGAAGGAAGCATCCTGTCCTCTGGGCTTGGAGATTTGGCACCCTGCATGTAACTGAGGAAAAGGGTTTGAGGCTGTTTAAGCACTGGCTGACCTGGAGCATCAATGTCAGCATGCAGACAGAGTACAAAGCAACACGTGCTGCTTTATTTTAAATCATGTGAATGTGTATATAAAACAGGCTCCAATTGTTTTATCAATCATAGTTCAGAGTCACAGTCATCACAATCAAACACTGCTTTGACTGATATCCGAAATTGATATGGTTCTCCTGAAACACTAGACCGCTGATGAAATTCATCAGTCAACAATTGCCAATATGTTACAACATATCATATACAGCGAAATTACTTAAATTCAGCTCAAATATTTACTATTCCAGCCTCTGACAAACTTTTCCAGCAGATCATTTCATGTCATTTAATTACACTTGTCCTCAGTCTCAAAAACGATAATGAGGCTGCAGATAACCGCATTAACAGTCAAATATTTAAATGAGAAATTAACAGACAATATCCTATTCTGAATAAGTTTCCCCACAATACAATTAGAATAAACTAAAATCGACCTAATGCAGTATTGTCCACAGGCAAAACATATTTTAAAACTGTTCAAAACAGACACAAGCTGCCTAAAAACAATTCTGTCATTAAATATGCCAATTTCTTTAAATATAACAGGACTATACACTGTTCAAAAAAATTAAAGGAACACTTTGAAAACACAAATTTCAATGGGAAAAAAATCATGATGTCTATACTGATATGGACTGGATGTGTTGGGTATGAAAGGATGCCCCATCATTTGACGGCAATGAAAATGATCAACCTACAGAGGGCTGAACTCAAAGACAGCCCAAAAATCAAAGTGAAAAAATGATGCGGCAGGTAACTCAAACTCATACTCAGTAGTTTGTATGCCCCCATGTGCTTGTATGCAAGCCTGACAACATCGGGGCTGCTCCTAATGAGGCGACGGATGGTGTCCTGGGGGATCTCCTCCCAGACCTGGACCAGGGCATCACTGAGCTCCTGGACAGTCTCAGGTGCAACCTAGTGGTGTCGGATGGACCTAAACATAATGTCCCA
>JAODKF010000089.1:4136670-4162963 GCA_026779585.1 Mormyrus proboscirostris
TATATATATACGTGTGTGTGTGTGTGTGTGTGTGTGTGTGTATATGTATGTTTTTCTTTATGTGTTCACTACATTCCTTTACATTAAAAAATTACAATTTGAGTACAAATAAATGGATAAACTTAACATCAGCTCTGTGAAGCCAGGACTGCATTTGCGTCAGATTCCGCCGAGCTTTCGCCATACTCTGACGGGGCATGTGAAATGAGATTATGCAAATGCACGGCGGGAGTCGCTGCTGCCCTGCGCATCTTCCGGGGCGGGAATGCGAGAACTCCTCAGCGCTAATTGGCTTTCAAGTGGACGGTCCAAACACGACACCGTGCAGAATTTAAATTAGGGGGGGGGTAGGTTAAGCGAGGCTCATGGAGAAGCAGCTCGGGCTGCTGTCGCAACGTCCAAGAGACGCACCCCCATTTTCATTATAATGTAGCTCTTCAACTTTTGGTAACAAGGTGGATGTATGATGTCTGGATTCTCCATCTTCAGTAGCCACTTTTCCAATACGGGGCTCTGTTGTTAAGCCAGGAAGTACAAAGCAGGGGACACCATGGACGAAAAGCCGGTCCATTGCAGGTCATGACATGTTGATATGTTCCCTTTAACATACTACATGGACATTCCTACCTAGTTCCATGTGCTCCCACCATTCGAATGCACAGTACCCAGGTTTACATAGTAACAAGGTGCAGCTCTATAGTCTGCAAGCTCTTGGAAGTTACCAGACTCTTGTGTTGACTCCAACGATCACACCCTCTGCAGGGAACACGCGTGCTTAATGAGCTATGCCACACACGCTGTGTTATATCCGTCTGCATTTCCACTTATCACTGTGATCTTCTGCACTCCTAAACTTTCAGTCACCCATTGTAGCACCCGGGTCAAATCAATTACTCTCACCTGTAACTCTTCTCAGAAATGATGGTGTAGCAAAGGGTGACTCCCAGCCCTCATCAGAAAGATGGACAAAGCTTGAACGAGACCCTCTGGGGGAATTCAGAGCTTCAAATCCATTACTTTAGCCATTTCCGCCGTTTCAGATTTTTTTTCATCTCTTCCCTTCCATCTTTTAACACACTGGGGGAGATACAATCGAAGGAAAATTGACAAGGAAGGGCGATGAGTCCATTGCTGTCTCCTACTACAGACACCATTGACTGGTTTTGAAATAGGAGAGATTAGACACAAGCATTTGGGTATAGAAAGATAATGATGAACATTACAGTTTAAATTGGTAAAGGATGTTATATTAGGGAGGATGAAAGGAGTAAAGGGGAATAAAAATAATATAAAGGTTAAAAGACTTTAATGATAAACCCTAACCCTACTCATATTCTTAACCCACACACTGACATACTATGGGTAATTTAGAGATGCTAATTCCACAAGCGCATGTTTCTCTGACCACACGAGGACGCCACTGTACCCAGAGAAAACCCGCACGACACACAAAGAATTCCATTAATTAACATACAAATGAGCACATCTGGAGACTTTGACCATACCGCGTTTCCATCTCCACTGGTCAACTGGAAAGAGAGTGCGCAGGGAATGCAGTGATGACTGTTTTTCTGTTTAGCCGCCCCGTGGGAAAGAGATAACATTTTTTCCCCTAGTGTCCAGTTCCGGAAGAGGTTTGAATTTGCTGGATGTGTTGCCATGGCAATCAGGCAGATAAAAGCGTTAACCTTGCTTCATGCAATGTAAAAAGCTCTTCTTTTAAAAATTTCAGAAAAAAATATATATACACATTTTATAGCTAACTCAGTAAAACCATATTGTGTAGAGAGCTCAAGGGATTCTGGGCAGAATCCAGTTTAGGAAGGTAGTCTAACAGTGGAAATATCCTGTTTACTGTAAATGTGGCTTCCAGCATTTTCATCCATCCATCTTCCAGCCGCTAACCCAGTATAGGATCACAATGATCCTGGAGTCCATCCCAATAACAGAGGGCGCAAGGCAGGGGATATTCTGGAAAGTATACATTGCAGGGTTGGTACGCCGTAGGTTTAGAAACATTTTGCCTCACCACCGTGGGAGGAACCTGAAGTACTCGGAGGAAAACAGGTGCTGCAGTGAAAGGCGCAGGAGGAGTGAGGCTGCAGCACCAAGCACGCCGCGCTGCGCTCTCACTATCCTCCGCTACGCAGTGGCCAGCAGCTGCGGTTTACAGTCACCGAGCATTCGGAGGTTCATCCAGTCATCTATAAATAAGCCAGAATTAGTTAGTATTTAATGTGTGAAGCAACGCCACCCACTTTTTCAGTGAACATGAAAGCAAATATCGAAACTAACTAAAAACTGCACTTTAAATGGAGTTTCCTATGAAAAAATGCGGGAGTTGAGAAAACGTAGAGAAGTGGAGATCGCGATAAAATTATACAACAGAAAACAATTAGATTCATGTGTATAATTAGCTTATGTAATAAGAAATTGCTTTAGATAATGTAGTTTTGGGAGCAGCGAGGATTTGATTTGAGTTGCTTTCTTTGACCCTATGGATCAAAGATCCTATGAATACAGTGACCAATGGGAAATCAGTTAAACCAACTTGGGGGGGGGCACATGGTCCCACTTACCACGGGTGTGGCAGTCTCATTCTTCTTATCCCTATTAATTAGTTGCGCTATGTTTGTCGCATTGACTGTCACTGTTGGCTGGGACAATGCTTTCAACATTGGAGTTCAAAGCTGGATTTGGATTCAGCGGATACTGTAGTTAACCTGACATCTTTTTTTAAAGTGGGAATACACACTAAGCCTGTGAATCATACGCTATAAAATCACAAAGGCTGTAAATGACAATATTAAACTCCATATCTTCTCTGGTGTTTCTATGACTGTGTACCACTCCCCGAATTTCATGCAGTCCAAGACAGTAAATCTAAATTAGGAGACCATGGTTATTTTATTATATATTTTATATCCCATCTGTGTCTTTTTCACTTTGATGTCTCCAAATTTGTTTTCAAGCTGTGTGTGAAAAGTGTTTTTTTTTTTTTTTTGTTTTTTAGATATTTTTGTGATCTACTCATGTGGATCTTTGAATTTCTGTTTTACTAAAGTGCTTGATGCCTTCAAATTACTAGTTTCGCCTCTCTAATTATTTTACATGGACATCTTGGGCTCTGACCCCGGGAAAATGCAGAGGAAAATGGGAAAAATTTTCTGCTGCACCCTCATTCAATAGACCATGATTATCATAATCATTAGCACGCAATTTGGACCTGAAACTTCACGTCAAATCCTAGATGGTGTGAATAGGTTCTTATGTATCAACCCAAGAGTTAAGAATTCATTGAAATGGTACAGCTTTGGCAGTGATGGACATCACAGGTCCAGAATCTACAAATCCAGACCAAGATTTTGTTTCTACCAACCAGCTGAGCATAAAGAGTCACAGAGAACTCAGCTGGTTGGTTGAAACAAAATCCTGGTCTGGATTTGTAGCTTCTGGACCTGAAATGCTCAACACTGAGCTCTGGAGATATAAATGGCCATTGAAACAGTGCAGGCTCAGACACAGGTCAAGTTGGCATATTGGCTGATACTTGCTCTTAGATGTGTGCAGCAGACAAAGGATTCTGGATTACCCAGAATTCCTTGACTGCAACCATAGTTAAACCATAAGCCGATTTCAGCCATGTCAGACACTCAGGCCTGGGTCTGAAGTCTGAGATGATGCTGCATGCGGTCCTGCTACACAGATCTGGTGTCTGCTAAGCTCATCCTACTTTCATGGATGTTTAAAGGACAGAATGCGTTTAGATAAGGTCGATAACTGTAAAACTTTTACTGCCACATATTTTGTAAATCAAAATATTCAGTACTCGCTCAATTTCATAAAATCAGCAAACAACCACAATTTCATGTTTTTTATTTCTATTACCAAGAAAGGCAACAAAATCAATTACTTACAGCTGCCAACCCTCCTGTGAGACTCAAGGTTTTTTTTCGTATGTTTCAGAGACTCTCACGGCCGTGAAATGACTTTCTCATGGATTTGTGAGTTGACTGAAATGTAGGAATTACTGTCCCCTGATTTTCACGCTGAACTTCTGTTACATTTCCCCTTTTAATGGAAATCGTTGTACACACACCCTCCCCTGACCGCCCTAACCCCCCCCCCCCCCCCATCAAGTGCAGATTTTCCTTTGGATGATGCACATCATCAGTGATGCCTTTGGGCTTTATACTCTGCACGTGCACTACATTGATGACCCTACAATTAACTGTCACACAGGCCAATAGTTATTATCGGAATGAAATAATGAAACTGATTCATGAATGCTGGCCATTAACAATGCTCTGGTTCACCTTTACCTAAGCTTTAAAACAGCTTTTTTTTCCCCATAGATAAAACAGTGCAAACCATGCAGAAAAACCGTGCTTTCACGTACTATTGAGGTCCTAAAATGGGGAATAACTGTCAATGGTCTGAAGGGCCATTGAAAGAGCTGCAGTGGGGCATTGAAACAGGAAATAGAATGACTGTGCTGTAAGCGGCAAAGATTCCAAAATGGCAACTAAACCGAAAGTGAGGGAAGGACTAGCGAGCAGTGAACACTCTCTTTTTGGTCATGGGGGGCATGACTGAGTGATTTGGTTGGATGAGGGTGAGGTGTACTGTAGATTAGAAAAAAATCGAGATGGGAGCAGGCCATGCAACCCCCCCATATTCCTCAACATGCTTTTGTGTGCACACGTGTTCATTCGGGACAGCTGACGGTGCTTTTGCGTGCACGCATGTTCATTCGGGACAGCCGACGACGGTGCCGGCTCACGTCAGACATCCAGCTTTCAAAGCTGAAACGCACTGCGCCCCGAGAGAGGAAGCCCCAGTAATTAGCAGTACGGCTAAGCCCAGAAGCAGAGGGCTACGCGCCATGAAAAGGGGTAAGGTAGGCTGGCAGGGGCTCCGTCGGCTGAGTTATCCATAATAATTGTGACGGGAACTTCACTGGCCAAAAGGCATTTAATCACAGCGCTACAGAGTGTGCAAAGGATAAGGGAATCGCTTGTCCGTGGTACTGAAAAATGACCTCAATACAAATTTATTCACTATGGCTTAGATTTTTGGGAGAACTGAGAGCAACGCAGGAACTGTCCCCATCCTTTGATCTACCGTAGAATGTCCAGTTCTGCCATAGTGAGACCTTCTTGAAAGCAATCCAGCTCAAACTGTTTATGCCTGTTATCATTCCAATTGAATTTTTTTTAATTTAGCCAGGTTGACATTGATATTGTTCCCACAACATCTCATGTCTACATCAGTCACATGACTCTTTATATCCATCCATCCATCCATTTCCTGAAGCCGCATGTCCTATTCACGGTTGCGGGGGGTCTGGAGCCTATCCCGCAGACTGCGAGCACAAAGCATGGAAGATCCCAGGACAGGGTGACGCTTTATAAATAAATACATGAAAAAAAAACTGCTTTAGGTGGCTGTTCAAATAAAGTTTTGAATTTTGAAATTGTACATCATGAGTCAAAATTCGACTATCAGTAGCTTATAACAAGGTAGCAAGACTGGTACAGCGGCTTGCGAACTCAAGTACAGAAAACAAAAGATAAAAAGCCTTATAAACAAGCATAACACCGTTTTCTAAATAAAGGAAGAGCAGAGGTTTAGGTAGATAATGCGTACTTTGATTGGAATGCACCTTTTTTCTGCAGGGTAAATGTCTAATCATCATCAGAGACCCCTGCTAAAACAGAGAGTGCTACGGGGGGGCTCAGCAAAGAGCTGGAAAATGTGCAGATCCACCAGGATTTTTTTTCTTGGGATACAAAAAGTGGGTGCACAAGAGAATTTGTCAAAACTGAGTCATGCTAAAGGTGTGAATATCAATCTTCGTGGATAGAACAGTTTTGGAAGCTAGCGTGAAAAAAAAAATTATCCAAGCTTATTATTATTTTTTTTTTTGCCTCTAGGAAGATATTAACAAGCAAAATTTGAAATATTTGAATACATTCAAAGGACAAATTAATGTACCTTTTATCTGCAGTAGTCAAATAAGACTAATGTATACAATGCACGCATACACAAGCAGAACGAGATGCGCAGAGAAATTATACCATTTTATGCCGTGGTTCTAATTTAGCAAGTACACATTTCAGTGCAGAAGTTAAGCAAACAATGCACAATTTAGAAAAGAAAAGATAATAATAATTTTAACTCACACAAGCTTATTTATTAGCATATATAGGAAGCGCCGCAGCCCCATAAGCCAAAAGGGCTCCGGTACAGCAGCAGCCAACATCCTTAACAATAAGGTACTTGAGCAACACTGAAGGATTCTGGGAAGGACAGCAGCTGTGGTCTGAATGACACTCCTGCAGAATCTCTGAGGATTAAAAAATAAATAAAAGGATACTGTATTATTCTCCCGTGCCTGTTTTTTAAAGCAATTTTTTCCCCTCTTTGTAACAAACCAGCAGCAAGTCAAAGGATTGATTTTTTGTTCTGTATCATATGCTCTGCATATGAATCCTAAGGATTCGTACACAAAGTCGATGTTTCAAAAATACAGCAAAACTAACTTGTGAACGGGACAGAGGATTGCACATTACTTTATGAGTCAGTTATGCATCTTTTTCTCATGATCATTTTACTCTTCGAACTCTGTTAGCTTATTCCGTATCTGTGCATAAACATGAAAAATCTGATGGACTATGAAAACCGACACAGACGCAAGCTGGCAAATCCAAAAGCTGTCCCTGCCGATCTGTGGCACGGCTCCCACATAAGGCCCTGGCAGACGCGCCTTTGTGGGCTTGCTTGCTGCTTAATTGATAAACTGAGTACTCGGTTTATATGGGCCAATAATGCAAGAAAGTTATCTGGGGAGGTGTAATCTAGGAAACTAGTTAAGTGCATGGAGAACTATTACTACTGCTGACAGTTAAACTACAGCAAAAGTCCACATTTAATTCCCATGCCAGGTTTTATTGTTGAAAAGAGGTTTTCAAGTGTGATATTAAATTAGCAGTGGAGATGTAGCTGAGGTTATAGAATAAGCAGATGCTGCCAGGCCAGATGCTGTGAAATCTGTGTTCAGTATTTCCTCCGATTCCCCTCATGGTTCCCTGAACATTTTCTGTGGGCCCACTTTGGCCCATACAGATGTCTGCACCACTGACCCCGCCTGGGTCTGTTGACTCATCATGTCGCTAATACCGCATTCAGCCATCTTCCGGAAAACTCCTCAAATATATCCCTACTGGGTCACGGCAACGGCGCCAGGAGCGAGGTGGGGGGGGGGGAGAGTAACAGTTACAAATTTAAATTTGCTGAATAATTAATTTTCTACCTGGATATGTGCGGAATGCCAATGCAAGCTTGCTATCTGCAACGGCACTCGCCAGCTGTAAGGTTTTAATGTGAGCTCATTTGGAAGACCGCTCTGTGTATGATCAGGGATCCGCCCAGCGAAAACTCACTACTTGAAAACCGCGACTGAATGTTATTCTGACAGAGGTAACGTGTAAATGGAACTTTCAGTAATTTCTTCTGTCAGCCTTTGTGGAGGCTTTCTGTGACCATAGTCCAGTGGGAAGCAGGCTTTAATGGACCGCAAACACTAACCATCAGATTCTGCTCCCAACTGAGATATGCCTGCATCTCAAATGCAGATGATTGCTTTAGTAGTAATGGAAGAAATATTTTTAACACCTCAATGGGTTATCATATTCTGTCCAGTAACAGGCTGGTTTAATGCTTCCCAAGCTTATACCTTGACAGTGCATGATAATACCACACAGCGCGTGCGTGTCAAAGTCTAATTTCTGACATCACAGCTGTCACGTCTAGCCCTAGACAGAGAATTCTCTGAAGCTCTGCAAAACCCGCAAAAAACATGCCCGTGAACCCTGACTCTGAGATGCATGCGTGGGGACGGCTTAAGTGAGCGCTGGTAAATTGCATATACTCCCCTGCCACTTTTTCTAAAAGCCGACGATGCAAAGTGTTATAAAACAAAATGTGATACGGCTGCACTATAGAACCCGTAATGATCAGTATCCGCATTAGTAATGTTCGCCAGCTCAGATCTGCTTCTGACACATTTTCCATGCTTAGACAGTGATGATGCATGGCCACATATGGTGTTTCTCATGTCGTCTTCCGATGCTATTAAGACAGAGATCGGTTTCATTGTACATTCAGTAGCTACACAATCAGGACCGCAATCATTTTCATATAGAAAGTTATATATGTCATCGTTGTAATCTGTCATAAATTGATCTATTTTCGTTTGCTTGTTTATTATTGTTTGAAAGGTGGTTAATTTAAATGCTTAATATTTATTAGAACATCTCCAATAAGTATTAAACCTGAACATGATTAAACAGTAACCTGAAAAGATTACTAAACATTACTGAATATTACGTATGCAACGCAATTATGAAGAACATTGTAGAAAACCGGCACAAAACTTACTGCATGTAAAGAGTATTTTCCAAGTAGATTGAAAGAGCGCATTTTCATCAGATAGCCTGCATTGTCTATTAATATGGTTTTTGGTGTGTTTTCTTCAGGTATGTCCAAAATACAGAATAATTGATACATATACCGGAATGCGCTACAAGCGTGACACCTGCAGGTAGTTAAGGGTACTGCACGTCATAAGGATTGTTTAAGCCTGTCAGCGGTAGGGAAAGCAATTAAAAAGCGACCACGTGCTACCATTTTACCATGAGACCCATACCCTGTGCAATCAAGGCTTTCGACATTTTTTCAAGAGCTCATTAAAGGGTAAAAACAAGTTTGCCAATTACTTTGAAACGCCGCGATAAATATCCTAATCACATCCTACTTTGATTTGCTAATTAATAAATTAAATACAATACAAAAGCAGATTTAGTTGACGCGGACAACCGTTTGAAACTGTCACATAGGTTTGGCAGCTTAAAAAGCAGCGTATCATAGAAGGTTAGCTATTGTTTTTTCCCCTTTGTAAGCAAAAACATTTGTACATCCGACATATACTACACATAAACTTTATCCAATTTGATTTTTCAGCTTTGAGCAATGAGCAATAACGTTGCAAAAAAGAAAGGAAAGGCTCCCGGGGACAAGAAATCGTCTAAGAAAAAGGTGAAGAGAAGGGAGACCTACTCGGTGTACATCTACAAAGTCCTGAAGCAGGTATTTACTGATGACTGCTGTGGATTTTACGTCGCTATGACGTAGCCTATTTAAAATAATGCCTTAACCGGCACCTTAAGGTTCACCCGGATACCGGCATCTCCAGCCGGGCCATGAGCATCATGAACTCCTTCGTCAACGACGTGTTCGAGCGAATCGCCACCGAGGCGTCGCGCCTCACTCAGTACAACAAGCGGTCCACCATCACCAGCCGGGAGGTGCAGACTGCCGTGCGCCTGCTGCTGCCGGGGGAGCTGGCCAAGCACGCCGTCTCCGAGGGGACCAAGGCCGTGACCAAATACACCAGCTCCAAGTGAAACGCCAGCGTGTTCCTCAACTCGCGGCAACGCAGCGCGTCCAGCTTACTCGCGCACTTGTTTGATTTTGGCTCCTGAAATAAAACATTCTCAAAATCCTCAAGCTGGTAACTGAGTACTTCGATATAATTAGACGGAAGGTCCCATTGGAAAGATGGCTTGCTGGTTCTGGCTTCATCAGACTCTATAAATGGGGTCTCTTTTTAGCCATCTTAACACAATGGAATGTGGTTTGATCCCTCTTAACTTTTGTTTTGGTGTTTAAAATATTTATTGGAAAACCCCATGGAAGCCGAGGGGAGCTGGCCTGTGGGGAAACTGAAAGGCCTACAAATGGGTTCCCTTGTTCTCGTTGACATTAAGGCACTTACAAACCACCTCTCACTGCCAGGAAAAGTGATTCTTTTCCCCAGGACAGGTCTAAATGTTGAGGGGTGGTGGCTCATTGCTTTCTGGGCGTTTCTGTAGGTCTGATTGAATTGTACTGTGGCTTGATAGAGCTGCAAAAACAGACTGACTGACTTGTACACCAAGGCCTCTGACGATTTACCCCAAGTTAAACAAACACTAAGTTATCTCTGGTTGCACTTATGTTTTCAATATGACCACGGGCTCTTGCGTATTTGGAGTTAAGCCAGATATTCAGCCCAACTGATGCAGGACGATTGTACATTTTACAAAAATGTAATGATACGTCAAAATGTTGGATAAAAGTAACTGATTATTTACATTCAGGTGTCATTTTAATATCAGGCATTTCTATCCCAGATTGCATTTTTTACAGCTGGATATTTCACAGAAAAGTTTGACAGATTTTTGGTCGAACGCTGGGTTACCCTTCTATGCCCGTCATGTCCTTAAGCAGGATGTGCAGACAATCAATGCAATAGCGCGCTTCCGGTTTGGGGCAATGTTGCTGTTTAATGGCCGCAAACTGCACTTGTTGAATCACACGCTGTTCAGAAAGTAATTCCTATTAATTCTTCCAAAAATGAGCTACCAAACATCTAAAGATTCATTTATCTGGGCTTTAGCACTTTTACAATTAGGCTCCCCTTATAAATGGTAGTAACTATCAAAAAATTGCTTATCTATTAATCATAAAATATTGCAACGTAATTAATGAACTGATTATAAACCTTTATAAGGGCAGTCTATAGTGAAGTGGTATCAAATTATCCATACTATTAATGTTGTTTATCCGTTTCCTTTGATAACAATAAACACTGCATACATCAGTTTGTGATGGAAGATTCAACACAGCTGGACAAAGTTAAGCCCGGTTATGTTGGAGATTATCTGGGATAGTCTGGTTAGTTCGGATCGACTGCTAGGTACTTTTGCAGAAGAACGCTCTCCCAGGAAACATCCCTTTTGGTTACACATCCTCTGCTGTAGTGGAACATGACAGTCCATTGCTGAGACACTTAACATAAAGTAACATTATTTTGACTTAACTTTAAACGCAATCAATTTACACAATTGGATGTTTATGGGAGCAATTGAAGTTAACTTCTACAAACATGCTACAGCTGCTGTTATCAGAGGTGAATTAGCTCATAAGTGTTGACACACCACAACAATATGTGTCCTTTGCATTTCACCAGGGCAGTATTGACATAGCGCCGGGGGGGGGGAAAGTACCTTGCTGGTTGGAGATTCAAACCAGCAATCTTTCAATCACAAGCACGCTTCCCTAACCATTAAGCTACCACTGCCCACTGAACTCAGTCACTGGAAAAGGTCCAGGTCCTGAAAAACTAGACCATATACTGCTGTTATCATATTAAATCTTTGGTGTAAAGAGGCACCATGACACAGAACAATGCACCAATGAACACAGCTTAATGACATAGTGTGTCAAAACTGTATTCGGTAACATAATCCTGTGGTGATACACAACAGACATGCCTTCACTGCTGCTGCTGCTGACCGAGGCTCCGCTGTTTGTATGGAAGGCACACCCAAATACGCAGATCGAATGAGCTCCCGATATGATCACGCTAGGGTGCTGGGAGGGGAAAATACAATTTCCCAAAAGAAACACGCATGTGCTATATTTCTTGTACTGTAAATGTAGTGTACTGCATAGCACAATGCATGCGTCAGTCCATTCCTTAATTTATCTCTGATAAGTACTTTTGTTGGGGGTTTTATGCTGATTTACCGAAAATCGCAGGACGCTAGACGGTGCAGTCTGGATGAGATGTCAAGTGGCATGAACACTGCCAAAGACTATGAAGTATGAAGTAGTAAATATACAGTTTATACTCATAGCTCGTATAAGATTTTCATGAATCATATATTTATTGTGTACTATTTCTAAAAAATTTAAAAAAAAAAAAAAAAAAAAGAATAAAGCTTGTCAAAAGTTTTACGAGACAAGCCGCAACGACATTTATTCCTTATAAAAACAAACTGCATTATTTAAAATGTCCACCTGAGGGAGCTATTGCTCAAGCGGTACAGTATTAGAAGTTCCACTTTTGTTTACATAGATGAGAGGGAATTTCTTCTAAAATGATAATATGTTCGTTTGGTTGATTACCAAATTAGTTGATTATACTTAAATATCCATGCTCCCCATGCAGGCACCTTGAACAGAGAGTTGGTACCTTTTAATGAAACATTTCTCCTGGTTATTAGAGTCATCGACTGAAATCTAGTTGGAGCGCGTGTTACTAGCGACTTGTCAATTTTCTTCAGATCACAAATATCAATGCCCAGTGCATTTATTATTGATTATTCTATGCCAATCTATGTGCGTTTAAAATTTTATTTATTTTATTTGCATTATTTCCATTTAAAAAGATTGCTTATGGGAAATGAATTTGTTTCATGAATTTTGTTATTTTGTTATCACTCTAAATATGATGAACAAGATAAAAATGCAGGGAATTGTCGTCTTGCCTTTTAATTTTGAATATTGCTAGGCCTGAACTCTTTGTTCCATGTAGCTGTTCCAGCACAAGGATCGGGGCCAAGCTGGTGACAGTAAATGAGATCAAATAAAACTGAATCCTGATTGTATTGCTGGTGAACAGAGTCAGCATATCAGCAGCTGTTATCTACAGAGCAAAATACACGAGCGTGTGTGTCATTAAAACTGACTCGTGTGTGATACATTTAAGGTACACGGAAGGCAGCTTACAGACACTGACTGCTACGGTTTACTCATGTATGCATTTTAATCACACCACAAAAATCTTATTAAATCATCTTCACATTTGGAAGATGGAAGTATGGATGGACCAGTTTGATTTTTAATCCCTTAGAAGGAAAACTCACTTTTTACAGGATCGGGATACAACTGAGCAATACATCATTTTTAATTTAATGTATTAACCTAGCTCTCTAGCTGAAGTGCATTCAGTAAATGATACACACATAGTCTAGTGCGTAACATGAAATAAAAGGAAGTGACTGCAGCGCGTTCAGTGTGAATATACCTTTTCTTTTACAGTTTAATTTTTCTAAACCCATGCTCTCTAACATTTATGACTACCAATAAATCACAAATTTACGGTTATTATTATTTAACATCTAATAGCAAAACGTAAAAACGCAAACCAGATAAACTTGCATTGATTTTCACTACAAAGATCTGTCTGTAGCCAATCATTAGTAACAGATTCAAGATTCATCATAATTAAAATAATATTTCATCGCTTTATATTCCATATTCGCAGTCTAGATTTCGTACATGGGGTGTAAACAGCTCTGGGGTTCAAAACCTGATTGAAATCCCACTAACCATGTTTGTTATCCTAAAATCCCGAGAAAAGCATTGAGCTTTTTGAACCACAAAAGCATGTACTGACATCTCCGCTAATTAAGCCATCAAGCAGTAATTGATTGCAAACTAATATGCCAATTCATTTATAGTGCAAGAATAGCTCTGGTATCCGTCGTACTACGCACGGTATTTCATTCGGCCTCTTATGTTCCGGCAGGACCTGTCATTATGGTTCCGAGTCAATCTCATGCGTGCGACTACGCACGTGAGGCAGTTCCACACAGGGGCCAAACGGGTGTCGCCCATATTAGACATTTAATGAGTCTCAATTATGCATATCTTGATTCCGTGTTTATTTTGCTGCTGAATAATAGCAAATGTGACGCGCGACATAACATAATGTTCTGATTAGCACAAGATCTACACTGAGTTTAATCTAATCATAAAATGCGTGTTCTTTGTATAGCCCCTGATTGCTGTATAATACGCCTAACGAGTTGTAATGATCAAATTCAAGTAAAGATAACCAAAAGGAACTGATTGCCATTTTTCTAATTAGTCTAATGTTTTTATTTTTTCGTACTTGGTTTATTATACATTTACACCTCATCCTTTCATATGTCGTCAGACCAGAAAGTCAAATATTTTTCGTTAATGTGATATTTGGTCGTCGACCCCCCTTCGGCAACTTTAATGACGTTCTTCTTAATTTTTTTTTTCTTCAGATACTGCGTTAATGATAGGACGTCTATAGATATATTACCGGGGGTATGATAGAATCATTAATGATGGTGTTTTAAAAATTATCATCTTGAACATTTTGTCGGGTTCTTGCCCCCCCCCCCCTCCATTGTTGTCTCTTTTTGAAAGAGTGTTATAAACCCATTATGGATGGATACATTAGTGAGTGATGTGCGGACCGGCCTCGCGTTGTTTTGGTGTGAGAGTGCATCATTACAAAATGTTCCACTTGGTAGGGAAGCGCGTATTAAATGCACTCGCAATGAAATGAGGTCGTGATAGATTGTTAAAGTTATAGAAAGCTATTAGGTTGAAATATGAACCTCTCAATTGTCATAATGAAGCGGCGGGCTATTTGCGCGGCGATCAGTGCGTTAGGAGACAATTGGAATCCGTAATGACAGACGCGATACATTACAGGGAGGCGGTTTAAGGCTTTAAGGTAGGAGAAAAGTAATATCTGCGAAGTATGTTCCTGAGCTTCCATTAACCTACAGTTCAGGCTGTGGGAACCACTCATTTTAGCGACCTATCTGAGTTTTTGCATAGGGTGCGGAGTGGAAAAAGTTGGGGGGGCAAGGATGGAGGGTGAGGTATAAGGCCGGGGGGAGCGCATTATGGGGGCGGTTTCCTTTCCTGGAGAGGGGAAGGACCATTCATGGGTACAGATTTGGAATACGTGGCTCAGATTCGGTAAAGGAAAGATAGGCCTGCCTTGCATAGCATCATGCAATAATGGTAAATAAGAAAAGAAGTCTAATTAACAGTCGAGTCATTATGTGACCTATCGTGAAAGTGATTTTCCCCCTAGGCCACCCTCAAACAGGATCTTAATTGGGAAATACCACGCCAGCGACTGCCAAATCGCGGCTGCTCTCGTAATTGTTCTGTCCAAGAACAGTTCAAGGTATTGAATACCTTTATAGAAGGATATCCTTTCATGGCAGGTTCTTCCTTGCACAATCAAAATACGAGATGAAAGACTGTATTTAACTAATTGAGGCATGCACACTACGTTTCAGAACCACGGACAGCAGCCCGCCTTATAAACGTACCTTTGTCAGGTCCTGGATTTATTCTGGGTTTCCCAATCAGTCCAGACCTCCCGGTTGAACCCAAGAGAAGAGAAAAAAGCTCTGCTTCGTGTCCAGCATGTACCAAACTGAGTTTTTTCCATTACCTATAGCTCCTGCGCTAACGGAGGATGCATGGGCTCTTGGCCAGAAAAGATGGTTATTCCTGCGAAGGTGGAGGAGTTGCAGGATTCTATTAAGCTGTTAGGTGACGACCTGTCATCATCAATCAATCACTAATCTCATACAGTCACTGATTATAAATAAATATTAATAACATACGCACACAATAAGGAAGGAGGATGAGTTAACAGGGATCAGGAAGGAATAATTAGAGGAATTGACGTGAAACAAACGTGCGCATGTGTATTAAGTACATGGTCTGATTTGGAGGAGGGGGCGTTAAAATCGATTATCTAGCCTATACGATTAATCTGCATTGCCTTGTGGTTAACTAGATTGGTAGGCCTATTTTATTTACCCGCAATCTTAAGCGGCCTATATATACGTGATGCTAGAAAATAACCATTTAGCTTATTATTATTGTTATCATTATTTTATTATTATTATTTCTTCTAGCCGATGAGATGTTAATTAATTCATTTTCTCTCTGATCAGTGTTGGAAAAAATAACTTAAACCAGAATGAAAAGGGCCATAATCAGCGGGAACTAATTGCGTAATTGCGCTTATAACAAACAACAGACTCCTTAGCAGTTTGAAGCGTCCAGATAATGATGCCGCGGCTCGTTTTCGGAGCCTCCCGGACCGGTGCGGCGGTGCTCTGCAGCTGCTGCCGGTGTGCGAGGCCAGGGAGCGGCGGCCGGGCGTCCGAGGGGAGCCGGGAGGGCGGGCGGCCCTTGCTGCCAATGAACGCTTTTTTGTTGTCGGCAAACTCCCGGCGCCTTCGAAAATTGAATGCCCACCATTTGAGAAATGAATTTTTTGAAGTCACTGTCTTTTTCCCCCCATTAGTAAGTGTTTAGTTCAGCGTTTTAAATAATTGCGTTACCAGGAATGATATTTAAAATACATTTGGGAGTCAATGAGGCGGGAAAGTGCCTACATGTTTTGCTGATGACACCCGGGCCATTTAGAAGACATCAAAGAAGAGAGGAGGTAGCCCAGATGCATATTATAAACTCATTATAGATATCATTTAAAAGGATGCACATCGGCAGCAAATACAATATTACCCGTCTCTCTCTGGTAATGTGTGTTTGCAAAGTCGAAACTCTTAGATGCCTTCAGTTAATGTGACATCTATTATCGAACTGTAAAATCGAATAAATTGCATTGATTTCCATACCAGCATGGTCGTTAAGGTATGGCTGGGACATCTCGAGTCCATGTTTTCGGATGGAAATGCGCAAAAAGCATAATATCTGTAAGGAAATAACATCAATAGGGCACAAATGCTTTTTTCAGTTGAAGGGAAATCCTCAATTTTTATGTATTAAAATGTTTAGGTGTGTCTGCTTTCGCTATGATGCAAAATGAAGGCGGAAGCGGCTAAATGCTGATTGTCCTAATACACCTGGTAGACGAACAGATGATCTGAATGTAATACTGTTTACTGGGTTGTATGCCCGCTAAAAGCATGTTTTTCAGCAATGTATCTTTTAAAAACATTCATACCAGTGAAGACGCATTTTTATTTTTTGCAATCTTCACAGTTCTGTATATTTAACCTGGAGTCGTTGCATCATAAACCTCGTTTGACAAAAAACTAATTATGACTAGATATGCTATAGAGATACTGTATAGTCAATACATTAAGACTTGAAGAATCGATAACTCTTTTGCTGTAGTATATAACCCATAATATAATAATACAGATTATTCATTCATTAATTCATTCATTTATTTGTGGGAGCCAATCATAATAAAATGAAACTCAGCACAGTAACAGTGACCCCCATCCACACTGAGCAACGTCAGGCTTACAGGTGACATCTTGTGTGGTATGCCCAAGCCACACTCTTAAAGCTGGGAACGTGCCAAGCCAATTTTCGGCTGTTGAAAGTCGCTGGAGCGTCAGTGATAGCCGATGACCGTCCATCGGGCTGCTGTTGGGCACGGTTAGTCACTGTCCACACTGTTTTGGCCAATTTTCCATGTTGAATCTGCGTCGGAGCTAGTTGGCTAAATAGCTCTCTTATTGGCCTTTATATTAACTGACGCTTCTTGTCATGCCGGAATGTTCCAGCACAAATTTTCACAAATCGACGGAAGCCAAAGGCAGCTAACGTCAGCTGAAGGGAGCCGGCCATTCGATGGTCTTTGCTGGCGCTAGTCTTTTGGCGTTGGCTTGGTGTGTAGCCCTTGCGATGAACTCGTTCATAAGGTGGACCATCATAAAAACACACACAAAGACCAGCCAAAAAGCTCCCCTCTGGAAGCACGACAATGTTTTCCGCGCCTATGATGGCCACTGCATCAAACATCGGCAGTCTCTTTCAGCCTCGCCATCCCGTCGCGCCGAGGGCCAAGTGGGCAGCCGCCACAAGCGTCCGTCCCGTTTTTCAGCACAGTCCTCTTTATTTTTAGAACCGGAGGCCCATAAAGTTGAACGGAACACTTAGTGCAGTCCATTTTCCCCCTCCCCGTGCCTGGCAAATAATTGTTCATCAGTCAAATGTAGCATATCTGTGGGACGCCCAGGATGCGGTCATGATAGCTGTAAGCGCGTGCTGTCCTACCGCCGATGGAACGTCGCCGGTGTGGCCCGGGGCGACAGCGGGAGGAGGCGGAGGAGGAACAGCGGTGGTGCTGTTTTCATCCTAATGTCCATTAATGTCGGTGCCCTGTGTTAATGTGCACGAGGGAAGCGGGGGCAGTTCGTGGGCCTTTTCCTCGACCAGCCCCTCCTTCTTGGAAAGGCCACTCGTCTCTCCCGCTGATCTCGGAGGGCAGATGGGAAGCTGCACTTGTGCCGTGTCTTAAAGATTATTCATCCATCTGGTAGCGAGGACACCTACACGGTTACTATGGCTACCTTACCGCCAGTTTTCTGAAATCCATGTGTACGGTAAGATGCGCATTTTCATTCTATTGTAGGTTATTAAATGTGTGTCTCGCTTCATCCCAGTTTGCTGAACAATCGCACCGTAAATTTGTGAAAGGAGCTTTTAGACTGTCCCTTCCCAGCTAACAGTGCCACGCCAGCCTTTACTGATTTGGGATTCAGCATTCATAGGACCCTTAACATTCCTGTGACATCACAATGTGATTCCCTCAAAGAGACACAACGTTCACGCTAACTATTCCATGGAAAGCAACTCCATTTTTTAATTTAATCCAATTTAATACCTCCTAACACGTAATGTTGTGATGAATCTCCTCCTGAAAACACATTCAGAGACAAGGCGGTGAACTAAACTTCACGCCATAATGTGGGAATCGTACACACCCATTTATAAAGTATGACACGTCTCTCAATTTGGCCTTAATGGGCTGTGGAGAGTATTGAATAATTGAAGTATCTTCCGAATGGTATTAGTATACCACAGGGGAGTAGTAACATAGGAGGCATGTAATACTTACTAAAGTACTCTATAAACAGTAAAAAAAAAATAAAGGTTTAACGGAAAGCAGGAGCCCTTCACCAGGAAGATGAAGATTATGGGGGAGGGTAAAGAGTCAAAGATAAACGTCTTCCCTTACAGTTAAGTCAGGTGTGTGTGCTGGCATTGGGGGGGGGGGCTCCTCACCCAGGAGTGGCAGCTAGGCCGACCCAGGCAGCTCCATGCGATATGGGCCCCTCGCTCTCATCCGCAATTTCGCTCACTGCCACCTGCTCTGTCCTTCTGGGACACCCCTGCTGGACCACGTGTCCCTCCCCCTCTGCCAAAGACCGTTTTAGACGCATGACTTTATGGTGCCACAGAACCTCCCCGGGTTTCGGTGCCCGACATACACATTCCTACCACTAGGTGGCGATTCAAATATGCCCCCCCCCAACCCTCAGATTTATTCGAAGCCCATTTCATACAGCCACGTTACATTGAGCACATTACATAATTCATATTCCCTGGGTCCACGTCCAGCCGCCGTTCGGCAAACACGCTCCACGGCAGCCAAAACACGAGGGCGCTGGCTGGTGCTGCGGTGTTATGCTGTGAAATAAAACAGCTGTCCCTCTGAGCAGCCATGGAAAGATTTCGGGGAAATGGCGCATATGGGGGTATAAATAGCCCCTCACGAGGGCTGGGGGGGGTGAGAGGCTGCTGCGTATCTTGTGTCAAAACAGGCTCCCTGTCCTGGGCAGGGGGCAGAGAACGCGGGAGGCCATGTCGCACAGCAGCTTTGCGTTTACCCCGTCGGCACTGCGCTCACTGCGGGTGGACAGGGCGGAGCTGGAGCGCCGCGCGCAGAGGAGGCGGCTGGAGGGGGCGCCGCGGCTTAGCGCCTACCTGCTTCACAAGGAGGCCCGGGACATAGGCCCCACCTCGGCGGTCCAGAGGCAGGTCGCGGGGACCCCAGCACTCTGCCGTGACCTGGTGGTGCACAACGCCCTCTTCACCGGGAACCTGGAAGCTGTGCAGAGGCTGTTCCCCCGGGGGGCACCGGTGGACCTCCTTGTGGAGTCGCAGGGTGGCGACATGCGCTGGGTCTGCCAGAGCGAGGGTAAGAGTCGCATACCAGCCACCGGGGCCCAGACTGTCCAATAGAAACAGGGCAAAAAAGCCACTAGGATGCAGTCAGGGCATAGCAGGATAAGACCATGTCACACATTTCAATTAAACTCTCATTCCACAAACAAGGAAACGCAGGTCCCAGGTTTAAAATTACACATTTAAATTACGGCTTATCACGATTCAGCTTCGGTCTTACATGTACTGCGACTAAATGCGTATTAATGCACATTAATGCGTAAAAATTGAGCTATATCTTAGCAATTCAAATGAACCGGTTGGCGGCGTGAAGCTGCACATTTTCGCTATAATTTAAATAAAATGATATGCACATGCAGGTCTTTTAGGTAATAGTGTGTGTTTCAGAGAATGGGGACACTTTGCCCATTAATGCAAGCGAGACTAAATTAGCATTACATGTACTGCGCAAATACAGAAATACATATGACAGTTACATTATTATGTACATTATTATTACAATTTTAGCTACTCAGCTTGGGAGAAGAAAAGAACAAAGGCAAAAAGCCAGTACTGGAAAAAATCTGACGCGCTTCGAACATATATTAATAATAATCATTTGTGGGAGAATTCAGTGGTAAGCCCTGCTATTACTTTGCTTAAGGCTAAAACAAATTAAGTAAATATTATTGATGCTCAGTGTTCTTTATTTAATTAGTTAATTTGTACAAAGCATCTTATTAACGAGGCTGAATGGGTGGGTGAGATAGGGAGGGTGTAAAAGGTGACTTACACGCTTATTTTAAAGTTAAGTCGGGTCTAGTTTGTAATGATCTTATCACTTATGACCCGTGCGATGCCACCCCAAAAAATCAGAGCTCATTGATTCATAGCACTGGTCCTGAAAGCAGGTGACAGCTCTGCTTTGGCTATAAACCTGTCGCTACATATTATCGAGCCATCCACCAACCAACCGGCACGTGGGCCTACCCAGGTGACCCCGTAAACAGCCCGGGCTGAGTGACGTCAGCTGGCTCACGGGGGTTCCTGTGGGACTCTGGTGCTCCCGGCCTGCCCTTGCGTGTCCCATCCCATCAAGGGCGGTGACCGCGTGACCACACTGCATGAGGTTTGGCAATGCAGAATCACGGGAGCTCAGCTGACCCAGGGGTGTCAAACTCCAGTCCTGGGGGGCTGGAGCCCTGCACAGTTTTTGGTTTACCCTCATTTAACACACCTCATTCAACTCTTCGTGCTAATTACCACACAGCTCTTGAGCTGAATCATTTGTTGTGGAACAGGGAAGGAACAAAGATACACAGGGCTCCGGCCCTCCAGGACTGGAATTTGAGACCCCTGGTCTAACCCCTTAACCCAAAACCATTTGATGTATTCTTGTTATTCTTTAACATAAATAATTTAATTGTAGAATCAAACAATGTGTGGCATTACGGTCTGAGTGGTAATATGAAGAACTACCGCTTCACTTAATGGTTTAAAAATAGAACAAGCAACCAGGAACTGATTAGTCATCAGCTACTAAAAGCAGAATCAAACTGGAAGTAATAGATTCGATTGTGTACTGATTGCTCACCTGTCCTTTAAATCATTTCATTCCCGATGTTTGTAAATGTGATACTCATACATTTCTTAATGTTATCTCTCTGCACAAGATTTACATGAATTGTGCGAAGGCAGATAATTGGACCACACAGTCATTAAGCAGCGAAGCTACTGTACCTTTAAGACATTAAGGAGGAAATGAACTACATCTCTTGCAGCAAAATAAGCATGATTTACAGGACTCCCACAACAGCTCTGCAATGGCGAGGTCCTACTCGTATTATACAGCACAGCAAATTAGACAATTTAGATCTCTTAAATGCATGCCGTATGCAAAATCATGACACAAAACTCATTTTCTTCCCAGTGAATGCTACAAAATTGTGACACGTCGCAAATGTGTCACTTTCTGCGGCTGCAAGGGTCCACAACACGATGGGTGGATCACGACGAATCGATGAGCAGGATTATATGTGAAATATGGATGTTTTTGGTGGATCGATACTGAGCGAAACATGAGACAACCGTGGTCTAAGCTTTTCCTCCCCTGGATCAATGGAAAATAACACGTCAGAGCAAAAAAAACTTGACTCCCTATCGAGTCTTAGTGGGAGGATATGATGTCGCAGACTCTGCCATCACCTATGAACCCGCCACACTTATTTCACAAGCCCCCTGTGATGAGAGCAGTTTGGTTTATCTGATTCCCATGCAACGTGGAAGGTAAAATCTGTACAACTCAGTCAACGTGCATTTCCTAAAATGAGATGCACACGATTCTTTTTTGTTCCTCTCCCACAAATGGACCGGTTCTGAGCTCAGAGCTTTGGTCAGTTCTCGCTCGTCACTCAGGTGAACCCATCACTCTTGAGATGAGTGATCCTCCATCACAGTACTGCATCGACCTAATGAACCATCCCAGTACACCCATCATATTCCACCCATCCTTTGATCTGCGCATTGCCGTTATCCACGTGTCCGGCCTCACAAGACGTGGCCAAGCGCCACCTTTGGTCCAGACTGTGTTGGTCGGACGTTGCTGGCCCTTTAACAGCTGAGGCAGCTCCTGTCCCGCTGCCTGGGTTTTTTTGGCCATTCACGGCTGAGGTGCGTATCGCATAACACTATTCCTCCTTTAAAACCGCTCAAGTACAGCTCAGACGGGCGGAACAGGCTCCCTGGATCTCGTCGCTCATCAGAGTCCGCCTGCAGGGATCTGCATCTCCAAGCGCCAGACGGAAAACCACCCGCAGCCTAGGCCGGCGGGACACGGGACCGGCCACACAGGATGGGGACGAAAATCAAGTGGCGAAAGCCGAAGAAGATTCGCAACGATGTCATCCCTACGGCCAAGGCCAGGGGCTACGAGCTCCAGTTCTGGCACGCCCTCATGGTGGGCGACGAGATCACCGTCGTGGGCATCGCCGACGATCCCGAATCCAGCCATGTGATCAACGCCATTTATGACACCAGCAACATCGATGAGTGGAAGACCCACAGGCTGAACTACAAGAGTCTGAGTAGGTCCCGATCCCATCCCTTCGTTTACGGGCTGGTCGATGCCCAAACTGACAAAATAACAAGGCGATTACGTTATAATCCATGGTAATTACGCCGTCCAGGACCAGCCCCAGGTTTTGGCGCATGGCTCGATTCATCCATAAAACATGATTCATAAAGGCTAGAACTGATGAAACACAGGGAATTTACGAGAATCAAATGTTATCTGCAGTGTTTTTAAAGGGGCAGCCTTCCCTGGGCAATCGATGCTGTTTATTTTAGTGCCGCGTCCGATGAAGCACTTGTGCTATTCGTGGAGTGACATTTTGTTTTGGGATCTCAGGCTTGTGTTTACGGCAGCCAAGCGCAGGCCAGGTCATCTGCCTCTTGGCAGGACTGCGACCAGCTCCTCACACATGTTCAAAAGCTGCACTTGTTGATCCTGTCAGTCTTGTGCTGGATTCTCTCAATATATCCTGTCTGGGCCAGTTCATAATTAAATCACCGGGCTGCTTCGCTGCACATTATTTACTTACATTTGCCAGTTTGCACTGTACCTGGGTTCTTTGGCATTTAATGCACATCTTCTCAGTTTTCCTCTAGGCTGTTTGGCAACTGCAGTTCACCTCAGCACGTTTTAGAGCTGTGGGGAGGAAACCCCATGAGGACACGGGGAGAACATGCAAACTTGAACCCTGGTTTCCAGAGGTGGGGGACGACCATGCTAACCTCAACGAACCATGCTGCAATTTTTTCCATTGTTCCGGAACTGATTATGCTGCATTAATTGACGCATTAATTCTATTGGTGTCCCCGGGAGTATCAGCACAGGATGCAACCAGCCACAGGATCTGAACTCAGACCCAGATCCCTAATCTGCTGGATTATACCTGGAGCTGGAAGCTGTATCTGTATTTCTGAACCTGGTCCTACACCCCCTGCAGGACTATGGTCGCTGACCTACGAGCAGGAGCTCACCACCCCGCTGCACATTGCGGCCAGCCGCGGTTATGCTGACTGCCTCCGGCACCTACTGCAGCGGGGCGCCAACGTGGAGCTGGCTCCTGGGGGCACCACAGCACTGCACGAGGCTTGTGAGAGCGGCCACAGTGAATGCGCCCGGCTGCTGCTCTCCTACGGCGCCAATGCCAACGCCACCAACGAGGATGGCCTTGCGCCTCTCCATTTGTGCATCTTCCCCGAGTCCCTGGAGTGGGTAGCAGCCTCTGTGTGCCTTTAGTTCATTGCCAGTCGATGCTTGTACACTGCATTTAGCTCATTTCCAGTCATTGTTTGTTTACCACATTTAGCGCAGTTCCAGCAAATGCCTGTACACTGCATTTAGTGCATTTCCAGCCAAAGCACATTCACTGCATTTAGTGCATTTCCAGCTAAAGCACATGCACTGCATTTACTGCATTTCCAGCCCAAGTGTGTTCACTGCATTTAGTGCATTTCACCAGTTGCTGTTATGCTTCGGGAGTGGTGTGTGTGGTTCTGTGGCCTCGGATGCTATAGCCTTGATCAGAAGGTTGTTGGTTTAAATCCCAGCATCAATAGAGTGAGTTCACTGTTGAGCCCTTGAGCAAGGCCTTCACCCGCAATTGCCCTAAGGCTGTCTGATCCTGCTTTCTTAATTGTATGCCACTTTAGATGTGTCAGCTAAATATACAAAATCTTACAAGCAGGGGCCGTACGAAAAATTCAATATTGCTTGAGCTTCTCTGAAGAGCTAAAATATTGCCTCCCGCTATACCAAGTACAATAAAAAATAATGGGTAAAATAATGGTTTTGTGGAAAAAAAAACTGGAGAGATGAACGACAAACGAAGCTCACGACCCTGATCAGCAGATCTTACACTGCAGGAACGAGAGCTATATCAGGCCACACACCAGCACTGAGAGTCTGAGTAACAGAAAACTGCAAAACCACTGCACCGGAGGTCAAAACAGTAGGAAAACTCATTTAACCCGGTTTACTTTTAATTTCACTGACAATCAAAGGCTTTTTTTTTAGCAGTTACTCTGCTCCTCTCAGTTAAACTTGCTAATGGCCGCTCAGTTTGAATAACGACGTCATTAACACGGTGCAGCACAGTTAGTAAATTAGATTAGGACTCTTAACTTCCCCGCATATGTCTGCACCTACTACCGAGAAACCGAAGTCCTAAAGCCAGGTCTAAGATCGAGACTAAACCTGTCAGCTCCCTCTGAGAAAAACTGTCGGAATATGCATGAAAACGTGCTCCTGAAGCAGGTATAAGTACCAAAATCAAATAACTTTTTTTTATACTGTGTCGAAGCACTGACATTCTGTATGGTTACACCAGGATAAAAGAGATTGAAAATTAATCAATACTTACTGAGACAATTATGTATGCAAATTAGCGCAAATTAATTTGGCAGAAAATGCTGAGGGAGTCTCCGGATCGGTTACAGCAGGCCATATGAAGTCGCTCATTGACGTTTCGCTATTTCTCCAAATAACTGTTACATTGTATCGTTAACCCTACTCTTACTGAACCTTGCATACTTACCTCACATCTATTTTAAATTATACAACTATATAAACTCCTATGGAAGACACAAGGTTTCCTAAAGCCAGAACCATCACCGGAAGATTCCATTACCCTTATGTCAGACAGCCTCTCATTATGGTGTAGGATGTGGCTCAGTGGACGAAGCCTCTGTGCCTGTGATCAGACCCTGGGGGTGTCAGGTGATGAGAGCTACTGTGCCGGTCAAAGATGCCAAAATATTATGACAACTCCTCATTGGTAGCTGTCGTTTCACTTCTACACAGATGTGCCAAATACCTGCTGCAATTTGGCGCGGCGATTAACGGGCGGAGCCTGGAGGAGGACGACACGCCGCTGCACGTGGCGGCGCGGCACGGCCTCCTGGACCACGCCGACCTGTATCTGCGGCACGGCGCCGCCTTGGACAGGCAGAACGACGAGGGCCAGACGCCGCTGATCGCGGCCTGCGCCGAGCCGCAAACGGCCGAGGACCTGCGGCGCTATCACCGGGTGTGCCGGCTACTGGTGAGCGCCGGGGCCGACGTGCGCGCAGAGGACCGCGACAACCAGACGCCGCTACACATGGCCAGCAAGAACGTGAACGCCGACGTGGCCGAGCTGCTGCTGCAGCAGGGCGCCGGCGTCAACAACATGTGCTATAGCGGCGACACGCCCATGCACAATGTGCTGAAGGCCGTGGCCTACAAGGCCGCCACCCACCAGCCCGAGCGCATCGTCCGCACCCTGCTCAACCATGGCTCCACCCGCGTCTGGCCCGGGGCGCTGCCAAAGGTATGGCCAGGAGGGGGCGCCACAACGTACCTTTTTCTAGCACCCGTTACAACCGTGTGACTTCCAGAACAACGAGGGAAAAGGACAGAGGCAAAGGAGACCATCTTCCCCATATCAATACACCACGCCGTTCAGAAAAGGAGGAGAAATATATACACACTTTTGTTAATTTCCCCCTACTCCCTCTTCCTTCAAACAAATTGCCCGACTCCTAATTAGGCAATGTTAATAAGAAATTAATTAGCCATAATTGCTGATTCTCCCACGGATCCCTCCGAGGTGGCGGTGGGGGGGGGGGGGGGGGGGCG
>JAODKF010000089.1:4163063-4179937 GCA_026779585.1 Mormyrus proboscirostris
GGGGTCGTTCAGTCTGCTCAGATGTCTCATGTGTTCCCTGGGACACCCCTGGGCTCCCAGATCTAAACAGAGGCTTTCAAGGATCCAACGTTCAGCTCCTCCAGCTTGCAGAGCAGAGGAGCAGTGGGGCCATATTAGCCATCGATTACAAAAAAAAAATGTTGCAGGTTCAAAGTTGTGGGCATCAGTCGCTCTGGGAATTTCCTAAATTGGTTTTTCACACAGTTCTGCAACCAAGTAATAGATAAAAAGTTGGAAGGTCAACAGATGGTTCTCTGAACAGTTAGATTATGGTTAAGATTATGATTCATGATCTAGAGTCATGGAACTTACACTTACATGACTATATTAGAACATAAGGCTTGGGGGGTGCAATCCAGCTAGATCAGGCAAAAAGACATAGAGACACTTGAGGTTCTTCCTTACTGGAAATGTCACTCAGAGGAACCTGGTTTCTGTCTTCTCCAGTTGTTAAAACACTGCTGTAATTCACCTCGCACCATTGAGGTCATCCTGAATGCTTACGACCGCCTCAAAATCACGGATACCTGGAGGGAGGCTGTCCCCTACGAGGTTTTCCAGGTGAGTCCTCACGGTTCTCAGCACATGGAGAAGGTTCTCAAATTCAGAAAAGCTAAGCTGAGAACCAGCAGAGGGCTGTGTGTAACAGACTTGGTCTCCTGCGCAACACAGCAGCCACTAATGCATCCCGACCTCTTTACAGGAGCACAGGGGGTTCTACGAGTCTCTGTTTGCCCTGACCCAGATGCCACGCTCACTTCAGCACCTGGCACGCTGCAAGATCCGGGGTCTCCTGGAGGGACGCGTGCCCCACGTCGTGCCCAAGCTGGATCTGCCAACCTTTTTGCAGAAATACCTGCTCCTGGAGTTCCGGGACTACATCCACTGATGAGCTTTCTGTCTCTGAGGAACCGTGGAACACCGATTAAGTCCTCAAGGCTAACAAACCTTCAGAACCAAGCAAACACTACACTTTGCAGAATGGCATAGAATATAATTTTAGATATGTACCACTAACTTAAAGTATATGCTTGCATTAATTGTATTTGTATTTTTGTGCAGAAAACTTTTAAACAATTGTTTCTCTTAGTGTTTTAAACTAAAAATTAACCCCAAAATGTTAGTTTGTGTCGCTAAAAGTTTTTTTATTTTTGTTAGATCTATATACGACGTTTTTTTCACGTACGGCATTTGCAGTATAGCAACAGATCTTTGCGTATTGACTGACAACAACTAATCGTCCACAAGAGGGTGCCCTAACCTTGGAAGTGCGACAAACATTGAAATTGGACCTGTGTATTGGTACTGGTTTAGAAAAAACTTTCCGCATATTTTCAGGAAAATTTGAACAACTTAAAATTAAATAAGAATTAAGCATAAGACAAGTACAAGAATGTATGATGGCCGCAGACTTCATCACGGATATTTTTTCGAAATGGTAGGATATGGTAAAATAATACAATTTGACACGTGAGTATCAAATAATGTTTAATTCGACCCTTTACGCAAAGAAGATCTATGATATTGCAGATATTTTTTTATGAAGGATGACAATATAACACAACGAATTCGTTTACCAAAAACGGTTATCTCGTATTGGTCAATACAGTGTAATGAAAGCACCTAGATGTTAAATATAACCTTCTCTGTTATATATCTCTGCTTAAAAACATGAAAATTGCACGCTTACATTTTGTATTTTCATACATAAGTAACTATTGTTTAGTGAAGGCAAACATTTTCTGAACTTTTAATGAACATTCTGCATATACATATTTTACAAGAGGAGTTTATTTGTACTTGTATAGCTTGTTACACAAACACTACGGTGTAAATGCTGTTTTTTTTTCTCGTGGCAGAATGTTACAAATTATTAAATTGTCATAAAACTATTTCCTTAATGCCAATACATGTGTTCCTTATATGTGTAAACGATGGCCAGCGGTTATTTGATGGAAATGCTTATTTCCTAAAATTCTATTCTATCATAAAACCATTTGTAATTGTGCTAAATTAAATGCACAAGTTGCTTTATATAGGGTTCTGTATACTCTATACTTTTATGTATAGTATTATTATTAGTAGTAGTAGTAGCCTATTCTTATTGAGCAGTGACAAGTTAAATGACATAATGCGAACGGATAACATTGACTATATAGCTTACATCAATCACGTAATAATTTAATACACAAAGTTCAGATACTCAAATTTGTATTAACTGAAATTTTTAAAAATTTCTAATCATAAAATGTTCACGTTCCTTAAAAACGTGAAATGTGCATGAAAACAATCTACCATGCATATTCATGTATTTGATATATTAATACATTTCACCTACCAAAGCTTAAATTTTTAATTTTTAATCTTACTAATGACATAATTAATTAAATCATTAGTGGCATTGTGCTGTTATCGCATGTCAGCGCAATTATTACCGCATTACAACATCACAGATAAGTCGCATTTTTCTGTTAATCAAACACGGCAAACACGACAAATGACAAATCTACAACAATAATTTACGCAATTGCGTTAAAACAGCAATAAATATCAGAATCTGCGCAACTTTCCAAGCAGCAAGGATGGAGATTGTGGCAACCTGTAACTTGTACTTCAGCCGCATTTTACGAAAGTATGACAGAAAATAAGTAATGAACATTAGCGAAACTTGCAAGCTGTCTCTCGGGTGTCCTCCTTCAAAGAAAAACATACGTGTAGGATTCATGCGTGCCACATGCTGTTTCTTGTCGAATTGTGAGGCGTTGCTACGTCTCTCTCTCTTTTATTATGATTATCTGGTGTCGAGAAGAGGCCTGCATGTGAACAATTACCATGAAAGGCCAAATGATTGGAGAGAGTGGTGGGCCGGCGACAGAGTGTTGTGACACGGGGACAATGCGCCGGCTCGGGTAATGAACCTGTCAGTGCTCTCTAACACCCTCTCAAGAAATGAGCGCATATTGTGGCCGGGAGCCACGCAAGCCGCCGTTTACAGTAGCCGTAAGGTCTGAATATCAGGCAGGTGAGGAGAGACACGCGGCGTGGCGGTAATTAACGCGTTAAATGAAGCGCTTTAAAGCGCCAACACGCTATCAAGGCACAAATCTTTCCGGCTACCTATAATAAATTCCTACCAACAACTACACACAAATTGCGATATAATTAAAATTCAAAACTTGAATTCAAAACTTACAAAACATTTTTCATAATGGTGCATTTTAGCAGATAATTAAATAATACAGAAAATTAAAACTATCAACGGTTTTAAACGGCTTCAATCATACACAGGAATATAATTAGCTCATAACGAAGAACTGTAAACATGTCTAATGGATAACTATTTCTGTTGTGCTGTTATCGCTTCTAAAAATGGCGTTCAGCAAACAGGGTACATCCCTTGTTCCTGTAACAAGGGACCAACATAGACATAAACATATAACCGCCAAATAAAAGAATATCAGTCTATATTTAGGCCTACAAGCCTTAATCGATGTGTTACTGCTGCCACTAATACGGATTAATCTAAAACTATTAACGCAATAATAACAGTATTAGTATTGTATCAACTAGCAATGCTGATTATCTAAATTAGGCCTTTCACTTTTAAAATTCCCTTCAAAAACGAAATACAACAGCAACAACAAATTTATGAATGAGTATTTAAAATAACTGCAAAAATGTACAGGCCTAATATATACAAAACCATACAGTTTTATTAGGATATAATTCTAAAACATTTTTACAATTATTGTAATTAATTTTATTCTGATATATTCTGGAATAAAATGGAGTATATTTATTTTCCTAAATATCTTATTTTGCCCAGTACTGGACTATTTTCGAATGTTTTTAAATATATACCCATTTTAAAACTTCATAATCGCTTAAATTTTATAATTTAAAAAGTGGTCGGTTTCATAAATGCTACTAATTAAGATTTTCTTTTGATGACTTTAAATGCAAACATTAAGTACAGTATCCGACACAAACATAACCTCAAGTCGTTTTTCTTCAGCAAAGAAACGCAGACAACAAACTTGCGCACCTCGTCAGAAAAGTTTGATTTGAATTCTTTTAAATCCAAGATGTGCTGTCGGGGTATCTGATTGTAGCCCACACTTTAAGTCCACTTAAAGAAAGCGGAGAAGGAAGCTGTCTGGTTTCAATAGATCAAAGAGAGGTAATGGTGAATGGAGTCATTTGCAATTATAAGAATAATTAGCATCCCTGGTCCTACATTGCTAATCAGAGTCGGAGGTGACATGTTTATGTTCATGCAATCAGACGGGCAGTTGGAGAGCTCGCGCCCCCAGGACTCAATAGGGGCTAATCATCATCAGTACGAAATGCCATTTAAACGGTAAAATAATTTTAAATGAAATTAACAATCGAGGAAAAAAAAAACTATTCAGGAAAAAAAGATTAGCGGGATTAAACAATAAGAAAAAAGGAGTATAATAGTCATTTTTTATGGAGACATATGGATAAACACCTTATAACTAGATTTTAAATTGGATACATTCCACGTTTTATATGCCTACCATGCAAATAACGCGATAGACACGTTAGGGTAATAATAGTCAATGTTTATTCTTTTTGTTTATTTGCACTTTAATAATTATTATCAGGAATACGAATAAAATATATTTAGGAACCCACAATATTATAGGTAATGTTTGATAAAATTACAGTGCGCAACTATTAAGGTTTTAACACTGAAACCGTATAAGTTTGTGGCAAACCGAAGTCTTGGTATTGTTATACCATTTACTTTGTAAATCTGGAATTGAGCTCCGTTTTAGTTTGTAGTTGACCCTCTCATTCAAGTCTTTTATTCTGTCCCATTCTTCAGACAATATTTCCCTCCGGGGGATAATTATCTTTGCACTTCTCCGAGGCCAAATACATTGTGTTGCTTCCGAAGAAAAGGTTTTCTTTTAGACAAGTCGGGGAAAAACATCTGCCTAACCTCCTTCACGACTTTGGTGCCATCCGTCCCTAAATTTTAACAATGGCGCCCTTGTTTTACGTCGCTTCCCTGAATTCAAAGTAATTACTAATCATCAATCAAAATTAATAATAGTTGATTTGGCTGGTGTGGTCAACGATTAGGGAAGGGGAAGGTTGTAAACCTTCTCACAGCGCTTCCAGTCACTGTCGTCCAAGCTTAAGGGGGTTCGGCCCCTCTGTCTATTGGTATCCACTGGGAAACTACCGCCTCTCATGGTAGCCAAAAAGTCAGGAGCTGAATAAGGAAATGAAGCGTAATTTGAGGAAGATGGATGAGTTCGGAGGGCTACACCCCCTCCCATCCCTCTTCTATTGCAGATGATGAGCCTAGCGAGTATGCGTGCGTGTGTGTGTGTGTGCGTGTGGAGTGTGTGACAGAGGGAGAAACGAAGTGAGAGAGAAGCGAATAAGCGGCAGGTCGCAGTCAGCGATTTGGCTTCCTAAGGAGAGGACGGAGTAAAGGCACTCGGCATTAACGTCAACTGAGATCCGGAGGATACCTCAAAACGGCATAAGGAGTACACACAGGGGAACGGAGGAATTTCCTAACTTAAAGTGAGGAGTACTTTTAGAACATAAAGCAATATTTGGTTCACGACCAGAATGCAGAGACCAAGCGGCCAAGGTACGGCGTTTTCCATTGATTCGTTAATTGGGACTCCTCAGCCGCGGCCGGGGCACCTGCTCTACACGGGTTACCCGATGTTCATGCCGTACAGACCTCTGGTAATCCCCCAAGCCCTGTCTCATTCGCCTCTACAGTCAGGCATCCCGCCGCTGGCCCCTTTGGCTTCGTTTGCCGGACGACTCACCAACACATTCTGCGCCAGTCTGGGACAGGGGATGCCTTCGATGGTCGCCCTTACGACCACGCTTCCCAGCTTCTCTGACCCGCCGGATAGTTTTTATCCGCCGCAAGAGATTCCGGGACCCCGGCTGAGCTCGGATCCAGCGATAAGGAGACAAGAGAGCCCACACTCGGAGGATTTGCCCGTAAGGGACAAGGGCTCAGAACTACTCAACTTCTCGGAAACTTTTCAGACCATCACAGGTGAGTTACATCAAAAGCACAGCAACTATAGCTTCGAGACCTCTGACAGGCTCTCTGTAAGTAAGACTGCAGAAACTTGTTGCCACGTGCACGTATAGACATATATAAGTGCATAGATAAAAAAAAAGTATGCAGACATAAACTGAACGTTAAATTACCGTGAATAATTTACGGCCGTAATTAATATAGTGATTCTGTGGAAAAAAAGACTTTTCAAACTATACAGTGATTTCTTTTATCCTAAAGGGATTTATTGTTTAAAACAATAATAAAACATTTAAAAAAAAATAATTAGAATTAAATGAATGATTACAAATTATCAACTTTCAGATTTGAAGTAGACGATACGGAACGGTTATAAGACAAGCAATCTGAATATAACATGCCGTAATAGAAGGTTAACGGACGTAAGAACGTAGTTCATAATATCTACAAAAATCAACATTGGTCCACTTTTTTTTCCAGGAAAAAAATATTTTAGCTTCCCTCCAAACTCTTATATACCAGCTGCCTCTAAATACGTATTAGTGAATTAAGTAAAATTAGTAAAATATACCATGTAAATCGGATCATGTTTATTATTGTTATTATTATTATACTATTAACCCTAGAATATTGCCGGTGACAGGTTACACTACAACACACCATAAAATGGAAACAGAATGAAATTGCGCGTAGGGATTCTGACTCTAACTGCATTTTCCAAATTAAGCGAATAGCATTTTAATGTTGTACACAATAAACCCGTTTTATTACGACCAAATAAATGATTACAATGCAAGTAACTAAAAGAAGTGTTGTTACATATTTGACATCTTTTATAAAAAGAATTTAATTCAAGCAGCAATATTATTTAAATTACAATATTTTAAGGCCTATATTACTATGAAAAACATCTCCGCGTATCCACTTAACTGGAACAGACTGTCCAGAGGAATAGTGAATAGAGGAATAACATATTCAATAGTTAGGCTACACGAGACGATTTTAACTATTTCATCCCATATAACATGTCCCTGAGATTGTCTGGTATTTTTAATCATTAGTTGTAATCAGTAATCGCTACCTAGAAAAGCAAGTGGATTTGTGTAATAATACCAGGTTTCGGGTGAGTCACGTGATTGTATTTAAGGGCTAAAACGACGTGTTCTCTTGTGGCCTTTATTGCTGCTCAGGAGAAACCAAACTCTACAGTTCAGACGATGAGAAACTGGACCTCAAATCAACGGAGACCCCTTGCAGCGACAGGGAGGACGACAGCTCCGCAGACAGCGAGAACGAAAGTTTCTCGGACGGGAACAATTGTGGTTCGCTATCGCAAAAGAACAAACTCAAAGCTGGGTCACAAGAGCCTCTACCGCCGGGAAGTTCTGCTGGAAAGAGCCGGAGGAGACGAACGGCTTTTACCAGCGAGCAATTATTAGAACTGGAGAAAGAATTCCACTGTAAAAAGTACCTCTCGTTGACTGAGCGCTCACAAATAGCACACGCACTTAAACTGAGCGAGGTCCAGGTCAAGATCTGGTTCCAAAACCGACGGGCCAAATGGAAACGGATTAAAGCCGGCAACGTCAACAACAGATCGGGGGAGCCAGTAAGGAACCCAAAAATTGTGGTGCCCATCCCCGTGCACGTCAACAGATTTGCCGTCAGGAGTCAACATCAGCAGATAGAACAAGGAAGTAGGCCATGAACGATCTGAGTAACGGTGCAAGTGTGTACGTTTCCTATACAGACACTGACAAATAAGCAACTTTATTTCAACATGCATGACGCATAGAGCAGGATCTCCGGCGGCAAAACGACAGCCACGTGGTTATTTAAAACGGACATTGCATCCTTCTATTGCATTATGTGTCAAAATTGATAGGCCTATTAAGGTTGTTCTCCAAGGTGCTAATTATGATAGGAAATCCCCTAATATCGGAAGACCGACTTAACAGACGGAAAAGATTTTCATTGTTTAAATTTGATTACTTAATATCACGAATCAATTTGCCTGGTTGATTTTGGAATATGTACACGCGTCCTTATTTATTATTTTGTAAATATGTAAATACTGACTGTGTCAGAGCGACACAAAGTGCACTATTAAATAAGATTGAATACAATTCTTTTTTAAGAAAAATATTTATATGTTATAGTGTGGTATACCGAGTACGTACGTTTGCTGCATGTTTGTTTATCGGCCAACTTGTTGAAACCGATTTACACTTTATGTTGTAAAAATTCACATCGTTTCAGTTGAGCCCAACAATCTGCATGTTCCTTTTCAATGTTGGCGTTTAGGTACCGTAGAAACTGTATTCGACAGATGTTTGTGAAAAATAAATTGTGAAGGAAATAAATAATCTAAGCAAGTTATGTCAGTTTCATATTGTGAATAATTCACCGGCCCGTCTGAAAAAGATTTACATAGTCTATCTGTAAATATTTGATCTCAATAAATTAATTCATGTGAAAATTACTAATTCAGTAGTTAATATTGTGACGTGGGTACGACACTTGAAATGCTATTATGTAATTTAAAAATGATTTTGATTAACTGGTTCAAGGAGTTAGGGTTTGTTGAAACCATGTCTTAGCTGGGATTTCTAAAAATCCCAGAAAGGTTTAGAAAATCTAAATGCGAATACGGGTCAATTGTGTGAGAAGAAAAAAAAAGATTTTTGAACTTTTACGAAACCATTCACTGGAGAGGCCTGCTCAAGATTTTACATTATGCTCTGGTTCCAAATATTTTGTCAATTAATGCAAAATATTTGAGGGGATAAATGACAATTATTTTGTAAAGTTTTTGTTTCTCTCCACAAGTGTCTTAGCTGTCTTGCGAAAGATATATATTTTTCCAGCGAGAAAATATCACACTAAGTATTTTAAATTTACTAGAGGACGGAGACCTCGACTGCACTTCTTACCAAGTGTAAAATTTTGTATCACAAATCTGAGGTTAACAGTTAAATGCTTAATAGACATTTCATTCAGGCTCTATCTGTATTATAAAACGTTAACTGATGTAGCTCTTCGGTGAGATATGGTTCATAAATTTTTATTACATCACCTACCTATTCATTGGTAGGAAAACATTCGTCGAAATAAAAGCAGTAGTAGTTCGTTGTTCTAAATTTCCACATTTTGCTTAGGAATCTGAGGTTATCTTTAACAGATAAAAAGGCCCACGTAGGTCCATCTTTCTTGAGGAAACCAAGGAAATACTTAAACCAGTACTATTTCACAGACATTTAAAATGTATATTTTTTTCATTAGCTTGTCTTTTCAACTTTCTCTCTCCAAGCAAAAGTAAATGCAAACCTGATGTTCACTTTCTCCAAGTGTCATGTAAATCTGTGCGCCTCCACAGTCTGCCAGAAATGTAGCCCATGACGTACAGTCTTTTGCTTTAAGTGAAAAACGCTGGATGTTAAGATAGAAGAGGCGAATTAAGCCGCTTTATGCTGCGTTTTCCCTGATACCGTTTAGCAGCCAACGCCTTGCTTTGCGGCTAAATGGCATTCTGGGGAGCGTCCCTCTGGCACGTGACTTACGAGACAGGTAAAACTCCGTCTCTTAAATGCTCAATTAAATGGATTTCTCAATTTAGAAATGTGTGAATGAGTTAAGACGATATGATTATAGGTAGGCGGAACTTAATGATCACTTAATTTGAATGTTTAATTGGTATGATTATGTTTATAATAATAGTGGGCTAAATGACAATTTCTCTTTTCATATAGTTGGGACTTCTCGCGCTCCGTTTGGAGAAAGGCTTAAGGCAAATGCTGAGTCCAAGCGCTGAAGCTTAAGACACAGTTCCGGTGGCAGTGCAGCAACACGCACTTTACACTGTCATGAACAGCAGTCACCTCGATCTTTAAGCGATTGCGTTGGAAGAATGCCCCCGTTAAACTAGCACGGAAATCCTTGCTGCAAATATTCCCCTTAGCTAAACATTTTCTATGGGACATTAAGTCCAAAGTAAAACACCGGCATAGCATTACAATGGGCTAATAATTGTGTCACTACCCTACTGAAATGGCATTTTCTCTTACAATAACATTGTGAAATCAGGAAGCTTTCGACTATACTCATTGTCTAAATTCTAGGTATAAAACTTATTTCCTAAGGGCACATATGCAACTTTTTGTTTTAAAAATTGCGTATGAATTTAATTTGGAAACAAATGAGAAACGTAAATGAGAGAGACAGGAAAACATACAGTATTTACAACAACCCCGACTATTGTGAACCTTTGATCTCTTTCTTGGTGCTTCTTTATAGACTGTGCATGTGTTCTGAATGGCAGAATCCTATGTGAGTTATTCTGTTTCCGCGGTGCACATGAATACTCTTACCCAGTGTGTAACCACTGCCCGGCCAATTCATCTTACAGTCTGGCAGACCTCCTTCATACGTGATGGGGCCTGGAAAGAAGGATTCACAAGGAATTGAACAACTTCCAATCAAAACTTCCCTTCCTTTGAATAGATGATTTACATAATGGTTGGAGACAATCTCATGTTCATGTTTGGCCGAGTGCCACTGCCAAGTTCCAGTAAAAACTTTTGCATGAAAGCTTGATCTCCTTAGAAGTTTGAACGTAGCAGGATCTCATGGCCAGGCTCTCGCCAAGGAGCTGCGACCACGCTGCCTCAACATGGACTTTCAGGAGAATCTACTGGTAATTTCACTTCTGTTGTTCTCTGTGTGACTACCTCTTGCCCGCATTGACTCGACGCTGCAGACGATGGTGTGAACGCTCATTTAATTTAGCTACCTGCAATATGGAAATAGCAAGATTTCCCAAAATCCCTGGCAAGACAGACAAAAGGAAGAGTCCCTATTAAACAATCGGGGCATACACAGGGGGAAAATAAGAGATTTGCGTTAATGAGAGTTGGAGTCATTTGTCTCTCTTTAGGAGGCCATGATTCCTCAAGGTGGAGTGATGGATCCCCATTAGAGTGGTCATATCCAACACTTTGTAATGAACTTCACAATCAATCATCAGCCAGGGGGAGGGGCCATTGATCTGTGAGTGTGCGCGTGTGTGTGTGTGTGTGTGTGAGAGCGAACAGCGGACCCACAGTTCATGCCTCTAGGCACGCAAAGCTCACAGCATTGATAACACGGGGGCAAAGGTAGCTTCCTGTAGGTCAGAAGCTATTTTAAACCTACACTCTTTATCTGAGTTTAAGTGCCGGCCTGTGTTGTGAGCTGTACTTTGGTTACGGAGCCCTGACAGCACCTTCAGAAGCTGGACCACCTCCTCATGACCACCCACTCCCACCTGCTTGGTCACCAAAGACTGCAACATTTTGTATGACCATTACCCTGGTATTTTTCATATATCGCTTTAAGAATGTTATTTTCAAGGTGCATTACTAGATTAGCTTCTATTAAAGAGGCCTGGGGATTCATTTTTTGATTTTCCCTAATTTCCCATATTGGGCTTTGTAGGGTCCAAGCAACGTTTCCTGCAGGATCCATATTTTATAAATTTTTTTTTTTTTTTTTTTTAACATTCCTTCAGTAACTGACTGGATTTTTGGACAATTTGACTGTAATACTCCACTATACTAAGTAAAATTTGTTTGACAATTCGACTGTAATACTCCACTATACTATGTAAAGATGGCAACTTCAGGGTGGGATGGCGGCTCTTTGAACACCTTCGCTTGTGTGGAGTTTGCACATTCTCCCCGCGTTGTGTGAGAAATGACACACCGTAGGCTAATTGGCGTCTCTAAATTACCTGTAGAGTATGACTGTGCTTGTGCACTGTGAGAGACTGGCATCCTGACCAGGGTGACCCCAGCCTTGTGCCCTATGCTGCCAGCCCCCAGACTCTGGGCCCTCTGTGACAATGGTTCAGTGGTTCAGATGCCTGCAGTTGCCCCGTGAGCGCACTTTTAAAATCGGCCTGGATCAAATTGGTATACTCAGGTTAACACAGTACTATTAAATTGTATAATAGAAAAATCGGGATTACCGATGAAAATGAAAGCCCATAGGTTTACTTTATGCATAAAAAATCACAGACGTTTTTAAAGGGAAAAAAAAATTGTAGTGAGAATGGAATAGAATTGAATTAAAACTAAAATTGCAAAGTCTAGAAAGGAGCAAATTGCAACAGAGCTTCAGTTATTTAGATGTTTTTTTAATATGTTTAAATGTGCGTGGACAAAACGGAGACACTAGTTTAAGTCTCACCCGTTTACCAAAACTCCTTGGCAAAGAAAATTATATAATATACATATATTTGTTTTTAAAGAAAAAACAACATAGTTTGTGCGACGGTGGGACCCGGGAAAGCAGTATTACCTCATCAGCCTCAACAGGCAGGAACTAGCCGTTTCCTATAGCTGCTGAAATCATGAGAAGGTATTCCGTTGCCTGAGTGCTAATGCAGAGGACGAAGTTAGCGTGGGAATGGGAAGAGATCTTCGGAATTCTGCACAAAGGTGCTGTCCTGGACCCCACATTTCACTTTCGAAACGTGCGCGCTGTCATCCCACTAATCGACAGATTACTGGTCGGCGGTAAAGCAGCCGGTGTTGAGTTAGGCTCCCGTAGAGCTAATCTATAGCCCCAACCATAACCCCCCCAAAACCCTTTCCCTAACCCTAACACACAAACGGCGGAGCTGCACATGCGCAAAAGGCTCGATAGTACGTACGTCTCTATAGGTAGCTCAACTCGTCAGAACACCGGCTACCGTCCAACCTGTGCCGAAAGGTTCTACTGTTTGTAACAAAATCAAAAAAAATTAAAAGCCCCAAATTTAACAACAGCACAAATCATCATGATGAAAGCATATGATTCAGTTTTTAACTACTAAAGTGGATTAATACTGTAGTATGTGCCCGTCTTCAGCGTGCATTTCAAGATTATCTTTGAGTTGTACACTCTCAGAAAAAAGGGTAAAAATGTGTACCTTTGCTTGTCACTGGGGCTGTACCCTAAAGGGTCTGCCAATTGTACCTTTTAAGGTAGAGAAATGGGCTCTGAGGAACATTTCTCTACCTTAAAAGTACAATTACAAGGGTACAGCACCAGTGACAAGCAAAGGTACAAATTTCTGCCCTTTTTTGAGAGTGTGGTATATACTTTTTAACTTAACTGCAATTCGCATGTTTATGGTAAACTAATGCTTAATGATTTCCTATATGATTTTCTAATTCAAATAGATGTTATATTCGAAAAGAAAATGTTTATATGAAGTGTAATTATAATGTTAATATTTCATTGCAATTATCGTTCAAACACAGAACATCTGGTGGGGAAATATACTTCTAATTGTGAAATGGGATGTTTTGCCTTATAATAATGGTGGAAAGGCAGGATCTAGTACAAATCTAAGAAACGTATCATGTCTTGTCTTCTCAAATAACGCCATGGAATGCAAGATGGAAGATCTTCAAACGAACATGATAATGTAATTCTCAAGGCAGATACTGCTCTGCTGCATTTTGTTTGTATGGATTCTGATGAGCGTGGGATGGTGTCATCTGAACAGGGATGATAATCAAACAGCCGTATCATGTATTAAAGATTCTGCTGTATCCGCATGGCCCGGGCCCTCGAAGGCCGCGGTGATTAGCATAGCCAGTCCCATGCCTGTTCCTGGGCTCTTTGATTAAGCGCTAACTGGACACCGCATAGAGCTAACCGACGTCCCATGCGCAATAGATCTGTCATCTTTGATTGACTTGGGATCCTCCTGTCCAGCGCATTTGGCCACAGCGTCGACGCCGGCATCTGCGGCTTATCCTCTTGACTTGCAGCCCCGCATCCCCACAGGACCGATCCATTTTCCGAAAGAGAACAATGTACACTGAGCTGGACACTGGGGCGGACCAGACCCCTGGACGGTTTTGGATATCAGGAGGAGGGATGAGACGCAGGCTGAACCGGACCTCTATCTCACAATTCCAGCCAGGTTTCTCCTGCTCTGAAGGACTTCCAACGTGCGATCACATATCGGCATGATCCAAGCAGCTGTTTGAGGCAGATGTTTGTGATGTTGCGCTTATGGACACACAGAGAAGCTTAATGCTGTCATAACTGAGAGATTCGGCCCTCAAAGATGAAGTCAGGCACTTATGAACCTTATCAATTACAAATCAAGTCTGCGTCTTCGTCTGCCTGTGACTGACATTCTTTGGTTTTTATTATGTATAAAATCCATGGTTTGGCAAGACAGCCATCCTATACATCTCTGTCTGCTTCCTCGCTGTATCATTTTCATATACTACCCTGTTTTCCTCCCGTTTATATATTTAAAATGGCATTTCAAAGCCTGAATAGGCCCAGTAGTATAACATTTTTTCTGCATAATCACTATCCAAATATTTTTATTTTCACGTTTTCCCATACACAGTTTTCTTTCTATTTCCTGCTTGTGATTTTTTTTGTCAATGAACTTTGATATGTATGAACTTGACTTCCTGATTATCTTCCCTTTTAACATGAAATGATTTTTTTTTTTTTTTGCGAAAGCTTTGAAGGTCTGGCAGCTACAGTTGTGGAACTGCAGTGGGATCTGCATCTGTTTAGAGAGGGGCCATGAATATTTACTTTCTTCTGTGGGGGGGGGGGGCAAGGGCGGATAAGTGCAGCTCAATGTTCTATCGAAAAAAGTTTGTGCATCTGCCAGGCCCTTCCGCAGGGATAGTGGGGGTGTAGAGGACTAAGGGCTGCCAGACTCGGAGCTTGCGGGTCCTGTTCCAGATACGGGCCCCGACGGAAGCCCCTTTGAAATGGCCCAAACTGGGACCACAGCCCCCCGTTTATGGGGACGGGCTAGTCGCGCACGCTGGCCACACATGAGGCCCACGGTCTTCTGCAGAAAAGATCACGTCCATTATCTCCAGCCATTACTGCACATATATCCTATAGTTCCACGCAGAGCTAATCCAGCATCCAGCTAATCCAACATCTCCATGTTGGTAGGTAAGGAAAGGTAGGACCACACAGAGGTGCAATGCCTAGTTCCGCTACACAAATTCTTAAGGTTAATTTAAGGGTTTAAAATCATTTGAGGTTGTGCCATATCAGTGCTTCAAGATTGGCTTAAAGTTTCATACTTCATTAATGTAATCTATGATAGATAGATACATATATATATATATATACACGGAGAGATACTTTATCTAGATATTTGATCTATATATACATGTATTGTTGATGTTCAAAACACTGGGTTGTTTGCCTGTATCTATTTTGTTATAGAATTCTGATGTCTGTATCTCCTGTGGTATCTTAAGATCCATTTTTTTTCCCCCCAAGATCAGCATTTCTTTGCTATGCTTGAAAACACCGTATTGATACAGATGACCTCTAAGGCACCAATCACTTTCAATAACCTCTCAGAAATCCATCCTCTCCTACCAATTAGATCAATACATCATCAGATATGTTTTCCATGGTAAACATATTGACGTAATTGAGTTATCAATTATTTCGCCTACAGCTCACACAGCATTTCTGGAATTTTATAATCAAAGACTAACCGAAATCAACTTTTGATTCAATGAGCAAAGGACAAATTAAGCATTGGGTGGGATGACTGATGTGACGTCTTGTTGAAGTTGGATTAGCCACGAGTTACGAAATATTGTTGAGCAACGGGGGATTGTGTTTTAATCTTGCATATTTTCAACATTTGATGGTTCGCAGACACCAGAACTTCCCTGAAAATTCTTTAAGGTCTCCCATAACTTGTCTACGCCTTCCGCCGACAGGGGCGGTACGGCAAAGCTGGAGTGGCTGCCGTTGTACCAGCCAATGTGCCCAGATGAAGACAACTGGCTTCTGTTTGTGTCACCAGTACCGAGGCTCAGGTGATAGAGCTGCTTCCCGTTGAGGTCCAAAAAGGTCCTATCGATCTGAGATGCACCACAGTACTGCACGGGGGACCAAAAATGCAACGCGTCACATATCAGGGCATTCGAAAGCCTCCGGTCTGCGCAATTACGCAATGCGCTTCGGGAATCGACTGCACGAAACGCTTAGCGCGTTAATCGCCGCCGTGCAATTTCATGCAAACGTCGCCGTGCGTCGTCCGCATCCCACATTGTTAATGACGGCGTCTCTCATCCTTTCTCTCTTAAAAGTTACCACCCTCGAGAGGCTTGCCGGAGCATGCCCCCTGCGGACGATGCGGGGGGGGGCGGACGCCCAGTGGCCACCCCGGCCTGTGATGTATGGCCAGATGCATCAAATCGCACAAGATAAACAAGCGGTGGATTTCATCAGGGCCATCATAGCTTTAATTTGGCTGCCTAATGAGTCAGATCTAGTGGCAGAGATAAAAGTTGTCAGAGGCCCGGCTCTAATGAATTTCTTGCCACTTGTAATCAAGGCTGTCTGTCTGAGGGGGGATGATTAATGGAGCCCAGGAGGATTCCCCCGGCCCTCCGCTTTCATTACAGCTAATGCATTCTCAGGCAAATTAACAGTGCGCCATAAGCGCGGCGGCGGCGGCGGCGGGAGAGCACCGAGGAGAGAGACTGATTACAGAGAGGGATGGAGGGAGGGAGAGAGGGATGGAGGGAGGGAGGGGGCGGAGGGAGAGATGCAAGGTTGGGGGTTGTGAGTCTGAAGAGCCGCTTGACATGAAGAGCACGCACAGGCGCAAAGCTGAGCATTTTAAATCTGACCCCCCCCCCCTCCCCCACTCTACACCCGCAACCCACCTTCTCCCCGAAAAGGTAATTAAGCAGTACACACGTCGATGACTTGGGCGAGGGGGGGGGCGTGGCATGACGCTGTTAAATAGCTAAATAAGAAC
>JAODKF010000089.1:4216389-4227466 GCA_026779585.1 Mormyrus proboscirostris
CATGTGACACCCCCTTAAGACGTCCTCCTGTTGAGTTTTTGCAAGGCACGCACTTTCGGGATTTATGCCGCGTCGGGTCACGACACGGGCTAACAAAGTGATTTATCTGCGCTCGCTCACGCATCTGTCGACAAGGAAATCTGATTCTGGGGGACACACACGGAACTGCTAATGACAATAAATCCACAATAAATAATCACGTACACAGCTGGCAGCAGGTAGAGAGACACAAACAAGGTCTGGGGTACAGGGTGGAAACAGCTAAAAGCTTGCTGCCATGGAGAAAAAACCGACTACAATAAAAAAAGAAACAAGATGAAGAATTAATTCAATAACTTATGGACTGAGGAGCTTATTTAAGTCATTCAGCTAGATCAATTTAAGCTAGCTAACGGCGTGACAAAATGGCTCCACCAGGGGGCGCACATTAACGGCACAACAGAAGCTGTGGCTCAGAGGAGGGATGTGACTGCATTTATGTCACTTCTGGCCATTAGTGGGCGGGCTGATCTTTGCAGCTTGAAAGCTTAAAGACTTCGAAAAAAAACCGCGGTCCGGCTTGACGTTCGCGAAATCCGGACACGGGGGCACGCCTCAGACGGACGAGGGTCCGTGTTCTTCACTGCGATGCCTGGGGGGAGGGGTGGGCGGGCGTCTCGTGCGCCACGCAGGTGGCAGGCGGCACTACGGCAGAAAGCCTGTGCAGACAGGAAGCCGAAGAACAAAGATGAGCAGAAGCTCCTAATTAAGCGGATTACAGCGGGAAAGACGGTGTTTAGGTGCCTCTGTAATACCTGGCAGCTTTAGGAAGGTGAAGGCAATTATAGCTGCATTGCAGTGTAGGTAAACAGCAGAGGGAAGGTGTGTTAAACCACATGCTTATACTGCGAGGCAGTGTAAACAGTAACCATATAGGGCAGAGAATCCACGTATTTCCTGGATTCTACGAAGGTAAACTCCTTTCTGAAGTTAAAAGCGCCTTTTGAACTATAATTTCACCGACTTTACCTATTAATAAGCCTCCAACCACAAATCCTGGTTCATTATTCTCATATTTGGTAATGGAGCTGGAAGGTGGTCTGAGGAAAGGTGGTAAAGTACCCTTCTGCACAGCCACAGAATGTTCTTATTCTTACCAGCAGGGCGGCGCTGTAGTTCCCTGTGACCCGACATATTTATGGTTCAGACGTGCAAGCTGAGTCTCTAGGCTCACAGCTGGGGCCCCTTTAGACCATCAAGAGAATGCGCGTGTATTACCCAGATTATGTAGAGATCTACCTAGACAGTCATCGTGGCGACGCCTCTGAGGTTCTGCTATCTGGAGTGCAGGTTCTTTATATGGTCCACCCCCTAAAATGGCTGTTTGCTACCATCTATTTTGTGCCTGCCAGTATCACCGTAGCAGAAGAAATACAAATAATAGGGCCGTAGTGACTTCACAGCCATAAGCCAAAAACAGCCAAATTACAAACCCATACTTATATAGGCATCTACAGCTAATCAAATCCTAGGACACAATCCTGTTTTTTTTAAAAATCCACAACATTCATAATTCCCCCTTTTAACAGCTCAGATCAAATAAAGCAGCATAATATTATAATATTAATTCCCATAATACCCTGGAGGACAGAAATGTGTTCCAGATGATGTGCAACCAAGAGTCTGGAAACTGGGATTTTATTTGATTTTCACCTGTTAACATGCATGTAAACAGACAGGTCAGTGCTGCCCTCTCTGGCATGGGAGGGTCCTGCACCCTGTGACTAACTGCCCTGAGACCCACTGGCTGTTGGGGGGGCGCGGGGGGTGATGATGAAAAGATAATATACCTGAAACAGCAGGGAGCCAAAGTCTAATTACGGCTGATCCGAAAATCGGCAGGCTCCTCTGACGATGTGCTTTATTTTTGGCTCCTCCAGAATTCCACCCGCTGTTAAGCGACGTGGATTATTTCCAGGTCCCCGTCACCGGCCCGGCCCCAAACTGTCACTCATGGTCAGGGACCCCACTGCATCGCCATGCCAACGCGTCTAATTACAGTCACCTGCTTCTTGCCAAGGAATAACCTTGCCAATTTGTGCCCGCGATGGAAAAGTGAATGAGAATACACTCTCAGGCTGTAAAATCACCTTTCGATGGTCCGCGTTACCGGTCGGTGTGCCAAGTGCCACTTTCGCAATATTAAACTGCCCAAAGGCAGCCTGCATAAATTAATGAAAATCGTTAATGAAATAAGCTCACGCATAACAGACTTACCACTTTGAGTTCTGGCACCGATCGACTCAGCGTCCACTCCTGGCTGTTAACGAAGGAGTCTGGAAAAAGAATGAGGCACAATCACTATTTGGGAAAGGGCAGAACCAGGGCCCCAAGTCCACAGCCCGGGGTTACAGCACACACGTTTAGGAGCAGTTACACAGGTGTACAGGCAGCGTTTACGATATTATTATCTTTATTACAGTAGTGTTTGATGTAACCTACTTTGAAACCACACTCAACACAGGAGGAGTCACACATTCACACCACAATATGTCACGTCACTGCGGAGACGTGGGGGGTAGATCAATGAGTCATGGACATCAAACACATGACCACAGATAACCCGACAACCATCAGGTGACTGGTTAAGGGGACCGACCAGGTCTTCGGCACAAGGGCGTGAAGATTCCCCTGTCTGATACCCTGGGTAGATGTAGGTAAGTTACACCGTACTGGTGGATCACTGAGAACTGCGTGGGAGGGATGACTAGGCTCTACTAGCCTCTACATGAGAGAAAGTGCAGCAGCACCCTAAGTGTAGCCGTAACTGACACCAAAGGCATGAACCATGTTCTTCATCAAAGACTTTAAGACCTGGGGGCCTTGAGGGCCCAAGCATCCGCGAGCGTCCCTGAGCTGCCGTGTTCCATTAGAGTGCGAGGAACTATGAGTGGATCCCGCAAACACAATCTTTCCGCTTAATGATGGCCGTCCGCCGAGATTCTATCTGAAGCAAAATAACAAAAAAAAAAGGGGGCTAGAACATCCTCTGATGACCGGAGTGTCAGCAGAGGCCGGGAGAACGTGAGCACCGACTCTAACGGAGGATTTTGGCAGGAAGACTGCAAACAAAACCATGCCTTGATTATGGCGACTGCAGGCAATACACTCCATAAGCTTCAGGAACTTGTTCTTGCTACGTAAACACACCCGAAACTGTAATATAAACTGCCGCTTGCATGCCAAACGCAAGGTTAATTGCACTTCGACAGCATAGATCGGATGCTGAGCTTGTTAGGCATTTCGACAAGTGACCAAACAAGGCTTACGCAGCCCAAAATGACAAGAGGGAAGTTGAACACAGGAGTCATGTGAGGATGCTTTTTTTTTTAAGCTCACCACCCATCGGCCTCTGAATTCTACCATCCGCTGCCTCTAGCGTTCTCCCTCACAGAGCGGAAATAGCTCTGAGGACATTTTTAACCAGGTCCCCATCATGATATTTTGACGCGGCGCCAGGCACCTCCAGTGGCGTGTTGAAATTACAGCCACCTCCGGTGAACGAAATTTGCTCGGGTCTCCAGCTATAACAGTTGCCACCCATGGAGAGTCTCCATTTGCGGGTATGAAGCCAAGCGTAGAGGCACGTCGAGAGCGGGGCCCATTCCTCACGCCACAGGGCCATCTACATGCTGAGATACGGGGACACCCCCCCCTGTGACTGCTCTTTTGTTTTTGGGTCTATAAGCCACGTACCTAATGGAAGCTGTTCCTCTCCCCCCCCATCAACAATTTGCTTTGAGGAAAGGGAGGCATTGTTGGGGAAATGCCGTCACCCCAACCACAACTAAATCCGCCTCCCCTTTCTGCGGGCCACAGCGGGTAGCGTAATGTGACCCGCATACCCCCCCCCCCCGCACCCTGTCCCATACATGCCTAATGGCTTCCGTTCATCTACCTTGCAGGTCCGGGCTTTCAAACTTCAACACGTCAGTCTTTGTCACAACACATACCGCAAAGACGGACCATCAGATAGGGATACCAGTGCCGGCCTACATGAGTTTAAGCTCTTCAGGGTCATTAGCTCCAATAAGTCTAAATAATGGCGCCATCACAATGGAGCACGGCTAATGTGTACGTTAAACCTCACAAATGCCTCCTACCTCCCACCTTCCTGGGATCTTCCTCCCCATACCAGTACAACCTGCTTATCAGATCTCCCGACACGTTGGAACACGAACAGAAGCACCCGGGGATTACAGACGCAGGTTCACGCCGAACGTCCGGACGGCCGACGCGTCGGCGCGCCCGTCGCCTCGATGGCAGCCGAGCGCCATTTCGCGCAACACCCGGCGACGATGCATTTTGGCGAAAGGCACGATGTCACTCTCCCATGGATGAGCCAGAGTTGTCACAATGCAGCAGGTGTGTTCAAGCATAACAGATTCCTCTGATTAGGCAACCCTGTAATTAAGCAGCATTACCTTGAATTTAATGATCTATTGAAAAGAGCTGCAGTGAAAAACATCACTTTTCAGGAAGATGATTTATTTACATTATTAATGGGGGGATTTGCAGTTGGGTTTGAGTAAAGTTTCAGGTTCAAGGTTCAGTATTCAAGGTTCAGTATTCAACCCTTTCAAGACGACCAGTGACGAGCACTGGACCTGACTCAGAGCAGGCTAATCCCTTCAAATTACCCAGAACAACCTGGTACTTCTTGCCCTGTTTTTTTTTTTTTTTTTTTTTTTTTAAATCAGACTGGAATCCTCTGCCACACACACAAACCACACAGAAAAACTGCACTCATTTTACAAAGGCGGACGCTCACGCAAAAACCCACACACTCTATAGAACACCAAGAGTGAAGCACCATTCACACAATATCCCATGCAGTCTATTCACGGATTAAATACCTCTCTAAAGCACCCTGTACACCCCACAGACCACTGCAACTGGTTTTTATGTCGTGTACCACCACGTTTTCATGATCTATCAAATACCACAAAGACCAAGGCATCTCTAACACAACATACCTACACATCCAGAACATATCAAGTTCACCCCACAAAATGCTCAACATACTATGAAGCATTGTCTGACTGAAAATATGAAGAGAAAGAGAGTAAAGTGCTCATTTATTTCGACAAACATCCTGCTGGACCAAAGCGTCGTCATGCCGATGCCATGGTCTCATAGTTCCGTGGATGACGGAGATGACGAGCATTTCGCATGTACAATGGGGTGCCTTTTGGCTCCAAGCGAGGAAACAACAGTCTGTACTGTCATCCAGACCCACCAGAAGGACAGTGGAAAAAAACCTTCAAATAGACGCAGTTGAGCATGAACAGTCTGGGCACATGCTGGGCCCTTGACCCCACGAGGCTGTAACCTTCAGGCTACAGGCCAGAGCTGGACTAGGGCTCAAAAACACTGAGAAGGTTTATTGACTTATTGACCAAGCAACTCAACCACGGTCTGCTTTGAAGGAGGACCAGACAGCAACTCGTTATGTGTGTGCAGAGGAGGATTAGCGCATTGGCTATAGCCCAGGGCCCCCACCCACAGGGAACAATGGACCGGTTAGGGAAATCTGCAGCATCTGAGTGTCCATGCTGAGGTCGGTCTTAGGCCCCCAGATAAGTTAATCCACCCCTGCGTGTGTGGGCATAGCATGTGGGAGACAGTGATGGGACTTGGGTGAGGGAGGACTGCCTGAATCCAGTGAGGAACAGGAACTCGAGCGTTCCAGGATCAGGATGGCGAGCAAAACGCAGACGACAACACCTGCAATATGTGCAGATGTCAATGAGCCACTAATTCCAAAAGAAAAGGGTGAAAAGGTGAAAGCGAAGTACCCTGAACATAATCCACAAAGTGGCCTAATACAAAATCACGGAGGTCTTTAAAATGAGGGGGCGTCTGTCTGCTCAGTGTTTAAGAAAGAGACACACAAGAAGTGACTAAAACTCATGAGCCCAATCCACACACAAGTGTCCTTTGTCCCATTCATAACATGTCATAGTGCTGGTCTCGTTTTAGATTTTGATGGCCATTTCCAGGCCCATAAATAGTCACAATGAGCCTAATTCAAGCCCTGACCCACCAGTTTGGGTTGAAGCAAATTAAAAACAGACTGGTAAACCTCAGGGCTGCTCTGGCATGTGACAAGCTGCTATGGTCAGAGAGACCATGGGTTCTGGACTTACAACAAGCTTTGAAATATGCACCGTACCGTAACTTCATCTAGCAAAGATCTCTCACCAATATAAACATCCACACAATAAATTACAGTAAATTATAAACTACAGCAGGACGCTTATGAAAGAGACCGCTAAACTACCTACCCCCAGACAGTCTGTCCCCCAGAAACCCCACAGACAGTTCACATTTCTGCTCCCTCACAGCTCCCTGCAAACTTGAACCAAATCGAATACCTGGCGCAGGAGTGTTGTGAGCTGGTAGGGAGCAAAAATGTGGACTGGCTGGGGGTCCCAGTGGACTGGGTCAAGAAACACTGACCTACACAACTCTACTGAGAGTCAGGCCTCTCCTCAGCAAACACATGCAGCTGAGACCTTGAAACTTAGATGTAAAGAGGCCGGTCAGAAGAACTGTGAGATGAAGAGCCTTCAAGAGCAAAGCCAAGGGACTTAAGACAAACAGCCACACTACTCATCAAGAAGATGCTGGAGAAACCGGTCTGTGGGAAAGAACCAGAGAGATAAAGCCTGCGGAGTTTCCGAGGCTGTTCCCGACTTGGATTCTGCTCTTCACAGCCTCGAGATTAAAGCACCCTCAGCCTAGGAGGGATCTCCGTAATAATTACCGCTTGCTCCCCGACGAAATTAGTCTTGCCACCAGTCTCCTCCCAGCAGTCTCCCAGTCTCTGGCGCTCCTTTCTAAAATGCACGCCTCTTCCGACTCATCAAACTAAACCTCAAATTACATCCGCCTTTTAATTAAAACTAGTAAATATGCATATATGTATTTTTTTTTAAAGAGTCAACACAGGTGCCAAAATGTGCCATCTGGCCTAGGAGTCAAATACTGACTGAATTAGCGCATCAAATATTTATGTCTGTTATTTAAGTACTAAGAAGTTACGGAGAGTTTGTTGTGAACTGAACATTGGAAAATGAAGCCTGATATGACCAAACTAGGGAAACAAACAATAGAGCCTGACAGTTTGTGTTTCACGCCCCCCCGCCGACGCACCAGGACGGAGTCAGGCCATGCATCAACCTCTGAGACAGGGTGATTCAGCGTTCAGCCGCGCAATGCTGCACAGGGAGGGGCCCTGTTACACTAGATCGCAGCGACGGCGCCTCGGGGCATGTGGGGCCCGGGTTTAGAGGCAGCCTCGGGCTGAGGTCGATAATGCGCGCCTCTCCCGTTACCTAGAAACCGCGGTCATGTTTGGTTGTTTGTTCTGTGTGTGAGGGCGTGCGGAGAGAGAGAGGAAGAGGGTACGTTCAGGTCAAATTTTCATAAGCGACAAGATCCACAAGCTCTCGGGGTAAAACTAGGCTACAAAAATTCCTAGACCAGTTCTTAAACACACTAAGATTATTTCACTTTATACAAGTTGTCCTGTACGGCAGCTACCTTAAAGGTTCGATTTGAAAAATTCTAGAAAATGGTAACTGACACTTAGATACAGCAAGTGTCTTGTTCTCTTCTGTCAGATTTTATTTTTAAATCCTAGGCGCTGCATTCAGAGACATGGTGGCTCATTTTGCATGCTGCCTCCGTGCGACTCCCACACACCAACAACACAAGGCGAACAGGTGACCCTGAACCGGCCAACAGCATACGAGCACATGCCCTGCAAACAGGGCCGCCTCTGGCTATAGGCAGAATAGGCAGCTGCCCACCGCCCACTGATTAGCTGTGTTGTAAGGATGTGAAATAATCATCAGTTTTCTCGGTAGAGAGGCCTCCCAAGTAACCGATTTGCCAAGGACTCCTGAAAAATTTGAGCGGGCCTTGTCTGCAATGGACCTGCATCCCATCCACAGGGGATAGGATCCTGGATCACCATGATCCAACAGGGGATGTGGTTCGATGGATGGATGGATGGATGGATGGATATACAGCATTAAAAAAAAAAAAAAAAAAAAAGAAAGAAAATCAAAGTTCATAATTTAGTTACTTAAATTCAAGAAAGTTATTAGTTTTAAAAAAAAAAAAAAAACACGCTTCCAAAACAAAACTGTTTTGCCCCATAGGTGAAAAAATACCTAACAATACCTAAAACCTAAACAAATGCAGTGAAGTGCTGGCAAGGGAACGTGGTACATTTTCAAACATTACACAAAACAAAATGACCTGGGGTTGGGCTGTTTAAATGAAATTTGCAAAACTGACAAAGGATAAGCACCCGCAAGTCCCTGCCTGGGGGTTTTCCCAGCGTCAGATGGCGATACCGAGATAGGAACATCATCAGCTGCTCAGAATATTAATAAATAGTTTTTTGCTGTGAACATCTGCTCCATAACTCCTCTCCATACCAGACTGACTGTCCTCAGGCTGGCTTTTATATCCCTCCTCTCTGACAGATTGTCCGTTCACGCAGGTTAACCACACAGTCCCTCTGCTTCATCTCCACCTTCCTGTTTTACCCTCAGGTGACACAACCTGCCAGCCAGATGAGCTCTTAACTCAATCAGCCCGGTTCTAAGCAAAGCAAACTTTGGAGAGGGTGATATTACAGCGGGCCGCAGGAATCATGCAGGAAGCAGGACCTCCCATCCAGGCCCACGGGCAACCAGCTGGGAGTAATGAGAAAACAGGGCCGCATGGCTCAGAGGTTAACGATAATCAGAAGGTTGCAGGTTCAAATCCCAGAGTCGGTAGAGTAGGCCCTTGAGCGAGGTCCTTAACCGCGAACTGCTCCAGGGCTCACCTGACCCTGTTTTCTGCAAAAATGCACGTCGTTTTGGATAAAAGCATCTTAAATTAAGATCTATCTGGTCTGAACACCCAGCCAAATCTTGGGAAACACAATGAATGCTAAGCTAGACACTTAATGTAAGATTTTAATCTACTGATGACATTTTTACTAGACCCAACGACTCACAATGAAAGCTACTTGATAAGATTAAATAGCAAACAAAATTCAGAACAAAACAAAACAGCAGGATAAAACAACAGCTGCCAGAGATGTGACTTACACCACATCCTCCCACAGAAACAAGAAAGAATCTTATTTCAGTGACCTCAGCAGCACGACTCACAGCAAACAATAACCCCCCCCCCCCTCCCCACTTGCCTGGCACCCCCATTGCTTGGGGGGCCCTAATCTGCACTGCACTCTCTTCTGATAAACCCCAGACTTTGAGCACCATCAGTGTGGTGCAGGAACAGGTGCAGTGTGTGTAATGCCCTCTGCAGTGAAAATGTGCGGAAGAATGCCAGGGGTGGAAATAAATTGCATTTTTTTGTTGAAAATACAGCCCCCTCATTTCACACATATGCATGTGCCTAATCCCCAGCTATAGCTAGCATCCTGACCAGCAGCACCAACAGCCGTCGTGTTTTTTCAGCCATCCCACCACTCATCAGGCAGCGCTACGCTAAGCAAGGCTACGCTACGCCATGGTACGCTACATTACGCTAATGGGGGCTACACTACGCTAACGAAGGCTACAGTATGCTAATGGTGGCTATGCTATGCTAATGGAGGCTACGTAATGCTAATGGGAGCTATTCCACGCTAAGGCAGTAGCGAACTTAATACACCCATCTGGGCCTCACTGGAGGGTAGGCGTAGTCACCTAGACGTGAGAAAAATGTGACGGGAATATATTTTGCTCAGCTTTCCACGTGACGGGAGGTATCGAGAAGCTGCCTTTAGTCCCCCTGAAAATCAGGCCCGTCTACTCTGCGGGAAGGATCCAAATGAGACTGACCAGGCCGACGGGGAAATACTTTTTTCTAAAACGGACAAGTCCAACTTTGCTCAAGGAGAATGAGGGCTCGTCTTAGCCAGGGCGGACTTCAAGCGCGCAAGGAAGGGGGTTGCTGTGACAACTCACGTCCGGGCGAGATCAAAGTCTCTGTGGGTTTGGAGCAACTGCTGCATGTTGAGACCAAAATCAGTCCTTCAGGTTAAATTGCACAGAACCAGTGGTGCTCCTGGGGTTTCCCTGGTCAGTGGACCAGCAAAATAAGATAAAATAAGATAAGATTAGACTGATAAACAAAGCAAACAAACGTGCAAATAAATAAATGTGAAGATCTTACAAATAAATTAACATACAAACTAGCTTCACAGTCCTCCCAGGGTTATACTGAAGCAGTGTTTAATTCATCAGCTTCTCAAGCTCAGTAGTTCTCTGCCAAGAAAACACTCAATGGTTGTGTAATGTCTCGGTGTTCAGGACCAATACAATAGTGAGCTCTTATCATTTTCATCGACCTGCATCACCACACAAAGAGAGTCTTATAACACCAACATGAAACCATGTACCAGGGCTGATGGACAATACAAATATGTGGGGATATCTGTTATCTGTTCATTATGCCTGCAGAACAAGAAGTTACAGTTACAGTTTTCCGGTGCAAACTGACTGAGGTTTTGGCGTTGAACTGGCATCCATTTGTCCAACACCGTGGAACTGCGACGCCACTCAGGTCATAGAGACCCCCATTCCCGTTATGTCGTCCTACGGCAATCAGCGGCCGCTAACAGGAAGCGCCAGGCTGTGGAAACACGCCAGCGTCCCTGTATTGAACTCTAACCTACACGTGCCGCAGAGGGAGCGACGCCTGTCACAAGCCGGCTCACGGTTCACCTGCTCGCAGAGACAGACGTGCTAACACGTCTCGTTAATAGTCAGCGTCAGCTTAGGCCACACAGTACGTTCTTGCCACATTACACAACTCCAGGGAATACAGGCATGGTTTTGTTTCCAGGGTGTGTTCAGAGCAGGAGTATTAAAAAACAAAAAGGAGACAATAAACAGCTTCCAACCGTGAGCAAGTGTTTAAGATTCCAACTTTCTACATTAGAAGTGCAATGAATGAAAGCGGATTTTCACGCGTGGAGCAGGTGGGGGGCACCACACACTCTGGAGGGCCACCCACCTGGGGG
>JAODKF010000089.1:4263763-4274533 GCA_026779585.1 Mormyrus proboscirostris
CCCCCCCCCCCCCTCTGACACCTTCTGGCTGTCATAACTGACTCAACGGTTTAGGAAGGTGTATAAAGTCGGGCATCTTTCCAGTGAGTTTCCGAGGAGCGTTCGAGTCGTGAGCCGTGGCCGCCGGCTTGCCGCGGGTGGTCAACGTGGGCAGCGGAGTCCTCTCTTGCCGCTACCCACCCACAGAGCACTTTGCACGCACCACGTCAGCTCCGGAAAGTCACGGTCCCTCAGAGTGACGGGCGCAGCGACATCCGCTCCTTGCGCTCCAGGAACGGTACCGGCTTCCAGGGCTGTTCAGAACGACTGGATCACCATCAGCCTCCCTCCCTCCCCACACGCCATCAGCTTGGCACCAAAGCAAGGCTCAGCATGGTGTTGGCACTTCCAGCAAGCACCTGCGGGGGTCCTGAATGCACTGGTACCCATACTCACACCTGTAAGCCAGCATGGCTCGGGTGGAAGATACAGAACCCCCCCCCCCCGCAACTGAAAAAAGGCCATTAGTCCTGCTTTGATCTCACCTAGAAAATAAAACCTAGACAGCCATGGCACAAAGTACTCCATCGACGAATCTGCTAGCCGACAGGTATCTCCAGGAAAACATCCTCACTAGAAACTTCCAGGTCAAGCACCGCGGGGCACAGAGGTGCATGTCTGGGATGTAGCATCTGCGCCCAACGCTGAGGTCCAGTTCTGAGTAGCATCTGCAAGAGCCCCGGCTGCAGGACTTAAGGCGCGGAGGATGAAAGGCCACGTGTCTGGGCCATGACGTCATGTGCAGCTCATGCGAAACCCTCCCGCTTTCACCCACCCCACCCCGGCGCACCCAGATTTGGACGCGCCATAAACGATTGGTGCCGTTTACAATCCTTAAAAAACAATCCAAATGAAAGATGAAGCATAAATATCTAACGATACTTGGGGCAAGATAAAAGTGATTTAGTTTTTAGCTGGTTCTTTTTTTTTCCACCCCCCCCCCCTCACCCATTTAGTTAAATTAAGTGTGCTCTGGGTGCGGGCAAAAACATTTTCACAATAATGAACATCGTAAAATGAAGTACGACTTCTCAGAAGGCCAAGGAAAATGCAGACTGAACTCCCAGGGCTGGGAGGAGCTTGCGGGGACCATTCACAACAAAATTGGGAGGGGGGGTATAATCTCAGAGGGAAGGAAACACTTCAACAGCACCTGCAAGCCTCAGACTTCCCAATGTCACCCCACTGACTTCCGTTTATTTCATTGTGTGTGTATTTGTGTTCATGTATGGAGGAGTATCAGTGAACCAGACTTTGCTGAAACCCGGCTGGAGTCAGTCAGTCTCAATGGTGAGCGGACACAGTGTTCAGGGACAGTAAGTGGACACGCACACACACACACACACACACACACACACACACACACAGATGACCAAAACCTCCATCGCAGGGACCGGGAGGCAGTCTACACAACAGAATGAGTCTGGACACTCATGACAAAAAGAGCTCAAAAGACTGACCTTGGAAGCTGAACGTTGACAATACAGATTCTTGCACTCATGCACACATGCTTACGGTTACAGCACACCACGCCACGCCAAGAACATGGAAGGCGGGCCGACTGGGAAGGATGCGGCCAATCTATTCAACTTCTACCATGACCGGGGAGTGGATCCAATCCAAGAACCTTCAAGTCCCCTTCCAAAGAAAGGACAGCCGCCCAAGTCGTTGCCCCAAAACACAAGCAACTTGCCCAGTTTATGAGTCCAGAACCACAAATAACTGCTGTGGCAGGTGTGGATGCAAGTATCCATAAAATTCTGCTTTGACCCTGAGATCCAGAAGCTTCCATTAACCCCTAGAAAGGCCTTGATTCTACGAGTTTTCCTCTCTTTTAAGGTGACGAAGTTCTAATGCTATAGATCGGTGTTTCCCAACCTGGTCCTTGGGGACCCAAAGTTGGTCTATGCTTTTGCTCCCTCGCAGCTCCCAGAAAGAGCAAAAATGTGCAGGGAAGGGAGCAAAAACGTGCAGGGAAGGGAGCAAAAACGTGCAGGGAAGGGAGCAAAAACGTGCACTGTCCATGGGGCCCTTGAGGACCAGACTGGGAAACACTGCTTCAGATGAAGCATCCTATGCATGGGATTAAAAGGCGCGGTCTGTCCGGTGGGTACAATCACGTTCATTAAAGGAAATGAACAGCTAGTGAGGCTGCTATGCTCTCAGAAGGTCCTTCAAAAAAAAAGGATGACTAAAGCTTCCGGCTAGGAGAGAGATACTGGGTCAGGCTTCGATTTATCAGGGGTGCAATCAGCCCCAGTGCAGAAAAAAGCCTCTCCATCCCAGCAACAGCTGTGTTCTTCTGGGGGGGGGGGGTTTGAAGGTCCACATTACTGGCCTTAAATTGTCCTGTCCGATCCGATCCAGTGTTTCTCCCAGGGCAGAGAGATATGGGCGGAGCACAGACATCAGCCTCGTGATGGTCGAGAATAAAGCCAACGCAGCAGACATGCGCAGCGGACGGAAATCCATCAGCACAGGAGGACGACGGAATGAGCCTGGGGGCGGAGTGGGGGGGCGTGGCTTCGGCATACCAGGTACCCAGAGCAAAGGACCCCGACATAGGCACGGGTTATTAATCAAAACTGAAAATGGCCCAGAGAACGGCAGCCCGCGACCAGCACTCGGGACAGCAGGATTAATGGCTTAATGGTACACAGGTTTAACTCCACCTCCCGGATGACCGTCACCGATACATACGAATGTCCAAGCAGCCCCGAGGGTGGGGCGAATACTCCACTACTAACGTGGAGTTTAAAAATAAAATGGGGCAAGCTGCAAGAAAAACATGCGGCAGCGCACACAAACGGACCAAGCTGAAAGCACCGGGGAATCAGCGAGCTCACGGCACACCTGTATTTATCCGATTCGCCCTTGCACACAGGTGTGGGTAATCGCTCCCTAGAAACACTAATGGTTACGCTATTAACGGATAATTAGCTTAAAGTGATGCAAAGGGTACAAAGAGTGATACTTAGCGGCTGAACGATTTAGATGGCGCCGTTTCCTAAATCCTAAATGGGAAGGGTAATCCTTTACAGATAGGCCTGACAAATTATAATGGTGGGGGGGGCTGCACAGGAATCCCACAGGGGGAGGAGCTCAGTGGCTGGTTGAGGAATATGGCTGACAGCAGGCCGTGAGATGGGGGACAGAGTGACCCAATCCGAGCTGGGGGGTTCAGGATCGCACCTCCGCACGTCTCGGCTCCCCAGCGCAGAAATGGAAGCCAGAGTTGCAGCAGCCAGCATACAGGATGAGTCTCAAACCCATAATCACACTTCTACCTAGAAATCACACTTGTGAAGACGTTCTATTCTTACCCTGAGCAGCCAGCCTGTGATCCAGACCGATCCAGGCCCACAGGCGTAAACCAGCCGAACGAATATCCAATTTAAAATTCTGCTATGATTCCGCACAGTTTAAATGTTTTAAAAGTATGAGGATCTGCTTCCCGTTCTAGACATTAGGTAACAACACAAAAATACAATTACATACAATACAATTACAAACAAACTAATAATTTAAGAATTATTCAAACATGTGGTCTTGTTTACCCCAGGCATACATGATTTTCTGAACAGACACTATTTTGTGTGACTTTTGATACACAGCCATGTTACAAAAGGCTTTGACAACTAAATTGTGAGCTTGAGAGAAAAATCATATTCAATACACATCTCAGAGACTGGCATTAAATTCCAACACATGGATGTGGAAAAGGACACATTTTTCACTTCTGTGGTGCGTGCCAGCAAACGCCAACCACTGCTTCACAGCAGTGCTGACGTCGCTTCCGATTCCTCACCTTGGCGTGACGTGTGGAAGGTTTGACGGTTAGTTATTTCCCAAAAAAAAAAACAAAAACAAAAAGAATCGATGTCCTGCCGGAAGATGAGCGTGTTTTCCAAATGAACAGAAGGGCACTTTAAAATCCATATCTGGAACATTCCATTCAACAGAGTTCCATGTTTATATACCATTTTGTCGTGCGTATTTGTATTTAAGGATGTCACCAAGGAAACCCACAAAAACACCTAAGTAGGTGGTGAAATAAATTCACAGAGCTTCCAAAACACATGTACCACAGATAAATTTAGTTGAGGCTAAGCAAATGGGCTTGTCTAAGCTTGTTGCTTAGACGGGGTCAAGGGTAAAAGGTCACAGGTCAAAACAGAAGAAAATGGTAATTACATGCAAGTGACAGAGTCTTCAGACGATGCCGGTCGGTTGGACGGGGATAAAGAGTGAATTCCCATCTGAATGTACGCCAGTGGGGTGGGTGGGGGTGGGAGGGGGGGCAGCTGGTGCCCACAAGAGCCAATCAACAGAGAGAATCTGGGGAGAATCTCCAGCGCTTTAATCGTGGACCAGAAGCAACAGCCATCCGGCTTAATTCCTACAAGCGACACGGCCCAAAATCCGAAAGGACAGCAGAAAACACCCACGCTGTCCTCTGAAGGACACCGGCGAGGGACCTGCAAGCAGACCGAGCGCGGGGCACCCTGCTTCAGCAGAATTGTACACTTTTGCACTAAACGCAAAAGCTGCGGGTTCCAATCCCAGGGACCACACATAAGTGAGAACCATACCTATGCCGCAGGTCACTTTGGATAAAACTGCCAAATAAAAGTGGTAAACATAAATGATCTCCATGAGAGGCTTCCCTGCTGTTGTAGGTAACATCTGGGGTAACAATTGTTAAGTAACAATTATGAAGCCACTGTGTTCAGTGCAAATTGCATCATTCAATTAGCATGATGCTAACTGCTAGGCGCAATGACGACTGCAGACTTCTGTTTACTGAATTACATGTGGGAGATCCAGCACCCCCTGCCCCCCGCATGGAATTCACCTTCATAGTCTTCAACTGAGATGTCAACACATCCGCATAAATTTCCCCGATTGCTCCAGCGGACGGGAGACTTTTTGTGTTTGTTTTGCGGAAAGTCAACATCGCTAAGCTAACTGCAGAAAAGGAAAAAACATTCAGCTTGGAAACAGAAGCAGGGGCCCGCATAAGCGCTTGAGTCCCATGTATGGGGAGGGGGGGGGGGGACCTCTGAGGAAGCCCCGAAACGTCCCTCACCAAACCCAAGGTGGCAGAACCCTCAGTACGAGGAATTCCGGGAGGTTAACCTAACACGCATCGGCAGTGACCGCGAAATCAAAACAAGCAACTCGCGCATGCTGTTCGAAAATGATTTAATACGCCTTTACAAATGTATCTGGCACAACAGGATATTTTCAAAATAAACTGTGGTTTGGAAGCGGCCGGCTGACTCGAAGAAAAACGCTGAGCGTGGTGGTTCCTGGTTACTGGGGTATGGAAAGGGGTCGCCCTCGACCTGACGGAGGCAAAATTACAGAGGGCTGGGGGTCTAATCAGGACTCAGGCCGTCGGCAATTACAAGCCCTGGGATCAGAACTGCAAAACACGAGAAGGGGACAGCACACCGTCTGTCGAAAAATCTCATTCCCACCCACCGATGACGAGATTATCTCCATTTTTAAAAGGGACTAACAGTAAGCTGCAGCAAAACAGCGGCGTGATGACGATCCAGCGACGCTTGAGCCCTGAACTCCAGTTCACCCTCCTATCCCCGCACGCCCCCGCCTCATCATGCACACCGGCCCACCCACATCAGAGGGGAACACGCCGCAGCTAAAGGGAGGGGCTCCGGAGCCACAGCGCCAGCGATGAGCTTAACCATCCATGGGGGGGGGGGGGGGGCCCCATCAAAACAGTCACGCGTGCAGCAAAGCAAATCAGCACTTAAAAAAATAAATGTACATGGATAAAAATAAATGTACAAAACATCTTTTCTCAAGTGTCAAATAAAAAAATAAACGAATAAATAAGACGTATGGTACATGTAAAATGATTAGTCACTATATCCATGCAGGAAGGCAGATTAGAATTTGGTATCTTAACGTGGCAACAGTCTGAAGTGCAGATTATTGGGAACGGAATGAAAGACTCACCTGAAGACGACACGTCACAGCAGCCAAGGCAAAACGAGAAAATGGGAGGGGGGGGGGGGGGGGAGAGAGGGTGTCATTTAATTAAGGGAGCAGTCAAAGGCTAATCAGGCACAATCTGACCACAATCCTCAGCACAATACACTGTAAATTTACAGGAAACTGGGGGAAGAGAGGCTCCCAGGCCAGTATCCCAGTGCACAGACTGGGAGCCCGTTTAAATTGCCGTCTGCTGCCACAGAAGAGAGTCACTCCATTTAATGTGCTAATCGTTCGGGGGAGTGGAACACCTCAAAAAAAAAAAAAACACCCACTACCAAGCCCTGATTTGCATATGCAAAACCCGTTGATCTAATGAGTTTGCAGCATCAGTACCAGACAGAGAGAAGAAATGTTCAGTAATAAGGCTCCTCCTGCTTCATCTGTGCCTCTTGTACTTCGTCGGAGCAGGTAAATATGACGTTACGAAGCCCCAGACAGGAAGAAGAAAAGGACAAGAAGAAAAAGAAATAAATAAATAAAACAGAAAGTGACTCAGCAACTGCAAGACTTTAGCCAGGCCTTGGAGAAGCAGGAAAAGCAGCAAACTGCTGCATCGGGACCTTGGAAACATTTATGTAAGGGGCGAGGCGAACTCTATTCCAGCCTAGAAGCAGATCCATGTGTGGTGCCGCCCAGTTCAGCTTTAATCGCGTCTCCTCGCAACCATCCTCCGCTGCACGTGCAGCGGTCTACAGATATTTATCGACGTTGTGCATCAAGAGGTGTTCCCCTGTATCGAGGGCCAGCCGCAAGCAGGAGGCAGAGAGCAGGTGGTCAGGGCAAGATCTCCATCTAACCTCAAGGATCTTAGCAGAACATCAATCTGCCAAAGGTCTTTGGCGAAACGGACCCCGGGATCTCATTCCACAGCTCATATACCACCCCCCCGCCAACCCCACCCCCACTCCAACACTGTTAAAGTAGCGTTCCTTTCCTACACTCAGTTTGCACCCCCAGGGGGTCTCAGTGGGATTTAAAGGAAGTTGCAAAGAGTTGTAAACACATGCCGTGACAAATGACCAAACCCTGACAAGTTTAGGAATATAGATGCTTTTTCCACAACTGTCACACCGGAACCACAATGTTTATGTTCCACAACTTGGTAATGGTTTCATCTCTCTCTCGCGCTCTCTCTCTCTCACACACACACAAACCAAAGTCTTCATTTCAATCACTATGGTGTTTTGTGGTTACCCACTTCAGAAGATCAAAGCCAGTACTAAATCAGTCCTGAATCAGTCCTACCAATCCGCTGAATCACACACATCAGGCAGAGCGTCTCGCATGGGCTTGAGAAGCGGGCGATTAATCAAAAAACCTCGTCTCGGAGACACATACCAATTAAAGCTGCTTTCCAGCCACCTACGATGACGTTTGATCCATAATAATTTTGGGAAGTCCATTCTCTGCAGTCCGGTGGAGAATGATTAAAAAGAGGCTGCGGAGAGCTCTGAGCTAATGGGACAGATGAAATGAAATCAGATGCGAGTCAGCGGTGCCATCACAAAATCAAGCACAGAACGGAGGGAACACAGACCCTCAGCTAAATCGCCGCACCATTAGAAGCTGATTAGGACCAACCGGATGTGTCAACCCATAGCCCTTACAGGACAGATACAAGAGGATAGGGGGTTTAACCAAGTAATCTGTGAACCCAAGCTATTCAGTCACGCTGCTCCCACTTACTCAGCACAGCCAGCCGACATATTTGACTTTGCGACACCGTGTCCAAATTTGGTCCCAAGCAGTTATGCTGGTACCAATCGTATTACATGAGATTATACATAAGCTTCCCTTTCCCCCCCATTTTTGGCCACGTTTCTCCCCATGCCAGATGCATACAATACCCTGTCACGGGAGTCCATCTTTAAGACTCCTGGACACAAAGTTAAACACATGCATGCAGCAATGTTCTCTTTTAAATCACCGGTTAAGAAGCCACATCCCACCCAGGGTGTCCACCGCCTTGGGCCCTGTGCATTCTGGGATAGGTTCACGGCTCACAGAGACTGTGTCAACCCTCCCTGACAGAGCAGCATCGAGAGGCCACCGTCCGACCTATAACAAGGCCAAATTAACACCTTTTGCCATATTGTGTCATGTGACCATATGCGGTCGTTAAATCCTGCAGGGTCCAGCAAGATTCAGCTGAAACCTGGGAAAATCTTGTACTGACAGCATGATCCTGCCCGAACCTCGGTGGGATGTAGAGTCAAAAGCGACGCGGCAGTGAGAAAGCAGGCTTGCTCCTCAGGTCTGCTGCGTGGTGCTAGCACAGTAATGCTAACCACAGCCTACAAACTGATCTGGGATCAGCCTACAGATCCGTGCTGCCGTGATTAGAGTGAGCAGCGGAGGAGTGCACCGGGCCGACATCGCGACTGGGTCACGGAGATCTTTTTCGCTAAAAGGGAACACGCAGAGGTAAAATACGGAGCTATTTTCCCCACTCCTAAAGCATACACAATCAGTCCTTCATTCTTCATTTGGCCAACGCTAAAGGAAGCAAGCGCAGATAACAACAGCCTGTGAATCTTGTCACTTTCACCCCAAAGCCATGTCACACAAGCGGCTCAGTCCTGTCAGACACAACCTGGCTGCTGGCCAAATGTGCCCCCCCCCCCCCCAGTCATCACGGGAAATGAGGCCACAAGACATCCACACACCTGGACACCCCCCCGAATGTAATTCTCAGCGTATCGCCACACCACGTCCCATAATTCAAAGCAAAACAAACCGATGTCTCCTGAGACCACAACGGAAGATAGACCCGGAAGGTTGCTCCAAGTCCCACCATCCACTTCTAAAGACAGGAGGAGGCATGTTCAAAAAGCCTCATCATCATGCCCCACCCCCCAGTGTAGGGATGGGCCCCAAACAGCTGTACTGACCATTTTTCACGATGGGGAGTCTTCAACAATCCGCGAGTGGAGACAGCCATCGCTGGTATAATACACATGCATCACGCCTGTGTTTACCTGGGTACAGTCGATGCCAACGCGAGCATCGCGCGTAGTATAAATATTGATATTATGTGATTGATACAAAACACAAACATCGTGGAACGGCGCTGTTCACTAACACACACAGACACACTCGCGCGGAGACATGCGTAGGAATCCGCGCACACAGGCCATCAAAACCGCGGGAGTAAGATGGATGTAACGCAGGCATCTCCGCCACAAGTAGCGGCCTTCCTCGTTCGCGTATTGGATAGAATCGATTTTGATGCACTCTCACAATTACCGTGCGCTACAGTAGCTAACAAAATTCCAGCTATTGCCAACGATTCTCTTCTGGTTCCAGAAATAAATTGGGCTTCGCTCGCGGTCAGTCGTCTGCAGAATAAGCCAGTCCTTGATACTTCGGTAGGCGACCAACATCCAGGCCTCTATTCTTCAAAAAAAACAAACACCATAGTTGTCACTCGGGGGGGGGGGGGGGCAAACCGCAGCTTCGTAAAAACGCGGGGAAAGTGGCTCGGTGCGTTTCGGGAACTGAACTCACATTCCTGATCAGTCTTATTTTGACACTGTACGCCGAATGCCAGTAATGAGTTTAAAAGAAATAAAAAGTGACTAATCAACTTTGTAAGCAGTCTTCAAAAACTGAATCTGACGACTATTTCCTCTTTCTGTGGGCCAGGCGGCTCCCAGAATGTTGCCGGCTGGATAGAAAGAGCCGTTTATGTGGCACTTTCTGAAACGGCACGGGCCCACGGATGCACTGGGCCCACCGGGACAAATCAACAAAATTAGCATCACGATGGACATTCCAGCAAAGCCCTGCGGCGCGTCACCGCTGCCTTCCCCGTCGTCAGCTGCGTCGCGCAGGCTTAAACTCCCCCAGGTCCCTTGACGACCCCCCCCTGCCATTTATACCCATGCTATTTCTAGACCTGACGGTCAAGGACTCATCTGTACTGGACTCTCGACTGAGTTCAAAGGTTCAGAGCAGGACCAACATGCAGTCTACAAAGAACGAGGGATTTCCAAAGGCTTAAAATACTCTACCACTGCGCTACTGGACTCCCATGACGTTTTTTCTGTCCTAACCCTAACTCACATGCTCCATTTTTATTTCAACCATATAAAAAAAAAAACCTCAGTTAGCTCAGATTCTGTGCTTCATGATAGGATTCATCCACGAACTTCAACCCCGAAAGGTCAAAGGGCGGCTGAAGATTAGGGGGTTCCGTGGATGGGATTCTGATCCATCACAGAGCAGACAAGCAGAAGCACACAAAATCAGGGGCTCCGGGAACATTTACAGACGCCGATCCACCCTGAGCACATCTTCGGAAACACAAACCGATGACCCAGAGGATGCCCACAAAAAGCACAGGGCGCAAGGACACGGTGAGGATTCGAACCCAGAGCCCTGAAGGCTACGGTGCGGCCCACTGAGCCTCCAACAGCGCTGAACGATTCTGCTCTACATTTGCTCGCAAGCTTATATTAACAAAAACATGAAAATCCGACTGTAAGGTCATGACAGAGAAATGCGAAACAATCCAGGCGAGACGCCAGAAGTAACCGTGCAAATAAAAAAATAAAATAAAAAATAAACTCAGACGGAGGAGGAAGAGACCCAGCGGGACACCATCTTTACCATTTGGGCACGGCCTGGCCTCCTCGGAAAACCGACATCATCGTCAGCAAAGGAAAGAACTCCAGGAGACAGACTTCTGGAAAATGATGAGCCAAT
>JAODKF010000089.1:4305170-4323480 GCA_026779585.1 Mormyrus proboscirostris
TGCTCTCCGCTTCTGCGTTTCGATGCCTGCGGCCCTTAGATGAGATGGAATGCTATCTGCCGTCGGTGAGAACCATCCCTAATCCCATGATCCGTGCACCCCATGACCCAGCTCCCGGTGTGGAGAGGGGGAAATGCCAGAACTTTCCAGAACTCTCCATGAACAGAACCAAGTCTTGTTATTTTGAGGCTTTGGTGAAACCAACTAACAAAATTACAAGTATCATGTCCACATGACTGTACAAAAAAATGACCCCTCCCCCCCCTTTTAAAAAGTATATTAATAAAAACAAGGTTCATTTAAATTGATTTATTTGACCGAAACCCCTTAGATACGTTTGGAGTTTAACAGACTTATCTTTAGTATAATCGTTGTACTTCTGACAGACCCCAAAGTCATTACAGACATGGACCAACATTCCATGCAAGTCTGCAGGAATCTCACAGTTAAAAAAAAACTTTTCAGGCAAGCTCATCAGCTTCACTGCTGCCTATTGCCCATGAATCATACGCAGCCACCAACAGAGTAAACCAAATCTATCAGCCAGGTTTTTGTTTACATCCCCAAACAAGGCTGCGCCAAGGGAGTAGAATACTAACACGCTCACTGAGGCCTTGGCGTCACTGGCCCACATCGCTCTGCCTGATGATCTAAACCAGCATTTTCCAACCCAGTCCTTGGGGACCAGGATTGCAAAGGGGCAGTAAATTTCAGGAAACTTTCCAGAAACTTTCCATTCCATGGGAAGTTAAGTTTTGGAAATATTTCAAGTTGGAAACTTTCCATGGGAATTACCAGGAATGCATGGAAATTAACAGAAAATCCCCCACAATTTTGCAACCTTATTAGGGACCCCCGGACAGTCCACATTTTTGATCCCTCCCAGCCAATCAAAAACATTGAATACCTGGCACAGGTGTTCTGGGGGTTCAGAGAGCAGGGGGTCTGCAAGGACTGGGTTGGGAAACACTGATCTAAACAGCAACTACCGCTCAACACTGAAAACCTGAGAGAAATCCATCATTTGAAAATTTAGACGAAGGATTTGCACCCTGCAGGTAACCCGAGAAATCTAGAAACCATTGCAATCTCAGCCACCAGGACACCTACAAACACTAACTTCAGAACCAGAACGGCAATGGTCCAAACAAACAATTAGTCAACGCGACGTATTTTTAAACACATGGACCACAGCGCCGTCTGCGTTAACTCGGTAATAAGCATATGGCACTCCAAGTGAATGTCGAAAAAAAAAAAAAAAATGGCCGCTTCACAGCATTCTACTGACTAACAAATCCACCTTCCTTCCACTTGTCCTCCAACCACACTCTCCATTGCTCTGTCATCTGTCATTAGCCCTTTACTGGAACCTCTTCACCATACAGGCTGAGGTGTGACTATTTAGGTCCTATCATGGATGCAGACGGGCTGTGAAGATCCTGGTGGGCGCAGGGTTCTCCTCCATATGAGGTTCTCCTTCTCAGTCCCACACCCCTGGCCTCAGATCAATCATCCCCAGCCGCTGAATTTCCAGCTATAATCGAAAACGTTATTTCACGAAAATAAGACGCTCCGAGGAGACAGTATGAGAGGGGGTACAAGTTAGGGATTGTTGTTCCCCATTTCATTACAAAGACTCATTTGGCTGAGTTGTGGTAAGACGGGAGACAGAGCCCTTGCTGCATGCAATAGGCCACGCTCCACGCCTCACTCGAACACCCCGCATAATCGTTTTCCGCACCAGGGACGATATTGTGTGAAGATCATTCCTCGACGGAGCTACACGATGAATGAGATCCGTGCGGCGTGAAAGCCAGTTGCACTGCAGTCACTGAATTACAGTAAATTACAGTCTCGATATTTCATAATAAATGCGCTGCTGCTGCTAATATGCACCCAATTTCACCCCCCCTCCGTCCCCCACGAAAGACCAAAAAAATATATATATAAAGGAATTAAATGCCATAAGATCTTTGCCTTCATCGTCTTGACGACTATTACGGCAATTATTTTCAGAATCCCGTCATCCACAGACATTATTATCTTGTCCCACTGCCCCTAATGTCACCTTTAATCAGAAGGAAACAACTGTGCCGTCCCTTTAAAATAATCATGCGCCTCCTTTTGAAAGATACCACCTGTTTCCAAAAAGGACCCACCGATAGCTGCATGCACACACGCACACATAAAGCTAAACCTCATGGGTTAGGATATTACAGATTAAAAGTGTAGTAATTATGATCTGCTTTAGTTATAGACTCAGAATTTAATACGAAATGTATCAAAGAGACCAGAGAGAGTGGATTCTTCTAGAACTGTAAATTTGAGTGGACTGACCATAGGCTAGATGCAAACAGGTCAGAGGAACTCAAAAGTTTCAGATAAATCATTAACTTTCTCTCCTAGACAAGGAGAAATGAGTGAAATTAAGGTAAGGAGTCAAATCAGCTTCTGCTTCAATTGCTCAGATCACCACTAAGCTCTGACTTCTCAGCCATAAATCTATTTCCCACGATCCTCCTGAACAGAACCACCTCCAGCTTCCTGCTTCCTTCCATCCCCACAGTCTGCCGCCACGGAGACACGATTCACAGATCGAGAGAGCAGTACTATGACATCATGCCATCAGTCACAGGACTGGCTGAAAATTCAGCGCACGTCTGCTGTATCCATAAATGTTAATACGACTAAATTATTTATACTATTTTAACCCAAAAGAACTCTCAAAATACTCAGAAATTTGATCCACAGATGCTAGAGGGTGGGAATTTTAAGGGGTTGTTCATTATTAAACCCAACGTCGTGAACGAGCTAAAATTTAAGAAATTAAATTAATTCGCAGACAAAAAGCTTTAATATCGGTTGCCCCAGGCAACAGTTTTGTTGATCAGCTTTGGTGTTCGCAGAGTCACATTCCAAGCAATCTGGAAATGACGAGTTCCATAAGAATCATTTAGCTGCAGTCATGGTCTGCTGAGCCAAGCCAAGTGCCACTTAGAAAAATTTGGCACTAAACCCATACATCATACTTTCTAGAAACATCCGGCACGGGCTGAAACCCAGCCCCTGCTCTACTGGCCACAAAAGAACAGCAGAGAAATCCCACTGACCGTAGAATCAGACCGAGGCAGAAAGAAAAAGACTTGTTAAGCCCCCAGTGACAGAGTCATACATCTTTCTTAAGCATTATTGGTCATGTACGGTACAAGTAAAAGTGTCTGAGCGCATCTACAGGAAATCATTTGTTTTTTCGACAAAATAACAGCCCTAAGCACACCGCGGGGTTATGCCAGTACTGTATTATCAGGAACAGGAGAGAGATGAAGTGTTACGATAGATCACCTGTGCCCCGCAATCTCACAACCTAAACCCTATAGATCTGGTTTGGGGATGAGCTAAATCGAAAGGTAAGAGCGAGGTAGTCACCTTGTGCCTAGAAGGTGTGGAAAGTCCTTCAGGACTGTCGGAGAAGCATTCCTGGTGGCTACATCTGGAAGCTGGCTGAAAGAACGCCAAGAGCTCAAAAATTTGAGAACATTTAGAGATGTTGGGTTAGACGTTGGTCACTGCGGTATTTGCTATGCATTATTTATTGCCTCAATGCCCTTTACCTGGTGAGGAACATGGCTAAAACAGAGACAAATGCATAAAAAGTAGGTGAAGCCAGACTTTTGACCGGTACTGCGTGATAGTAGCCAGGGGAGGTGAGAATCCAAAGTGACAGATATAGAGGATAAACCATCAAGCAATCGATACTGGCTCATTTAACGTTGTTGGGTAAAGTTCCCAAATCCATTCAGCATTGGTTAGAAAAGAACTTTTAAACAGAGCAGACGATAAATCAGAAACGTTTCTTTATAAGGTTTTGCTCTTTCCTTCAGAAAAGTCACTATGTATTTTACTGGCTTCCAGTCAATATAGATACAAAGATCTGCATTACATGACCCAACAGACACGGCAGCACAGTCTTAATTCAGTCTTAATTCCGTGTTTAATCTCATTGTTCCAACCGAGTTTCATGCCACAATAGCACACACACCAAAGTCCAATCCGGCTTTTACCGGTCATCATTCCAGCTTCATTATCTGTAACCAAACATCTATACTTGGCCACACTCTAGAGCACGAAACACCCCATAGCCCACAGATTGGAAATGTGTCAAGAAATGAGTCAGGGAAAGCAGGGCTCTCCTACTCTCCTCAACCACAAGACTGCCCCTTGTCACTCGTCAAAACCAAGCACAAGCCTTGCACACTAATATCTGCGTGTGAGCTGCGGATGTGACAAAATATTTCACGCCCATAAATCCTCTCTCTCAGTAGCGGCAGCCGCCGCCGTGACAAGCACAGCCCTGCCTCCACAGAGACGGAACAACGAACATGGAAATCTCACGTCGCCCCTAGCAAAGGGAAGCAGGCCTATGGGACGAGCTGCTTCTGGCTCATTCCAACAGGAGCGTAACGGGGTCTGCATCAAGTGCCCTCAGCGAGCGTCCCACTCAAACCTAAGCCAGAATAGGGGCATTTTTGCAGTGAACATCAGTCCAACCAGTAACACACCTACATCAACTGAGCTTTACCCATAATTCTCAGCGTGCCAGTTGCAGACTGCCCACCCAAGCAAAACACCAGCACTACTGCTAATGTTAATGTAACACCTTTTTTGCAATAATCAAAAGAGTCTGAAGCTAGACACAGAAAACATCTGAACAATAGCATCGAAGTATCACCTACACAGAACAGCCCAAAGGTTGTGTGTGAGCAGACTGTCAAATCAAGAGCTGGGTTTGAAGAAGAAGAAAAAAAAAACGTGCTGAGTATCAGCCATGGTCAACAGGAGAGCTGAGTTCCAACCGTGACCTTGCAGCCAATGCCCTGCCCTCAGGAAAAAGGCAGAAGATCACCGAGCTGCTTCCCTCAAACTGGAACCTTAATCGTCACGTGTTGAATATTAATATCAAAATGCCAATAAGAAAGCACGATTGCATTTCTTAATCCATCTCTTGATTTGAAATCTACGCGTAAAACGACGTCTCGGTTACGCTGCCATTCCGGCCCTGAGAAACAGACGCATTGGTGGAAAGGTGGTTGAAAAACATTTCTTTTTCTTTTCAACAGACTCGTCTGCACTATGGCCGGTGGCTCCCCACCCACTAAAGCAAAGCACAGCACAGCTGAACTGAGTGTACAATGCAAAGGAGGGCAAAACCAGATCTGACTAATTAAAACGCAAGACAGCTCAGGCCAATTAGTGCATTGGGGACATTTAAACCAACAGACCGTAATCCTCTTTAAGAACTTAAACACATTAAGGGGGTAAAAACATTTGTATGCGTTTTTATCATCAATCGGCAATCTCGCGCTATTATCCACTGGTACAATAAACTGCTACTGCATCCTTTCTACATTAATCGCTTTCAATCAAAATAAGTGTCACCAACACACACTGCGACTCCCAGAATAACAGGATTGCACAGAACAAGTTGCCTTAAAAAACTGCACGACTCTTCCTGGGGAATAAGGATGGCGCTGTTTTATCACATATGCATGTATCGTTTACTCAGTGTGGCGCCAGTGTGGATGTAAGCTGGAGCAACCACCCGTGGACGAGCAAGCATCGGCCGCCTTTACGCCAAACTTCAGCCCCCCCCTCCCGTAACCGTATGTGATTAGCCTCAGTGGCCGCCACGGACACGCTCATTTCCCAGGCTGCACCGCAGTGGAGACCAGCCCCTCCACGCCGGGGTGGCCGTCAAGCTCCAGGTTTCCGCTCGACTCTGCAACATGCATCCATCCAACCTCCGGTCCCCCCGCGTAATAAAATTACGAATATCTGGGGAAAGCGCGTCTCCGGCAGCGAAGGGGCAGGGAAACAGTCAGTCCTAAAGGCGGGACGGAGCAACCAGAAGGAAAACAAACATGCAAATGTGAAGCGATCTCTTTTTTTTTTAAAAAAAAACAACTTAAGTACATATGCAAATGTATCGATTAACCCATCATGTTTATACATCTAAAACAAAAATAAACACTTTAAATTTGCAAACAAGCACTGCGTCAGATAAAATTTATCAAAGCGCTTCCCATTTTCTCGCTTCACCAAACTCCCCAGTTATATATAGGGTATATTGATACATAACTATACACGTTAAAATCACGATTTAAAAATGAAAATCCTTTGGGAGCCGCGTACGAGAACTGCAAGCCCCTCTTGTTCAGCGCAGACTTGCGTGCCTATTGTGTATCCCACGATGATGACTACTGACCCACTGGAAACATAACAGATCAGCCAGCTGAAGTACCAGAATGTTGCTGCGATTAAATATTGAGGCGTAGCCATTAGTCTAGGCTATATATGCATTAATAGAATACTGTGACTTACTTGGTACTACCCATAACACCCATGAACTTATGCTGGACCTAGAGTTATACATAGGATTAGACTGAATGTACTGTGATACAAAGCAGATTCCAAAAGCGGAGCGTTTATTAAAAATGAGCTTTTTGTGCAAAGTCCAGTCTATGTCGGTGGTATGACTTGTACTATACTGAACAGCTGCCATTGTCCGTAAGCGGTGGCGGCTGCCCGTCGCCAGTGAAAAGCACCGTAATCGCCAGTGTTACCAGAAAGCTGAGTGTTTGAGGCGTTTAAGTCACTTACCCTCAATGGATATTACGTGCTCCCGGATTTGATTCTGCAGAGCCAGGTCATCGATGCGCTCGATCAGGTCGTAAATGGCGTATATGTTCGGATGGACAGACTCGAACCTGTGTATTTCAGCTCTGATAGCAGCCGAGTTGGACAACATGAATTGGGACCCCGGCGGGCCGGACTGGGCAGCTTGGCCTGATACAGTCCCCGAACCGAATTGACCCGCCCCTGATCCAGAAGAGGATCCTGATCCGAACTGAGACTGCATGGGCTGAGGCACGGGGACCGGAACCGGAGCTGGTACCGCGCCTGGAGCGGGCATCGCCGGCTGCGACTGTTGAGAGATACCGGATACCGACACCGACACCGGGACACCAGACTGGTAATTCATCGTGGCAGCAACGAGGAACTCTTTTCAAAAGAAAGCGGATAAATGGTCTCTCTCGGTAAATGCAGTGCAGAAGCAGTCGATATGAAGTCAAAGGATGTCCGTGGTGTTCAGCGAGTCCAAAAAAGAGCGCAGATCTTATTGCAACAATATACTGCGTCCTAGAACAAAACGCGCTTCTTGCTCATATTATAAGAACTTCGTAGCGGTTCATTTTCCCTTTTTCCTTTACTGTAATGGCTGGGTTCCTGCGTTTTTTTCCTATTTGTATACGGCTACTTATCTGTGAGATATCAAAGCAGCCTCTCGTTCTTTTCTGTTACCGCTATTTTAATAGCAGGACCGTTTTCCTTGGTTGCTCAGTCAGCAGCAGACAATGAGATTCGCTCATTTAGGGCGCCCAGTTCCTCCGACTTGCTGCGCTGAAATAAAACCGCCCGAGAATCCGCCTTGACTCCAAGCAGAGGCCGCCCAGCCCCCTCCTCCGCACCGGCAGCGTCACACATCACGTAATTGCATCTCAGTCCTAGGGGAGTGGAGGGAGGGGGCAAAATAAAGGAACCTGCATAAAATTTCAATTCATGCTCATTACGTAACTGCATATTTAAGAGAATTAAAAAAATGCCCCGTCCCCTTTGAATCAGATCCCATAATTATTTTAGCCCGTTGGGTGCTTTATAATTTATTATATCGCAACAGAATGTAGCCCAACTCACCACCTGGGTAGTCTTCTAAAATTTCCACACCAACTTCAATTAAAGCTTGCGTCTGATTATAACACTGGCGAGACTGTGGATTCTGCATCATATTGTACCGCACGAAAAAAAATCATATTCATCCTTTTTGTAATGGAGGGATGGGTACCTTTAGGGCATTGATTTGAAGCCCCAGAGCATCTGTGCCCCCTTCGCCCCGGGACACACAAAGGGATCACTTAGCGTATGTCTGCCACCAGCGAGCCCTATGGGAGTTGGTCTCACTCCCACCAGCTGTTCAGCCGAAGTCACCAGGACAGGAAGGAGCTTCCCCTAAAACCAGGAAAGGGGGTGGAGGTGATGAGAGTGGCGTTGGATTCCACGTCGCGCTGGTTTCCTTGGGAAAACTGGCCCCCATCAGCAAATCTCGCCCCGCACAGAACCCACAAGAGCCTCTCGCCAGCAAGCAGTGTGCAGAGTGCGAACAAAGAGCGCCCCTGCTGGTGGTTGAGCAAATCCAATCTGTTTATGCGGGGGATGTCATTCAAAACCATCACCCGCCGCGTAAAGTCCACTTTTTAACTGTTTGCTGGCCACTCTCATTTCGTTTGCATTACTTTCTCGTTGTAAGCCAACGTTTCAGATACACTTCAGCTAAGGGCAGCTTTTAAGTCCTTAAGCTATTAAATCCTTTGCACTTTTTTTTTTCTTCTGCAAAATGAACTTTGTATAATCAACAATCATTTGACCCTTCATGTGGCTGTATTGATTTTTCTAAACGTATCTTGCTTATTGCATTTTATGGTCAGCAAAATTAATTCACTACCTTTTTCCAAAATGCATTTGTCTCATCTAAAGCAATTTACATTTTTGCTTGTCTGCAACCGAAGCTGCTTTCAGTGTTCAAATGGCCCCTAAAGTTAATCAATAGTGGATAAATTCATTTTCTTCATTTGTCTTTCAAACCAAGGAAAGAAATCCTGGTTTCGCAGCACTTTGACTTTTTTTAAAATCCAGTTCACACTGATTAAGTCACCAATGAGGAGTGCGTGCGACGCAGGAGTCCTTCATCGTTTTTTTGCGGTAACATCAACTAGTGTAGATTCTGAAACCGGACTCCCCCTAGCAGCATTGAATAGTAGTCCCCCCCACAGAATATGAGGCCAATGCATTTGCAAGGGGGGCCCTGAGGTTTGGGAGCCCTCTGTTGGCCACAAAGAATCACTACACCGGGCCCCGAGTGTCTTTTTGAATGGGGCCCCAGAAACAATAAAACCCACCACCCTGGATTATGTCATACAAAATAAGCAACATTATTTAAGTTGTTTTCAGTAGCAAGATCTGTTGACAAATACAACAGTAATGAACTTCAGAAACATCCTTTAAAACATATGTAGTTTAAAATCAAGTCTTTTTTTGGTACTTCAAAAATAAAAACGGGACTATCTATGGCATGACGTTTCCGAGAGCAGATTGCAGACGTCGTACTTTTCATTTCCGCTGGATAGACACTTAGCTGGGAGGAAGAGATGCCCACCCACTCACACCAACTGGCTTTGAGATGTGACGCAAGCGTCAAGAACCTAAACAATGTGACACACCATCAGCCGCTCTACTGCCCTATTTCATTGACATGATTCCACTTGGGTAGTCTGGGCTCGGAAACATAACAGATTTTCTAAGTTGAATGGGACTACATTTGAAACTGAAAAACAACCAGAAAATTACATGCAAAACATTTAGAATGATGTTTGAAGGACTGGGGCTATCAGAATTAAATCTCGTTTGGTTAACACTTTCTGTGAATGCCATGTCCATTAGAATCTATGAATACGTTAATAACATATTATAATGCATTATAAACATGGTGATAAATATTTATTAAAATGCATAACACATTATGGCCTTGCTTACTATGCGTTATGAATGTTTTATGAAGCTCTAATCTATAATGAACTATAGATACCTTCATGCAGTACAAAGCATCCTTAATAATAATTATAATTCTTTATTAATTCTTATATCAAAAATTATAATGCCTTATAAAGGCAACTATAGTGCAATATAGATGACAGCTAAATCTAAAGTGTTATGCTTGTTTGTTATAATTAATCTGACTTATAAATAAAATGTAATTGGGGCTCTGGGGAACAAACACAAATCCGTCACTTGAGCAGGTGCAGCTCCAGAAATTGCATATATTCATAATGAGATTCAGCTCCATATGGAGGAAATACCTTGTAAACAATGTGCTACATTGTTAAAAAAAAAAAGGAAAAAGCCATTGTATGCATGCAGCCAAGAGGACCGGAGATTAAAGGACGTCATGCATGCAAAATTAAACTTTCTTTGGGAAAGGTAATTTGTTTTAGATGTCATCCCTTTCTTGCAGGGCACTGAGCCCAAAATGGAAAAATACATAAAACATAGATCCTCAGAGAAACACATCAATATATGAATCACCTTTATCATATTGCTATTCCTCGTCTCCTTCTGTGAGCCTTTCACAGTGAGATTTCTTGGTGCTGCATATTTTCTTTAATCTGCGGATTAATTCGTCTGAGATGCTAAGCAGCGCGACGACAGGGACAAACAGGAGAACGGCTCCGGGGATCTTCACGGCCCGGGTGACCGCCGCTAGAGCGCAGGGAGGAGATTCCGGGCGGCTTTTTCACCTTCTTGCTTTTTCATCTAATTAAGCTTCAGAAACTTTGCCGTTGAGGGAAAGGATGAAGTCCGGGGTGGGGAGGAGGTCTGGGATTAAACCAGGCCTAAAATGCAATGGAGGGAACGTGTTGAGGAGGTTTTGGTGACTCCCGGCCAAACTGCAGAAATCCCCTTTTCCTTCCCCTTTATCATAAGTTTTTGATTATTTTTAGTCACACAACTTTCATTTCACTCACTCATCTGTGCCACAAGCTTGGTCACAGTCCTCACTCCAGTCAGTTTGTCCTCCTGTTCTGAAGCACCACCTGTTTTTTGTAATGGTTGTGTACCATATCATCCTGTATCATTTTAGCCGCTCACCAAAGCAGCTTTGACTTTATATCCATCTTGCTGCTGAGTATCTCACAGCAGCATAGCACCTGAGACTTAAACAGGTAACCTTACTTGGGCGGGGGGGGGGGTCGTGTCCTTACACACTGCGCCACCCGTATGTCACTCTGAAATATCAAAATCATTTTCCGGATAAATCCAGACTCCATATGCATCCTCATTCCAAGCCAATGAAGAGCGCCCTGTTTACCCTTGCCGGTGTAGGTCATCTGGGTGTCACTGTGACAATGAACAGCAATCATCAGGAGCAGGACCACGCCCCCCGGTGGTTTGTAAAAGATTCAGTCCTATACAATTACACGTCAGCTGCAATCGTCCGTGCTACCTAAGCGAAATGCTCCTCAAGATTTATACCTGTTTTTTATGCCATTGGGATTCAGTCCAGTGCTTGATGCTAAACAAACTCTCAGTCACTCAGAGACCTGGAAAAAGGTTTCTACATCCTGGGGATGGTGACAATAAGGCAGTGTGAGAATTAATTTCTAATTAGCTCTATGGTCATGGCGGAGTCTGTAGTCAGCAGAATCTGAATCTGACGGCCCTCTCAGAATAGCATCCCGCCGATCTGTTATCTAATGAGTTGCCAAACCATTTAGCGTTTTCAGAACATCAAAGAATTTTTAAACCGGCCGGGAAACATTTGCAGTCGGTGTGACGATGCAAGTGCCGCAGCGGTATCTGAGAATTCTGCTATTCACAAGCTAAGCAAGATGTTTAGGTTTTTCGCCGTGCGGATTCCGAGCTATTTCAGGCTGCTTCTTGCGTCACTGATTCTGACCAGTAGGGGGTGCAGCCCAAGTCCCTGTCGGCTGTGATTTGTTGATATTCCGAAGGCATGTGTGCCTCTGGCGCCGTCTTGCACCAAGTGTGGTCACATCTGGCCACGGTCGGCAACACCTGGAATTAACCGCCACCGCCCGTCCCACTCTGGGCGGCAGCAAACCGCAGGCATGAAGCAGAAGGACAGTACTGGCCCCCGGACCCTCCCTCACATTTCACATGCACAGAATGTTGACTAACAAACATTGGTCACGTTGGTCACATGCATAGCTGCTTACAGTCCCGTTAAATGAGCAGTACTCAGAGTCAATCGCGTCGCAGGGAGCCTGCTGGACTGACTGGGTGCAGTCCGAATGGGCACGATGCGCTGGGGGGGAATCCTTACGAATGTGTAATATGAAAGGAAAGGTTAGCACTCCCCTTGACAAGGGTGGAAGAGGCCCTAGTAGCCTTCAACACACATATGGTTAAGGCATTGCCACCTACTTCATGGCATCTCCAACCAAGTTTTTTTGTGGACAGTGGTGGCTTAATGGTTAGGGAAGTGCACTTGTAATTGAAAGATTGTAGGTTCTAATCCCTGACCAGCAAAGTACCATCCCCAGGTGCTGAATTAGCTGCCCCCTGCTACGTCATGATGTGACATATAGGTTAAATGCAGAGGACACGTTTTGTTGCTGTGTGTCAACAATGACCCCTGATCTCTAAAACCAATTACGCTGTTTTTCAATTCTCTTCATGTGTAGTAGTTCTCCCCACACTGAAGATGAACCACGGGTATCCATGCGACACAATTAACGGCAGTACTTTCGTCGGAGTTAGACTATTTCTGAAAGCTATTCCACAGAGGCGTGCAGGAATATCGAGTCGCGTCCAGCTGCCGTAGCACAGGGAGACCGAATCGCGGCCCCGGCGTGAGGATTTCTCCTCGTCTCCGTCGAACACACTTTGCCCTTTTGATATGCTGCAGTCTCGCTGATGAAAACAGTGATTACCATACTGTGTTCCTCCTTGGGTGTCCCCGTCCTGACCCCGTGCTGATTGAAGGCCCCGGCCTGCCTGCTCGGCGAGACTGAGTTAACGTCCGTAATCATAACTGCCCGCGATCGTGGCTCTCTGCTGCCTCCCCTAGTTCCTGCCAGGGCACTTCATACCTGCAAAGCACAAGGGAGGAAAATGCCAAGTCACCCCCCCCCCCCCCCCTTATTCTAGACAGGACTACCTGTGATCTTTGTGTATATTACAGGTAGCCACAAAGACCACCCCAGCCAGATGCCAGTTGGTATTTGACAGCAGCCTGGTTTGGATATTTTACTGCCCATTTTGCTTATTCTTGCTCAGTGTTATGGAGGATTCCACAAGGTGGGTGGGGTCAAGTGGAGGTGGGCGGGGTGTGTGTGTGTGTGTGTGTGTGTGTGTGTGTGTGTGTGTTTGTGTGTGTGTGTGCATGAACAAAGCATACAGAAATAAAAAAAAAAGCAAACATCACGTAACAGCAAAAAAAAAAAAAAAAAACGTTGGCTCTCCAAAATGCTCCCAGACAGCTATATACTGTTTGGACCTTTCCTTTCCCACAGAAAATGAGCTCTTGGTGCCTCCACCAGATCTTCCCTTCGAAATGTCCCCTTTCTTTGCAGCCGTAAGATTCCTTCGCACTTCAAAATTAAAGACAATCCTAGGAGCGGAGTCGCGCCGTCTTTCAAACCCACTATCTCTCGTATGTTGATACGTCCTCAAACATTTCACGTCAGCATTACACATGTTATGGCAGCCAATTACGTGGAGGAACACAAATGAAAGTGCTTAAGAATTGCCTGCCTGGAATTAAATTATCTAAAAAAAAGTCTCGGCCAGCTTTTGCATAACTTCCGATCCGCGTTCATAATAATGTAACGAGCGTAAACACCATGAAGCATGAACGCTCAACACCCCTGTCAGCTCGTTTGGTCCCATGCCCCATATTCCGGGCACGCCCCGCCGTCACCCCGCTTCAGTCGCATTTCTGCCCGGCTCCGGTGACTCAGCGCGCCCCTTGATCGCTTGCCTTCCCGTTCATTAGTAAGGAGGAGCTGACAGAGTTTCTGGCGCCGAACAAAAGCCAATCTGATGTAGTATTTATTTCCTGTGAAATACACACAAAAGAGTTAAATTTCACACTTTATAAAACAGAGCTTGGGAAGACTTGAAGTCAGGAGGGCTACTTGTTATTCAGTAATGCATTCCAGGGAAATGTCTGAACTCTGAAATATTTAACAACTTGAATATTTAACAAGTTGAACTCGAATTTTATAATTTAGGGTAATTTACATTCTCATTGTTTTGTTTTTTTCCCTTATGTCCTATTTCTTTTCGTCGTCCCTATTTTTTTCTTAATTAAATACTGCTCTCTCCTATTTTGCGTCTACATTTGTAATTTTCACTTCAAACTGTGGGAAAAAAATAATTAAAATTTTTCACCGGATAATTATACTGTGGGATTTCGAGATGGACCCAGACACCGTAGGAGCGCGGTGCTGTTAGGGAAATGCAGCACGTTTTCAAGTTTGAAATTAAAGTGTCTAGTTAACTGTCAATTACACAATGTCCCTTTGAAATACGGAATAGTGTGCAGACGCACACACAGATGCACGTCATGTATTTTTATACTCCGCAGTCCATCAATAACACTTAGGCTACTATGCCATACGTAGTATACGAAACTACTTGTTTTATGTTCTGGCAGTTATAGTTATTACATCTTATAAATGATTTATTAATATTATATTGAAGCAATTCATCTTGGGCACCTGGCTTAAAGATACGACATGTAGACACCCTAGTGACGTATTGACATTCGTTTTTTTTTTTTTTGTCCAGAGTTCTCGGAAATCCCTACAAACGTCCAAATCCCCCCCAGCTCCCAGCATACCATGACCAGTTACTGGTCTCAGGACTGGGCTCCCAAACATTGCAGCTGTACACATTTGCCAACTGTTCCTTTAACCCCACTTTGGGAACCCCGGGTCTAGGGTAACCTTAACTACTATGCCTATAAATATTATAAATTAACATTATATATTCACTACTACAGTATGAGAGCCAAGTATGACAAAGAATGAAGCATCTCAGGGCAGCTGTAATTTTGCTGATATGAGATTGGTAATTCCCACCTGGGCACGTTCGTCTGATTACCAAATTAAAATAAGACAAATTTTAACTCAAAAAGAAAAAAAGAACTTCAGAAAGGAGAAGTTTCATTTCAGTTCACTGACTTTGACTCAGAACTTCATATCTCCTGAGAGCTGCCTGTTTGTCGAATAGAGAGAAATGTAGCGGCTGAATTTAAAATGATTTGTGCTGAATACAAATGATTCTTAAAAATAATGAACCTGCTTCCTTCGGAAAAATAACAGTGAGGTAGTTTGCTTAGAAAACAAAGAACCAGCGGCCTGTTAATCATTTTTACTAAAATAAAAATAAAAATTTAATATACACGCAAATCATAAAGGAACATACCTCACAGCATTATACATTTCGGAAACATTCTGGTAGAACAGAATAATTCAGAAAACAAACAGAGTAGGGGTGAAAGTTGACAAAATAACGGAAACATCTAGTAATATATAAATTTTATCGCCCTAATAGTGAGTGAGGTCATCTACTGTCTTCATTACAGGTTCAGTCTTTGGAATATTATCACAGAAGTCAAATACTGGACCGTTCTTCAAGAAGGGAAGTTTCCTGTTTTTTGAGGGACTGGAAACTCTCACAGAGAACTTCCATCGCTTCCCAAAACGTTTCTGTGATGTTTAGTTCTGGTGACTGGGGAGGACACGGAAGGTATTTGACTTTTTCTGGGGAAACCGCACTTGAATTTGTTTAGCAGTGTAAATGGGGGCTGCATCATCATGGGAACAGTTTTTGCACCATACGGCGCAACTGGTCCTGAAAAACGACTTCATATTTCTTGGTCATTATGTAACAATGCAGAGCCATCCTTGGCACTAATGACTCCCAGAAGATGGCTTCTCCCATGCTGTTGCGGATCCCCACATTGTTGCGGCATGTTATGGTTCCAAACATAAACCCATCTTGAAGGCTGAAAGATCAGAGCAACGTGCTTTTTCCATTTTGCAGGTTCTCCTTGGTCTCCTGGTGGGGGAGGAGCTACTGCCTCGAGCAGAGGAGTTTAAGTATCTCGTGCTCTTGTTCAGAGTGAGGGAGAAAGGGAGCGGGAGATCGATGGCGGATCGGTGCCGCGTCAGCGGTTATGCAGACGATGCACTGTTCTGTTGTGGTAAAGAGAGAGCTGAGCTGGAGGGAGAAGCTTTCCATTGATCAGTCGATCGACAGTCCGACCCTCACCTACGGTCATGAGCTCTGGGCAGTGACCGAAAGAATGAGGTCACGGACAGGAGATAGGGTGAGGAGCTCAGACATTTGGGGGGGACTCGAGACAGAAATGAGCCTGATGCGGGCAGAAGCTCATGACGTAGTGTTATTCAGGAGTGTGCGACAGATTTATTTATGTTGCATTTTTTATGCTTGTTTTTATAGTCTTTACCAACTATGCTGTGTCTCTTAATCCCTGTCTATAAATTTTGACTGGCCACCATGAATCCTCTTTGCTGAAGCAGTTTGCACACGTTTGGCGTATGCTATCATGAGTTTTGAGGCTGTTCCCCTTGACATCGGCAATTACGCTGCAACTATTCGGCCTCTTTTATTTCCCTGAAAACCCACGTATCGAAGCGCGTTTATAGTCGACACATACCACTAATTGGCATTGAACCTAATATGACTCACTTTTGTAGCCAAGTCTGTAATTTACTTCAAAGTTAAACTCCGGTACTTTTGTTACTCTGTCCGCTCCTTTTAGCAAAAGGTTCCTAAAACTTAATTGAATGCATTCCAGTTAAAATGCTTAGTAACAGATTTCATATTGTAAATGAGGGATAAGAAACCAAAAATGATATATTACCATAGCAATAACATTGTTAAATATTAAAAATAACATCAAGGACACCATTATGCTTTATATTCCACTCCAAGGACATTACCCTTGTCTTCTGAGGTGGACACTGACTTTAAGCAATATTATTTAAGGTCTTCATTCATTATGCTTAATTTTATCCATCCATCCATCCATCCATCCATCCATTTAATAAACCCCCTTGTCATAGTGGTCCAGAGGCCATTTTTGAAGGTCCAGGTGCAAAGGCAGGGAATAACCCAGGATGGGGCACCAACCCATTACAGGCCTAATATTATTTGTTGTGTTATGTCTCGACTCCCAAGAAAAGAGAACACCCACAAAATACTGCAGCATATAATGAAGGCCGTATGATTGGGGTATTGTAGAAAGATGTGAGTGGTAGCACAGGATGCGTGGAAGGTTTCGGATTGGGCCGCTGATGGCAGGTACCACCTATTTTGGAGCCATGGCCCCCAGCCAAACACATGGGAGCGTGAGCATGAGGTCGTGGCCCGCCGCCCGCACGCCGACTGTGGCAGGAAGGTCACGCGAGTTGCCGTGGTGACACTCCGGAGGCGGAAGGGAGCCGTGCGAGGCAGGGTGGCGCACGGTGCCGGCATGGGGCTGCTATTTTTAACCACAGCGGAATTACCCCTGCACCCCCCCCCACACACACCCCGGCCGAAGCCGTGCCGTCGCCCCCACTGCCTGAGGATTATTCTCCGCCGCAAGTAGCAGATGCTCTCCAAACCAGACACGGCCAGGAGCTACGCGCCCACATCGCGATGCAAGGCTTTTTACTGACACCTCAGCCTGCCTTCCTGTAGGAGGCGATGCTGAGGCAGCCGGCATTCATCCTCGTCCACGGCGATCCAGCGGCCATCCCTGGAGGCGTGTCTCTGCCCCTGGATCGGACGCCAGAGCTTGGCACTGACGTGCACAAGGTGGACTCTGAGTCACTAATCCGTCTAAATAGTGTGACTTTGGGCGGGGAGACGGAGCCAGGTCACCTAGAGGAGGCCTTGAGAAAGTAGGGCTGGGGCCAAATTCAGAACCTGTCACTCGAGCCTCTAAATCAGGAAAATATAGACACACAAACAGATACTTGACATCTGGCATTTCGCTTTTGTCATGGTACAATAGCACATGTATTTGTCATCCCATTTGACTTTTGATCTGTTCCCCAGTTAGCAAACATCCCATACAGTGTGACGTATTAATAAGGTGGTTTTTTTTTGTGTTTAGCCACATCTTCCCCAACCCATTACATCTTGTAAACACCCAAGTGTGTCATATCATGTCATATTCACGTTCGAGTTACGACATGTTGAAGTTACCACGAATTCACCGGAACGTGACCCCATTGTAAATTGAGGGACATCTGTCATCATGCAGTGGAACAATTACATAGATTAAATAAAAATACAGGAAACAAAACAGGACAAGTCCACCCCCAAAGGATAGTGACTCCCCAGGACCGCGGCTAATCTTCAGACACTCTCGCCAGGTGCTCCAGACAAGTGTGCTGGTTTCCAACAGAAGCCACAAAACCCAGAGAAGATGAAACAGCTGCGGCACTTCAGCCGAAAAGATGAAATGGGTGCAGGACGACCCGACCGCCCCGCCTTGGTCACCTCGATAAAAGTCGTGCAGGTAAGAGGGCCATCTGCCCACCCCCAAAAAAACTCTCTTTAACGAAGTTGTCTCGTCTCAACCCTGCGATGCCCTTTATTACAGTGCTGTCAGCGCCGTTGTGCTCATTGCCCCTGGGGGGGGGGGGGGGGGGCG
>JAODKF010000089.1:4339798-4350037 GCA_026779585.1 Mormyrus proboscirostris
CCAGAAAGTACAAATCCAGACCAGGATTTTGTTTCAACCAACCAGTTGAGTTCTCTGTGACTGTGACTCTTTGTACTCAACTGGTTGGTTGAAACAAAATCCCGGTCTGGATTTATACTTTCTGGCCCTGAAATCTCCACCTCTGGGTGAAATGCATCTTCACCAAAGGAACAGCTGTCCATCCCGGTGGACTGAGGCCTGTTATTGTCATCAATGCGGCTGTGAGATCGAAGGGGCTTACAGTGACGGATGAGGTCCTGGCACACAACACACGCTCCAAGACTAAAACATTTACATTCTATCGATTCATATGAATAACGGTTGCTAAATTACATGTATATTTGCATTTTTTGGGCTAAAACCGCTCAAAAATAAAGCACCAAAAAAAAAGACAGAACTGCAATCACAGCATCACAATTGAAAAATCCAAACAATACATGTATTTCCATGGCTTAATCACTTTTAATTAAATTTTATTGAGAGAATATTTAAATGCTGGACTCCTGCGCCTCAGATAATGTGAAAGGAGGATGATTCAGAGGAAAACAGCTTATCGGAAAAACAGAAATGAGGAAATTCACAGGAAAAAGCAAGTAGATTTGATTCATTTAAATGGGAGGACCTTTTAGAAACATGAAAAAACAACATAACCATTTTTTAAACTATCCTCTTATATTTGCCCTGATCCCAGCTTAATCAAAGGAAAATACTTTCATTTTTAATTCAGATTTTTACAGTTATTTTAATGAGCGTAACTTACAGGGGGGTGGGAAGGGGGTTTTCTCCTGGCAATAATAAAAACACAATACAATACAACCCTTCCTTCCCAAAATAATCACAAAATGGGTGAAGACCTTAAGCCCCGCAATGTTCAGCCTAAAAGTATACCTTTGGTTATTTTTAACAATATTATAAACTTACAAAAAGAAAAAAAAGCAATTCAAATGTTTAACATACACACACACACACACACACACACACACACACACACACGTTTGTGTCCATATCTTTGTGGGGACCTGTCACACATTTTTATAGAATTGAGCCCTGTAATATACACCAGACCCACACACGCACACGCATTCGACATTCTGCGCAGAACTAGCTAGGTCCATCACTAACGCAAGCCCATGAGCGCCCGGTCTTCTGAGGTTCTGTTAGCCTAAGAACGTGACTGCGGATGCCTTCAAAAGGAACGGCTTCGGTTTTCAAAGTCTCACAAGGTTTCGAGATTTGTTAGTCTACAGAGAAAAGAGTGCATCTGGTAAAGTGTTGCATCAGCGTTGCAAGTTCCTTTAGACTTGCAGAGGTTTGGGCTTTATCCCCCTGCATTTTACCCAGCATAAAGGCGGTGACACCTGTTTTCATGCCCATGCAGATTGGGAGCTAGACAATTCATATCACTGTGAAACCACAAAATTTTGTATTGCGCTTGTCTGCCACAATTGTATTGAATTTAATTTTAAATAACTTCACCTGCACCCCCCACTGCTAAATTCTGCTTTTCTGACTGTGTTTAACATTCCATTTCATCTTTATCTGCACCTGTCCCCATATAGCCTGTGCTTACTGTTGCTTTGGCCTTAGAAAGAAAGTGGCTTATCTTTCAAGCACATATTACATGACCAGTCAAAGCCCCTCAAAAACAATCTATCAGATTTAAGTCAGATGTTGCTGCAATACATCCAAATGATCCTCTAAACCATTTTGTCTGGAAATTGTCCAGAGCTGCCAATAGATTGACTGTCTAGGTTATAAAAAGTAATTACTTCCTTAAAGTTGGATAGCTTTAAGCCAATCAATTAGACTTACACTACATCAACAAGCCCTGGGGAAATGTCACAAACGGTGACAGAGGTGACGTGTAATGACCCTTCTACTTAAGCCACGTTACCCTATAAATGTGGATGCACATCATTAATGCAGACCTCAGGCAAAAACATTCGTTCTCCACCAACCACGCGCCAGCCATCAATCAGCCTGACGCAAGACTTAATTTCATTCGCCCAAAGCGACAAATCTCAGTGCCTTTCGTCACGTGACCTTCTACGCGAACCCTGTTGCCTCACCAGCAGCCGTCCCTGACGAAAGCAGCCGTCACTGACGAACCTCTGTTTCCCGTCCACCGTCTCCGGGTTTCAGTTTTGGTGAGAGTGCAGGTTTGCTGGGGGGGGGCTGATGTGTTTATCCTATATGCAAGGTTTAAAAGGGGATGAGTCAGGTGAAAAGGCCAATGCAATTGGTTCACAAAGACTAGGCTGGTGAGTGTCCCCTAAGGCGCTATACACCAAACACTCACAGCCCTGCAGCGGGTACAAAACAAGGATTTCAGTCCTTGGTCAGCATCCTGCTCACGGCATACAGTGAGGACTCATTTATGGACGAGCACATGCCACATCTTGTTTCATTAGGGGTCTATCAGCTTGCATGAGGAATCGAAATCGGGATCAGAATAGCAATTCAGTCAGGCACTCCGGGTAAACTGGCAATCACTGCTGGATGTCAAATTAGGAAAATGGTGGCACCTGGAAATGCTGTGGAATCACCTCATCTTATGCCATGCCAGACAGCGTGTTTTTTATCCCCCTGAAAGAGAAGGGGGGGGCAGGGGGCATCCTCTTCTGTAAAGTGGATGCTGTAATGTATGTTCACCATGCTTTGGCATGCCTCTCTTTGGCCACTTTTCACACATATGCCATATTTTCACTCATGTTCCTGGACCAGCTATGGGCTTTTAACAGCAGAAACAGAATTTCAAAGCTGTTGCATATACCTGCTAGCAGGGGCAGATTGGTAGGCAGGGCAGGGCTCCTACAGTGATATTGAGGGACTGGTGAAGTTCAAGGAACAAGGCACCTGTATCATACACCTAGTAGTACCTTATGACATTCTACTTTTATATCTCTCATTTTATGTATACAATCTCAATGTATGAGAATTACATTCTCAAGGTTGGGAATCATAGCACAAAACATATTTGGTACAAAATAATTTTGGAATGTAATAGTTATGCAATGTTTTGTAGTCAAACTATGTTGTATTTAACGAAAAAAAGCATGTTTGTGGAATTTGCTAATTACTGCAGTGCATGATGGGTACCAGTGCTCAGAAGGTTGCGGTTTCAAATTCTGTGGCTAGCAGAGGAATCATATCACCATTGAGCCCTTAAGCAAAGACCTTAATCCCAATAACTTCAGTAGTGATGGACTCTGCTTTCTTACCCCAAGTTTCCTTGCATGTCATTTCAAACAAAAGTTTATTTAATCTCTGTATGATTAGAATCAAACTATAAATTATACATTAAGCAGTCAATTTTAGCCCATTTCCATCCTCTTTCATGGCGTCTCCATATTCAGCTAAATATGTTGACGTTACTAATGCTATTATAGGAATGTGACATCTTCACAACCCTTGAAAGTGTGACCTCAAGTGGCTAGATGTTGCAGAATGATTCCATTAAAGGTAGTTACACAGAGGTAGGGTACAAAAGTATAGACAGGTACGTCAAATCAGAGGTAGAGAGTTCAGGTTCAGAAAATAAAGATCCAGACCAAAATATTGTTTCAACCAACCAGTTGAGTACAGTCGAGTGACTGTGACTCTATATACTCAACCGGTTGGTTGAAACAAAGTCTTGGTCTGGATTTTTACTATCTGAACCTGAATATCGTCCTAAGTTTCAAAGTCTAATAGCAGGAGTCTTGCTAGAGACTCACGTTCACAACACGTTCTGTAACTTCAGTGGGACCGGGTCAGCAGCTGCTGACCTCGATTTCAGGTCAGGATACGAATTTGATGGATTTTCACCCCACTGACCTGATATCTGTCCTCCAATCTTTGACGGATCGCGAGTCAATGATGCAGAGCACAGGTGCTTAAGGACACAGGAAGCAGAGGACACTCAGCTCTCAGGCAATTTGGACAGCGAGAAGCCGCGGTTCAGAAAACCATTACACAGGCCGAGGATTTTATCTGCGGCTTTTGTTGGACGCAGACCTTGGGAGGCCAGCCCTCGGTCTGTTCCTCATTTCCATCTCTGTTCAGCCAGAGAGATGGAACCGGCGCTTTTTAAATTCAAATCTGGTTTCTCCAGGCACAAAGGGATCACTTAACGAGCGGATTGTAAATACTGTGGAAAATGGTCCCACGTTTTAAAAAAAAAAAACTCTCATTACCTTATCTGTGATGTGAACGTATTCTACCATTTTCCAGACCAATTCTCCGGAGAGTACCTGGCTTTTAACTGAAGTTAACATGTGAATGACAAGTATCTAAAAAAAAAAAAAAAAGGCTAAACCTCAGATCGGAATGACTTAAAACCATCAACGTCTCATTGTGCACAAAACAATTTACTTTGCATGTGCAAATGTTCTTAACTTCAGAGAAGTGGCAGCAATTTGTACCTGAAAAGTCGCTGTGGCTCCAATTACTTATTATTAACTACAGTCACATTATTCTACATCCAGTGACCCTGCATTGGATAAAAGGTTGGAAGATTAATATACTCATGTCAAGATTTCAGAGTAAGGCAATCTTTTAAACTGACCTCCTTCTGTTGTACCTAAACAGCAGGCGGCAAAATTGTTAAGGATGTAATCTTCAAACTACGTTATCAACGACATGGTGTCTTCCTGTTGTACCCTTGATCAAATCCTCCTTTTATAAAGATCCAGCTTTATAGATTTGTTAAGTAAAGAACTACCGGCTGTCTAAGCTACTTTGAGTACACCAGTAATGCCAATAATATCTTTCCTTTTCCATGGAGATTTGCATTTGAAAGTTTTTGATGGAATAAATCAAACTGCAAGCCCATTTTTTAAAGAAGCCATAAATAGCCCACTCTCTTCACTCCGTTTTTCATGTGATTCCACCTGTCTACCTCTCTGCTGAATTTAGGACATCCTAGCCCTGAGAAGTTGGTCAGCTGAGTGACCTTTGACCCTCAAGCTAAGGCAGAGGTGACGTTTGGTGCTTGGGGGGGTGGGATGCAAAAAAATAAATCCATCTTGCTTACCCTGTGTGTTAACATACGTATTTGATGCACACATAACCTGTTTTTTTGTCTGTCAGTAGGGCACCAGCAAGCCATTTATGCAAAGGTGCAAAGTGCCAGCGCAGAACAATACTGGTCTTGGCAATTAATTAATTCATTTATTGCAATTTCGACTCAGATGACTTTGGAAGGGGGGGGGCAAGGGGTTTTCTTCTGCAAACACGGGGTGCTATGTGCATTTATATATGTATAACTGAAGCACTTTGGGGCAGGTATTTTGGTAATGGTACAAAAATAAATTGACAAATCAACAGGCTTGGGCTGATCCCTCCTGCTGACTCCAAGACGATCGTTTCACAAGAAGATGGCATGAAGAATCACACCTACTGACTGATGATGATGATCACACTCTTTCCACTTCTGAAGGGAAGTCAATGATGGAGCTGTTTAATATGGTGGAGGAGAGGGCAGGGTGAGACAGGGGGACAACGTCGGGATGATGATCGGAGGGAGGGAGGTGGCTAGTGCACAGAGAAGTGACATGGCATGGTGCACCAGGAAGGGAGGTGGCTAGCGCACATAGGAGTGACACGGCATGGTGCACCAGGAAGGGAGGTGGCTAGCGCACAGAGTGACACGGCATGGTGCACCAGGAAGGGAGGTGGCTAGCATACAGAGGAGTGACACGGCATGGTGCACCAGGAAGGGAGGTGGCTAGTGCACATAGGAGTGACACGGCATGGTGCACCAGGAAGGGAGGTGGCTAGCACACAGAGTGACACGGCATGGTGCACCAGGAAGGGAGGTGGCTAGTGCACATAGGAGTGACACGGCATGGTGGAGCAGATGTTTGACATTGTGTCTCAGTCGGCTGCTTCCACTTGAATGGGCCATGTGTCCTTGTGATATCATTCTTCCTCTTTTGGGTCCTCAACGTTCAGCCTCGTCATGAAGAAGCATGTTACAGGGTTTCCATGGGAATGACACACAAAGGTTTTTGGGAGTGAAGTGTAGCATGGTCTTTTAGAGCGAGACTAAACATTCTGATCTCTAGGGATTCGCTTTGAATGAAAAGTCCTTCTCATGAGCATTATTACGAGATGATTTCAACAAACCCAGTGCGCTATAGGGGTCAATACAGTAAATGTCAGTTTAAGAAATCCAGAACAATCTTAGACTGAATATTATACTCTGGCACTGGTATTAGTGTGGGAGCAATAACGTAGATGTTTTGGCAAACCAGCTAAGAACAACCATGAATGACATCATCAGCAGATGACAAGAGAATGCACCATTTCTATCTTTACTGTCCCCTCACGCCACACACGTACACAGCGAGAGACCTGCCTTAGTCCAACAAAAACACTGCCCTCTCTGGGTTCTACATAACTCTACAGCAGTGTTTCCCATCCTGGTTTTCGGGGCCCTGCAGACCGTCCACGTTTTTGCTCCCTCCCTGCACCCTGCCAGACAGTCCACATTTTTGCTCCCTTCAAGCTCCCGGTAGGAGCAAAAACGTGGACTGTCTGCGGGTCCACAGGGACCAGATTGGGAAACACTGATAAAACTCTACAGCAGTGTTTCCCATCCTGGTCTTCGGGGCCCTGCAGACCGTCCACGTTTTTGCTCCCTTCCAGCTCCCGGTAGGAGCAAAAAACGCGGACTGTCTGCGGGTCCCCAGGGACCAGACTGGGAAACACTGATATAGCTACAGTATATAGAGTGTCCCGTGGTTCCCTGACATGTTCTGACGATGAGATCAGAGGCTTCTCGTCTGCCTCCACATCTGTGTGTTATCTTACAGCCTCCTGCTCAGTCAGCCTTCCCGTAATCGACTGCTTTCTCTTTGTTGTTTATGCCCCTGCACTCCCGACTGTGTTCCCTGTACACCGATCTGCCTGTCGTATCTTCAGCTTTTCCACGATTCGCTGAAACTCCATGATTCACTGTCTTTTTGGGCCTCTGTCAGTCGTTACGAAACTTATTTGGACGCTCCTTGGACGGACGTCAAATAGGCTGCCACAAATTACGAACATTATTGTTTGAAACAAATGAAAAAAACGAGTTATTCATCAACAAATGTAAAACTGGGACAATAACCCGACGACAAAGAGATACGTATGCCAACATATAAAAAGAAAACAGAGAGAAACACCACTGCATAACCTTACAGACTCCCTCAAAGATTGTTCACGCCAATTTCCCAGAATCCTCCAATCCAACCTAGCTGACCCTATTTCAGCCCAAAGAACAAGTGCAGTGCTATAAGGGTCAGTTGGGTTTCATCACCTGAGATGATGAATTACTGAGACAGTCATTTTATCTCAGCCCCTCACTGTTTCATTGTGCCCCTCCTCCCACCACCACCCCCCCCCCACTAGACAGAAGCCATTATCTCAAGAAAGATCAAAGGAATTGTGGGATAAAAACATCATTTTGTCAAGTAATTAGGGACTCGTGTGACCAGACGTGCCATATGGCCCCGAGACTCGCACCCGTGCAGCCGGCATCCAGCTCTGCAGTTGGCTGACCTTCCCAGCGACGAAATGCGACTCTGCATCTGTCAACTACAGGAACCTGTGCAAGGATTCCGGAATAATCTACCACAAAAGCCACGAGACAAGAAATATAAGTACAAAGAAAAGACAAAAACCAGTATTGGTAAGGTGAAGGTCATGGTGAGGCATCAGAAGATGACTGCTGACAGTCACATCCTTCCTTTAACCATTTCAAGTCCAGATTCCTGCATGAGCTCTTTAAGACCTCCAACCAGACTCTTCTTCTGTACAATCTGCCTCTTTTGCTTGCTTTGTTGTTTCCATTGAAAATTCAGAACACAAGGTCTTGCGTTTAATATCTTGGTTCCAGGCGACGTGCACGTCTAATTTCCCCAGAGGCCAGGATAAGAATCGATCTCCTGCGTGTATGTTTGGCAAAAAAGGCTTAGAGAACTCAGGGCACAAGCAACAGGAATGCAGGCCTGTTTGTGCGTGTGTGTCTGTATCTGTGTGTGTGTATGTGTGTGTGCCTGCATGTGTGTGTGGGGAGGGTGTGTGTGTGTGTTTGTGTGTGTGTGGGGGGGGGGAGGTGGGGGTGCCTGCTCTGGGCACTTTGTGATCCCTTGAACACAGCAGCAGTGGATTTTCAAGCTAATGCTCTGTGGCCTACTTTGTCCCTCCTTTTTTTGCCCTGTCTTGTCTCTTTCTTCCCTTTAGATAACCCCCCCCACCCCGCAGGTATATACTGTAGGAAGGGTCTTTCTCGTACCACTGAACACTTGCCAAAAGAGAGGAATAGAAAAAGACTGGCAGAGAAAATGAGTGAGAGAGATATACAGGGATAGAGTAAGGGATAAAGGAGAGAACAAAAGAGTGGAAAAGGGTGATGGAGCGGGAAAGAGAAAAGAAGGAGAGGAAAATGTGGGGGAGGAAGAGAGGAGAGAAAAAGTGAGGATGAAGAGAGTGAGGGAGAGGGATAGAGAAAAGGATAGGGAGAAAGAAAAAGAGCGGGGGAGGAAGAGAGATGAAAAAAAGAGGAAAAGAAGATGGAAGAGAGTAATGGAGTGGGAAAGAGAAAAGGAGAACAACAGAAGAGAGAAAGGGAGTAGGGAAAGGAATATGAGAGGCAGAAGAGAGGGACAGAAGAGGGAGAGAAAGTGAGGGAAGGGAAAGAAACAGAACGAGGGAGGGAAGGGGAAAAAGAAACAGAACGAGGGAGGGAAGGGGAAAGAGAAACAGAGGGAGGGAGGGAAGGGAAAAGAAACAGAGGGAGGGAGGGAAGGGGAAAGAGAAACAGAGGGAGGGTGGAAAGACAATGATTTATTACTATCATTTAACTAAACAAATAAAATGGAAGACTGTGCAGATGAAACATCACAGTCAAAAAAATGCTCAGAGAAAGCAGTGTGGAGTCTCAGCAAGCTGGGGTGTGGTAACCAGTGGGAGGCCGACACTGACACACCTCACAAGCCTCTCCCCCTCTCAGTAACACACCCACCTCTGGGCTCTACACGCCTCACAAGCCTCTCCCCCTCTCAGTAACACACCCACCTCGGGGCTCTACACGCCTCACAAGCCTCTCCCCCTCTCAGTAACACACCCACCTCTGGGCTCTACACGCCTCACAAGCCTCTCCCCCTCTCAGTAACACACCCACCTCGGGGCCTCACAATCTTTTTTCCAGTAGAACTCCAAGCTAGAACAAATAAACTTCACAAATGATCAAAAATGTGACTTGCTTCTCAATACGGAACGTTAGCAGAAAATCAAAGTCTAGATGAATCTTTTATCCCAAATTCTAAATTAGTTGAACAGTGTCACTGCTCAAGGTCGACGGTTCAGTTTAGTATAATGACATTCTTATGTGTGCTTCCTGCAGACCATAGTGTCAAAAATGACGTATACAGTATGCAGCCGACACTTGGCACGTTCCATAAGTGCATTGGCGGTGGATCCTTAATAATAAAGTATTAGAGTGGGAAGCAGGGTTTGGTGTGCAGTTAGGCTTCTCTAAAAAAACTAATTGCCTGTGGATAAAAACTGCTCCTGTATCCAGTCGTCCAAGTGCTTTAGGAACTGTACCATCTGCTAGAAGGAGGAGAACGGAGAACAGTAATAAATTATTAACAATTAGCAATCTGACTGTAACCGGAATATTACCATTTCTCAGTGCTGCCCCTATAGGCATTTTTGGGAACTGTTAGGGACTTGTAATAAAAACAGATGCTTCTCCAATATCCAGGAGGGGCAAACGGTGTAATTAACTACATAATTAAAGGTGAAATTCTTCATTTATTCAGCATAAGAAGCGTTCGTACAAGCCCCGTAAAACACCAGGCATAGAAGGAGGAGAAAAGCAAGCAGAAAAGACGTGGAGTCAGGGAGCACTTCGCCCTCTGTGTCTGACGGTGCCTTATGTGGTCCGTGCAAACCTAGACCCTAAAATCCAAAATGGCAGCTGGTTTTGAAAAGTCTCGTAAAGAGAACTGCCTCTTTAACAGCAGGATGGCAGTAATTGAGAACTGAGAAATAGGGCCCGTAGGAGTTTGTGTAAATGAAGAGACATGCCCTGCAGCTGGCTGTGTGGTTCTCGGAAAAACACTTTTATTTATCTGCTTGAATTAAGTGACACCAGGGCTTCAGTAAACAGCAAGAGTCATTGCAATGCAACAAGAACAATGCAAAACAACCAGTTCCTTTCGCTGAGGAAAGGCTTCCCCTGTCACTGCCCGGGGGGCCGGGGGGGGG
>JAODKF010000089.1:4357382-4367682 GCA_026779585.1 Mormyrus proboscirostris
CTGTCTTGCTCCTTTTTGAGTTCATTAGTTTCACCTGTGCCCTGTTTTCCTGCTCTGTTAATTAGTCTCACCTGTCCCGTGTTAGTCTTATTACCCAGTGTTGGTTTCTGTATTTACAGTAAGTCCCTGCTTCTGTTCTGTTCCCTAGTGGTTCATTGATTGTTGATGATTGTTGTTGATAGTGGTTGAGTTATATTAAGAAGTTTTGTGTATTTTGCTTACCTGCCCAGTTTCTGTTCTTTAGTCTTTATTTATCCCCTTTAGTTTTGGACCCCTCGTGGTCCTTTTGGTTTTGTTGCGTTTCTAGTGTTTTGTGTTTTATTTAATAAACCCCATTTTGTTCCTGGAAGCCGCCAGTGGGTCGTCCACCCCATCTAGTGCACTATGCCTCGTTCCCTCGTGTGTGTATAGTCTAGGGCTGGGTGATACAGACCACAAATCATATCTCGATATTTTTTAGGTAGACGGCGATATACGATATATATATATGTCTCGATATTTTTTAGGTAGACGGCGATATACGATATATATATATGTCTCGATATTTTTTAGGTAGACGGCGATATACGATATATATCTCGATATTTCCCCCCATAGATTAATAACAAAAATACAGTTGCAAGTCAGAACCAAATGTACACAAAGTCATACAGGTGTTTTTATTAACAGTCAGCTGTACATGTACATGAAAAAAATGGCTGAAAAATGAAATGCCGGCGTATATTGTTTTCCCAACCAGCTCCTCTTTGCCAGCTTGCCTCGTGTCTGTCTGTCTCCATGCTGTCGCTGTATGCAGGACTTTTTAGTGAGGGGGAGGTGGGTTGTGTTCAGAGGGGGAGGGGCAGGACAGGGTGAAGTTGTGCGAGAGACAGACAGGGAAAGGAGAAATATGTGAACCGGCAGCTCTATGGGTATAATTTTAAAGCAGCATAAACTATATTGATACAAATATATTGATATATCTTAAAACCTTGATATATATTGCCCAAAATATACATGTTTTTCTTGATTGGCTATTTGCAAAAGTTCCATAAATATGATTGGCTGAAAGAAGGATGTGTCCAAAACAAGAACATTGCTTGCAGTAAGTCATAAGTTAAGGTAGCCTGAGGTGGTGGTTTCTGTGCCTTGGTTCAAATTCACCCCCCAATCTGTGTCTATATGCAGGCGTGTGAATGGAGTTGGGTGCTGTGTCCTCTGTTGGACTCTTCTGCAATCCAAAGACATGCGATTAGGTGAACTGGTGTTTCTAAATTGCCCGTCGTGGACGTGGAACTGTCATCCTGTTCATGGGGGTGTCCTGTGTTGGATGAGTGGTTGGAAGATGAAGGAATAAGTGAAGACAGTATTTCAGATGGGGATTTTTTTTCTACTGACGCTAGCCAGGAAGTGCTATGAGATACACTTTTGTTGTAGATGTGTGAGTGTGTGCCCTGCAATGGGGATCATTATGGAGAGAGTGCATGCCTTGTGTGCTCTGCTTTCTGGCAGGAGTTGCAGACTCCGTGTGACCCTGTATGGGGAATACGGTTGGAAGACAGATGAAGCTGAAATGACATGTAATTTTGCGCTACCTTCTTTTATGACAAAACGGCACCTCCGAGCTCTGAAAAGCTGACAGTCGACACCTACTGATTTATGACTACGCGTATCACATGACCGCGTACGCACCTGCCACAGTGTCTCATTATCCAGGGACTTGTTGCAGTGGGGGAGGGGTGACCGTGGCACACAATATGGCACTTGTGCGCAGTGTTAAACACTCTTGTGAAACGGATGTGACACAAGCCGAGCTCAACGCGATTTGAGAAGATCTGGGAAGGGCTTGCTTCACCCGCAGATGCGGAACTTCTGCAGGCTGGCTGAGATGTGCAGAAAGACACCGGCGGGCGTCACCTCACTCCGTCGAATGAGAGACGAGTCAAACTTCTGGATTTTTTTAAAAGGACAAAGCGGAAGGGGGGAACCGATTGTCGAACAGTCGTCTCTCGGCTTTTGAGCGCAGTTCTCAAGCAAGCTCACTGAATTCAAAACAAACGTGCCATGTATTCTCACAACTGTGTATTTATTAATAAACCGGCGTCTTTAAACTCGATGTGTGGAGAATTCCCATTTAATAATCATGTGTATGGAATGCAAAGTGTCCAATTCAGACACATAATTTTAGGGATTAACAATTCGCCCGCCCTCTTTAGACCGCAGGGTTTTGACAGCACTACGCATTAAGGCAATTATCTACGTCCAGACGGGGACATAATTTGGTCTACTTGTAGGGATGAAGTGACCTCACACCAGGTCAAAAAACTAAGCCGTCAACTAAGAGTTCTAATCAAGAACAGGAACTAGGGAAAAGAAAATTTGTGCGGAGATGATTATTTTCGACCTTTATGACTTTGTGTGCTGGGTAAGCCTGATAATAGACTGGTTTGTCCAGGTTAATAATGGATGCACTGGGAAGCACCATTGCGCTGATAAACCATGGGAGTCTAATTGCTGATTAGCCCAATACTTTGGAGGGGCAGATAATGTGATTGACAATTAAATTAAGTGCTCGGGTGATGTATGGATGGCCTGAGCGATAAACGGCTGGGAAGGAGAGTCATCGACCAGCTGCGATGGTATTTTTATTACAAGAGTGTGCAGCCTCACGGTTTTGACCTGGAAACCTCTTGATGTCCTTGCCGCTCAGACTCACTGGTCCACTCAAACACTGCATCTCCTGTGTTTAGGATTACTGTCATTCTCAGTGCAAAATGAAGAATGATTAATGAGAATCTGAGGGCATAATTTCATAGCCCACCCATTTATCCATTTTCTGTAGCCATTCAGGGATGGAGAGCCTATAGACAGGAGGCAGCTAATCTCAGGATGCTTCTGGACCGCGATGGCTGAGAAACTGGAAACGCCATGACAACATGGGAGAACACGCAAACTCCACACACATGGAGCCATGGGGGAGACTCGAACCCGGCTCCCAGAGGGATGGGGCAACTACACTGACCACTGCACCACCGTACCACCCCCTGATGTCATACCACCCTATAGAAATTTATTTTTAATAGCCCTGAAATTATATCCAGTCCCTTCATTTATTAAAAAAACATGGGGCACTGTTGGGGTGGCCTGTGACTCAGGGTTTGAGTGTCTGCAACGGCTCCATCTGTGGAGTTGGCACGTTCTCCCCGTGGCATCGTGGGGTTTCCCCCGGGTACTCCCCTTTCCCCCCCACACTCCAAAAACATGCTGAGGCAAACTGCACTTACCAAATTGCCCATAGGTGTGCATGTGTTAGTCAGTGGTGTGTGAGTGTGCCCTGCGATGCGTTGGTGCCCCATCCTGGGTTGTTCTATAGACTCTGGATCCCCCGTGACCCTGAATAGGAGAAGTGGATTCAGGGGACGTAGGATCGGTTTGCTGACCTGTTAGTAGCTGTTAAAAACTCCAGAATTAGTCCCTGTGAACCATAATTCATCACCAGAATAATGCTGTACAACCAATGCAAGGAACATGGCAGCACGACATGGGACACGCAGACATGGTCACATGCAAATACCGTCCGACATGAACAGCTAAAGATTTTAAGGAAACGACAGCGATAGAAATGGCTGATGGTAAGCAGATTTTCTGGTGGATGTGGCAGTTAGACTTCCTCAAGCGCGTTTCTTAGTGATGGGAGTACGGCTGCAGATCTGGCCCATGCAGTTCTAGAAGGACGTACTGGCAGGGCTGCCAACTCTCACGCGTCACATGTGACACTCACGCTTTCAGATTCTCACACTCCCGCAAGAGATCTTATGGTAAATCTATATTATTCCATTACAAAATTAAAATTAGCGACATCAAAAGCATTGGGATAGTTTGCAAACCCTACAAACTATTTGCAAGTTAATAAAACTGGCATACATGTAAACACATGTGCAGACGTGTGTGGAATAAAAAGTCTTACGCCTGCCAGCTGACCAAAGTTGGTGAGACTGTCTGAAGTCTCTCGGGCCAGTTTGGTAATATCCTCTGTTTCAAAAGCAAAATTGGCTGGAAGGACAGATAAGTTGGCAAAGCCCATAGACTGCACTGCCGATGTTTGCCAGGTAGAAGGACAGATAGAGCGAGCAGGGAAATGTGAGGAAATGTCCATGTGTGATTGTTTATGCATGTGAGTCAATTTATAAGGACAACAGGCTGGATATAGTTCCTGCTCTTTATGTTACATCGTGCAGCACAGCATCAATTAGCATTTGCTAAATGAAGTAAGACAAATGTGTGTTGTTGGGGGTTTTCCCTTCCCCAAGACCTTAATTTACATATGATTGGGAAGAATCACCTGATTCATCAGCCAAAACAACATAGCGGCTGAGGATTTTTCATATTTCACTTTCATATTTTATTTAGGCAGCAGACACGCTTGTGCAGGGGCCAGAGGGGGGACGCGGTAATATTCTAGGCAAACATGACGACATGCATGGCTCTCGCGCAGGTTAACACGGTGTCTTGTTAGTGTTTGCGCAGAACAGCAAAAAAAAAAAAAAAAACAGTCAGGGTGCATGCAGATTTTGGGTGTTAACATCTAGTGTTAAAGTTACCCTTAAGCTTGAATTGCAATAAAGTACACAGCATAAATTATATAGGCCTATTATTATATGCATACAGTTCTTATAATATTATTGCATTTTTGCTTGCAAACATGTCTCATTTTTGTAGTGTTGCGGAGACAAGGTTTTATAATTTAGTTTAAAATATTTTCTTCTGTATTTCTTGTGCTACCTCCGTTATTTAACAATTAGACCACGGTCTTGTGCAGTTAATAAGTCTCACATTAGGCTGCGAGGCAATCAGACCAGTGCAGTCCACAGCGGATAATTAAAGGTAAGCGGGAAAATCTGTAACCTTTCGTGCGGCAAAGTCACAGGCAAATGGACAGGAATATTAACACGTTTGAGGGGCAGTGTCGGTTCCAGTCAACTTAAAGACATAAGTATGACACGAAATGCATGGCGATGGCATCACTGAAGGACCTACGATGTGACTGGAAAAGTGTAGCAGAGCAAAAGTGATCTGTTGGTGTTTCCGGCAGACGCCTACACGCGGTCCATTTGCAGATACGACGCGCGTTCACGGAAGAAGCGCATTACTATAGACGGATGTCAACATCACGGGCGTGATACTGACAGGGGAATCAGGAATCGGAGGCGATGCAGCGGCTGCAATCCGGGGAGAGAGAATAAATACACCTTTAATAACACACTGCAGCACCGGCAGGAAGCAACACAAGGGATGCGAAGATCATTGTCGCCACCCAGTGGACAAGTTTGGATCCACCACTCCCTGTGGATTTCAGTTCCTGCGTCAGAAAGGCATCCTGGAGTTCCCAGCAGGAAGTAGATTGTACAGGTAAGGAACATCTCCGATCCCAAATGCGAAGTGTGCAATCAGAAGGCCTTCCAAAAAACGAATTCTTCTACCCCAGAATCGAAATGGGATAAACACACTGACATTTCCAGATGTTTTTCACGTCACTTCCACTTCCATTATGGTATCTCAATCTGTCATTTTCAGTAGGTTGCCTGTGTGTCACGGCCGTAAATTATGGGCCTAACCCCCCCCCCCCCCAATAAATCAAAACCGACTAACCCCCCACAAAGTTCAAACAAAAGTTACACCCTCGACCTGTTTTTATTAAAAATATAGGTTATTTGTAAGGCTTAAAAAAGATCATTTGAGCGTATGAGGGACAAACTTCGGAGGCGATAAAACGGGTAGGGATCCAAAGAAAGAGGAATGTACACCAATGAGACCGAATTTTGTTTGTTTCATTCAAAGTGGCCTAATGCAATTACACATATCATTAACACGCTGCCCTTAAAATGAGAGATATTATCGACGTAATCATCTGTTTCGTTTTGGTTTGTTATGAGGACTCCTTTCCCGTGACCTCTCGTTTAAACCCCCGCAGTTTCACCTTAAACCATACATTCAAGGGAGTCTGACGTGGGCTTTCTTCCACGGTGCCAAGCGAAAACTCGATTTGTGAAGGTAAAGTCTTTTAATTGGCTTTAATTTGGATGGTTCTGCCGCCGGGTTTCGCACATTAAAAGCTTTTTGATAACTTGCGAAAGTACTGCATCCAAAATCAAAACTATGAATATTAATGTCATAAGCAATAAATCACACATTGTAGGAATTAAGGTTTTTAGTGAGATAAAGGATTTTCCCCATCTGGGCCGAAGCAGATTTGTGACGTTTGGTGAATTACTGCATAAACCCCATCAGTTTTTTTAATTTATTTATGCTTATTCGGGGTCCCCTTTGCGGAGAGGAAACATTTCTGTGTCTGATACGTGTTTACAAACAGTTTAAGAGACGGAAAGCTCTAGAGGTGACGACTGCGACTCGGAGGCAGACTTAATTAATGCATATATTCAGAAGTAGAGATAATGACTACCTGCTTAGGGACCAAGGGTGTTGTAATGTAACTGCAAAGTATCGCCTGTCCTAACGCTCTTTTTAAAACCGAAAATCCTGCAAGAGATTTTTTTTTCCTCATGCAGGCTGCTGTTCTGATGTAAACTGTAAGATTCACGCATGGAATTGCAACACATAATGAAAACCTGTCAACTAAGCGCAGTGACTGAGCAGAAAAAAGAGAGAACATTTGCACTGTATTTTGACACTGCAGCCTAGCGAAGAGATGCCACAGTGGTGAACGTAATTATATAGTGTCGCTCAAGTAAACCCCTGTCTCGCATCTGCAGCCAGACACAAAAAAATACCCTTAACCATAAACGTACCGCGCTGAAACAACCATCATGACATAAACAGGCCATCAGACTGGCCACGGAGATTTTTCAACGGAAAAATTCCTTAATTATGCATTGCGCCCCTGTGCTTTGTGAAAAAAGAATGCATAATGGCCCAGATATAAATAGCATAGATAATTAACCACTAATTGGCCAAATTAAGCTGAGAGAGAGTGTTGGGATAGGAACATGCATGCACGCGGTCCCTGTGGAATATTATTTTGACAGCCTTGATATAAATTATAGGAAAGTCAGCATCCCAAGCAGGCTCGTGCGCTGCTGCAGGGTTGTCCTGCCAGATGCGTCTCCACACCACAGATGAACATAAACAGCCTGCTGCTGGATAGCTTGCAAAAACAATGGCTGTAGCTCTCCGTTTGCTGGAAATGCTGTGATACTGATACTGGCTAGTTTTCTTCTTTTTTGTTTTCTTGCCATCGCAGAAGAGCTGTTTGAAAAGACACAGCTTGGTCTGTTAAGAAACGAGCCGTTTGGGACTTTTGTGTTTTTCTTGCTGGCTGTATCGTATAGCGCGCAAACTGCGCAATACAGAGCCGTGGGCTAACAGTTATTGTAATGATGGAGACCAGGGTATGTAGTCGCAGAATGACCCATCGCCGTTTATTAACACAAACCGAAACCACAAAAGGTCGATGAGAGGGGTAAATGGTAACAGCGATCAGGCGGATGACCGCCAAGCAATACGAGCAGCCGACTGAGAGCGTTATAAATATAATTAAATCGGAATTCGGTAACAGGTGTTTTAGAAAACCGCCGATGAGTATCGGGGTCAGGGTCGTTGTTCCGGTCTGGATCCCGGAGCCGGAGCTGAGCTGATTAGTTTTTCCTAGCAGCTTTCTGCTTCATCAAAAAAAATCAATGTTAGTCACGTTCTATATGCTAAAAAGGGGGGAAAAAATAACAGCCCAAGCTCACTTCTGCAACAGCCTCAGCAATGGGAGCTTGTTAGATGGTAGCTATTAGTTGGATGAAGGGGCCCTACACCTCGCGGGCTCAATGGCTGCCAGACGGTCTCCTGGCAACCCGCGCACAGGGCCACCATACGAGGCAGGCTGACCCGCGTCATCGCATAGCGGGCCTCCGAGGAAACAGATGGACACTTTGGCACGACCTTCTGCATCCCGAATTGCGCCAGCGAGCGGGGGGAGGCGGGGCGGGGGAGAGCGGGGACCTGCGGGTGTTGGGTCGGCGGGGTTGGCCCGCCTGGCTCTGCCTGTGCGCCGCGCCAGCTGCCCAAATTGCAGCTGCTGCGAGGCACCCCAACCGCAGGAAGCGGGGATGCCGCAGAATCGAAGTAAACCGTCACGAGTCACTTCGTTTTTACGCAAAGGAGACCTCGGGCGTGGTCTGTATTTCTAATTAAAATATAGACAAACAACTTTGTACTTCTATTGTATTCTAAATCTTTAGATACCTTTATTTTTTTTATCCATTTACTTTTTATAATATCTTTCGTAAAGGTTTTATTATTAAAGTGATTTTTGTGATTGAATCATATTTATTATCTTAATGTTAAATCCGGGTCAGTCACTGATGGTCTCACCCACCTGTACTTCTGCCGACAGCAATATGGCTTCTGGGATTCAAGCTCCATGCCGCAGAAGGAGAGAGATCTGAGTGGGCTTTTAAGGTCAAATGACCCTGAGTCATGCTCTCGCGCGCCGCTGTCCCGCCGGACCGCCGCTGACGCTCTCGCCTCCCTCAGGCGCGAATTACTTCCCGGGATTATTAATGGACTTTACCCCATGAGAGTTTTCCCCCCCCACACACACACACCTGCTCCAGCCCCCTCCCACAGACGTGCTACACTAATATAACGAGGGCTGACCAGAGCTGAGCAGCAGGTAAAATTAGAAAGAGGGCCAGAGAGAAAGAGAGCGACGGAAAGTGTGGCTGACGAAAGGGAGGAAATAACAGGAAGGAGACAGAAGTGATGGAACACCGAGATCTGCTTTAGCTCGGAGGGGCGTAGCGCTGACGCTGATTGGATCCGACAGTTCACAGGCACCATTGATGAGATTATTTCTGGGAGTGTGTGTTTGACAGCAGTTGAGGGTTCTGATGGCTGCATTCTGTCTGTCTGTCTGTCTGTCTGGTCTATCCATCCATCTATCGGGTCCATTCATCCGTCTGTATCTATCTATCTATCTGGTCTATCCATCCATCTATCTGGTCCATTTGTCTGTCTGTCCATCCATCTGTCTATCTATCTCGTCCGACGATCCATCCATCCATCTATCTATCTGTCTGTCTGTCTCTTCCACAACCCCTTATCCAACACGAGGTTGTGGTGACTCTGCAGCTGAAATACCCCATGATGACCTGTTCTTATAATCACTGACTGCATAATGAGATGGGGGGGGCGGGATGGAGGAGGAGTCAGGTGACCCGGAGGATTGTGGACATATACATCACCTCTTCCTCATTGCTCGTGTGCACTACAAACCGCACTTTTTCCCTCCGTAATGCAGCTCAGACCCTGCTGTCTATGCCTGTCCTTGTGCTTGCGTTCCCCGCCTGGTGCCCACATTGTGTCTTCCCCCTCCGATTTGTGACTGGCGGCTTTTGTTTCTTTCCCTGCTTTCCTTGACCAGCTGCTTGTCAGCCCCTGTTCCTCCCTTCCCCCCCCCATGTCACGTGACTTTGTTTATAGTTCTGACTACTGTCTTCTGGTATCTTTTCTGGAACTTTCCTTTTAAAATCTAAATCTGAGGCAAAAAAAAAAACTCATGGGAAAACCAACACTGTATACTACAAATAATCACCACACAACAAATAATGTCGCGTTTCAGCAGTACAAGTGCTTAATTACCCATCTATTAACCATGCTGCACTATGCTAAAAAAAAGACAATGTGGTATATGCATAGGTTAGCTTACGCCGGCTAACAGACACCGGATTCTTTGAAATTCTAATGCTGTGTTCTGTGCCGCTTTACCATTAGGTCAAATTATTTTCCAGCGTCTTGCTCCATGCATCTGAAATTCCAGTTTTGTGATGGAGAAGGGATGGAACGGGATGGAAATGCGATGCTCCAATGGAAGGCTGCGGGCTTCCGGCTCGCGCCTCCAGTGCTGGACATGAGGACGATGTGGTCCTCTGAGCAGGACAGTTAACCGAACGCTTTAGCTAATATCCATCCCTGTAAACATGGAGGACACTAAAGATTCTAATGAGGTCTTTGATTGGTTTCTTCTGTTTCCTCTAGATACAAACCAACATGCTAGAAAGAGTAAACGTCCTGTGTTTTCTTACACAACCTGTCTCCTTAGGCAGGTTAAATATTCTTTGATAATATCTTTGGATCTACACCATTGGCCCCCAACCCCCCGGGCCGCGGACCGGTACCGGGCCGTGGGTCATGTGGAACCGGTCCGCGGGCTGCACAGAAAAAAATAAAAAACTTCAGTCATGTGATATTTACCGCTAAAAATAGTCCCACAAGCTAGTAAGATGTATAAAAAGCAAATGTCTCTTGATCGTTC
>JAODKF010000089.1:4367782-4412094 GCA_026779585.1 Mormyrus proboscirostris
AGCATTAGCGTGCTGAGTGGATGTTACCCGTGTTATGTTGTCGGCTCGATGTTATGAGGATGCTGTTAATAAAGCTGAGAATAAACATTGGATTTACGTTTATTATAATATTTTAAAGATTATATTTTTAAAATATCCCCATTTTTATACGTATCATTTATTCGTATATTTATCTGCCACTCTTTAAAGGCCGGGCCGTGAAAATAGTTTCTGATATTAAACCGGTCTGTGACGGAATTACGGTTGGGGACCACTGATCTACACAACAGATCTCTGCAGGTCCTGCAAAAGTCTTACCTCATCGTCAGTGCAAGGGCATGCTGAAGAAAATCCCCGAAACTCTCACTCCTGACTGCACTGAACATCTTATTTAATGTGACTCAAAGAAAATGATTTATCCTTTGTTTATCGCCTTTCTGTCCTCGGCTGCATGTTAAGGAGCGATTCAAAGGGCAAGGCCGCCAGATACAGATAAGATACATTGTATATGTCTTCAAAGAGAAACACGGCGGTGATAATTACTTTTTTTCTGTGGTTGTGTGACTCTTTCATGCGCCATGCAAATAAATTGTGTAATAGGATAATGTCGACCATGTAAACAAATGGGGAATTGAGTGATGAGATTCAGTGGTGTATGATTTGTGATGGGAACTAAATCAAAGGTGCAGAATTGAGGAATATTATGGCTCTCTCTTCAGGTGGAAGTGGGATGATTGATATGGAACATGATTCAAATCAGGAATAAATCGATCCTTAATCGATTGTGGATTTTTGCAGTCATCCGAGTCCGATGATGTACAATAAGCGATGAGGTACAATAAGAATTAACAGCATTGTCATTCTAAGAAAAAACAAATGCAGGGAGAAGTGCAGGGGAGAGGCAGCGACGTGGCCGTTTACAGGAACGACGGCGATAGAAACGGAAGCGCTAAAGTTAACATTCGAAAGAGAGCAAATTAACAAATAGCTGCCAGGGAGTTATCTACAGGACCTTGCAGTGGGCAGAGAGTAGTGCAGGGTGCTACGGAGACCTAATTAAAATGCTCACCAGGGGGCAGCACTGCTGTGTGCTGAGATCAAGAAGATCCCTTTCACTTTGAGACGACGCTTTAACGACTTAATGGACCTCAAAGTCTTCCCCAGTGCTTCCAAAATTTCCTCGTCGTCACCATCGACGTCCAATCACAGCCCAGTAACTAATAATATTCGGACGTTCCAGGTGACACCCTGCACTTGTTTGGATGTCACGCCTTGTGCAGAGATCAGCAGTGGCCTGTGGGTAGTTGTCAGGCACAGGCTTGTGGCTGCAGAAACACAAGCTGTGACTCGGCCTTCCCAAGAAAAAAAATCACCAACACACTTTTTATGACAGTCTCACCAGCCGTTTCTTCTCACCCGTGTGGTTGAAAATTAGCGACAAAAGATCTTTTTAAAGTACCTGAACTTCATACTGTGATTATCTGGTGACGGCATGCAGCTGTTTAAAGATGAATCAGTTTTCTGCTCTGTTTTGCCTACTGGTCGTGATTGGCCTGTTTGTCTCGCGTTCATATTCCATGACAGCAAGCTCATCAAAGCTAGCGATCCTGAAATGAAAACATGTATCGCTTGCCGCAGCGAAATCTTGTGTTACTCAGCAGTTAAATGCCCTCCTCACTGAACCTCTCATTTGAAACACATAGTTACGGAGTCACAAGAAAGCTTACGGTTTTAAAAAAAAAAAAATGCAATGCATGAATTTTTCAGGTGTAGGATTGCGCTATATTTGTTGGCAGGTCTCATCATATATCCCCCTCATCTCCGCCGTGGGAACGTGGGCAAAGACGAACGTATTCCTGGCAAATGCCACAGCAGCAACTGAGCACTCGCTGGCGCACGGGGGGGGAAGAAGCTGTACTGCCAGGACTTTAGTCATCAGACTTCGATGTCACTTCCTAAAAGAAACTGAGATCCATGACCAGGGGCACCTAGACAGAAGATCCGGGGCAGTGCCAGGCCATTCGTCGAGGCCAATGCGGAGATGGTCGCCGTGGTTGACGTTCAGAATCCCCAGCGACTTACCGCCATCGACGTAGCTTCCCGGTGGCTTGTCAGGAGAAGGTCACCCCATGTAACTTGCTAGGTAAACTCAAAGGCGGACATTTCAGGTCCAGAATGTACAAAATCCAAACCAGAATTTTGTTTCAACCAACCAGTTGAGTATCAAGAGTGACGATCACAGAGTACTCAACTGGTTGGTTGCAACTAAATCCTGGTTTTGTATTTTTTTTCTTTCTGGACCTGAAATGTCCACCTCTCGCTAAACTTCAAAGAATTGATAATTTGATGCTGACCCAGAAAACTCAGGCTGGAAATCTGCACAAACTTGGACTGCCTTTGGTCTAATGCCCCTTAGAGTGACCCGAAACATGATCTTCTAAATGAGATCATTGGTGCAGCGTGAGTGTCGTGTCGTCTCAGCCGGGTGGGCAGCGCTGAGTCTTGCGTCCTCACATGCAGTGGCCATTCTGGAGACTCTGAGGGCCCTCCCACTCTTCCGACAAAGTAAAACTTATTACCATTATCTCAGTGTGAAGGTCTAAATTAACCATATCAACAAAGAGAATTACATAAGTCCTTTATTTTCACTTTTGTGATAAACAGAATAGACAAATAAAGCAGATTTGTCGTTGCGATGTACTATGTAACCAACCGCCCTCTGGGGCCCCTTGCCAGCTAGGGGCCCCCAAGCCATTGCTTGCCCTGCATGTCCCGTCAACTTCGCATCTACTCACACGGGCGTCGAAGGCCGAGATCTCTGGCGGTCGTCCCGTGTGCGTTAGGGCTGCTGTTGGACCACCGATGGAGACAGCTCTCTGTGAAGGCACTCGCGGCAGAGAAGAACAGGAGAAACGTTTGAAGCACACTGTTTTAAAAAAAAAAAGGCAATTCTGAAGCATAGTGGCGTGGATCAAAGGCCTGGGGCTTAAGTTGGCAGGCGAGCTGACAAAGCCAGCTGTCAGTCACATGGAGACGCTGAGAGAAGAAAATCCCCGGGGACTCATCTGCACGACCTTTATCTCTTATCCTCTCCTGTACTGCGTGGGCCAAGACAGGAGGTACACATCAAACCAGCTGTACCACATCCCCCCGAATTACCGGCGCTGCCGTCGGCATTTTTAAAACCCTGGAGTAAAAACGCATCAGTTATTTACAATTATTAAAAAGCTCAGAGGACTGAAGCATGATTTACAGTCTGATTATCCAACCCGCAGCAGACTAATTGCACGATGAATATAAACAATATTATAAATATATTATGCTGGTTATGAAACACAAAAGATATAAAGCACTTTCTTACAGAATATACTCAACATTGTATTTCAGTAAGATGTTAATTTAGTCACTGTTATATCCATCAATCCAACCAGCTTCCAACAGCTTACCCAGAATGGGGTTGCGGAGAGACTGGGGTATATCCCAGCCAACACGGAATGCTAGGCGGGGGACATACTGGATGGGATGCCAGTGTGACTGTCATATGTTTATGTAATTTTTGTTACTATTACTTAGGTTTGATGTGAATTTAGCAATTATTCAGTGGAACAAAGACGTTTCATTTTCTTCATGGTGTGTGGGGTACATATTGGTATCGCCATATCTCTCCCTGGACACCATATTGAGTTCTTATTTATTTATTTTCTAATGGCAAGTAAGACAAACACATGTTGACAGATGAATTATTCATTTTTTTTTCCTTGTATGGGTGCCGAGGGAGTTTTGCGACTCGCGCCAAATGAATATGCCGCAAAGCTTGCCAGTAATGAATGCTGTCAGACTCCCGACGCGCAGGTGGTCATCTTCATTTTCGGGTTTCTCCTCTCCAAGGACATCTGGCTACCAGGCAGCCTCGCGGCTTATCGCTTCGATTTATTACCCTCTGAATCTTCTCATGGTGCCATTTTACCGTACCTGAGGACACTGGGGGAAAAGGGCGGTCGAGCTGAGTCTGTTATTTAAAATACAGCTGAACGTGAAAGCATCAGAGAGTTTTCAACTTTTCGGAAAAAATCAACTGAATGTAGCCATTTTGATTAAATGTGAATTGATACAATGACTACATCTACTGGATGATAACAAAATGACATCCACGCTTTGAAAGGTCTCAGTCGCGAAAATCTGCAGTGATGTTCCTCCCTTTGTACACTAGAGGGCGGTGTAGTAGAGCACTTGCACCTTTAATGGCAAATACGATGAGTCTTTAGACAAAAGCTTAAAATGCTATTTAACACCGGAGATTTTAGGTTTGCCGAATGATTATGATAATAGGGTGACCAGATAATCCATGTCCTGTCCTAGCTCAAACTGCCCTCTCTGGCATGGATTATCTGGTCACCCTATTATCATAATCATTCGGTAAAGCCAGATGTAGAGTGAACAGCGCCGGTGTTAAATGCCATTTAAGCATTTGTTTAAAGATTCATCGTATTTGCCATTAAAGGTGCAAGTGCTTCACTATACAGCCCTTCATAGCTTTGAACTATGGCATGATTTGTAAAATACCATTTCAATTAAAAAGACTCGGATTTTCATTTAAGCGCTGAGTTCTTGCTGTGTGCCGATTGGACAGTCTTCTATAATAATGCATGTGCCACTAATATCGATGTGAAACGGCAGAATAAGTCGATTTCAATTAAGGAAACAAACCAGCCAAAGCACAAGAAGAACCGAATTATTTTGCCAAGTACAGGAGCCTTTCACTTTTAAAGCAGTTTGTAAAACCTGAAGTAGCTGAGTGACATGGATTAGGTATAGATTGTATACCTCTGGGACTAGCATCACAGTACACCAAAATATTCGCATTATTAAGGAATTAAAAGCATATACCAGCGCAAAGTTGGGTTTGCTTAAAAATGTATACCTAAATGTACTAACTGTGAATTTAGCCGACATAACTTACTTTGTTGGAAGGAGAAAATGAAAGGGAATCGTTTAATTATACAGTATTTGTTTGAGTGTTGCGCTTTGAGTTTAGTACCAAGCAAACAGAATTTTAAATACAGCAGGGCTTTTGAATATGTTAATAGGTTTGTGTGATTTTTTTTAAGTAGGCAGATGATTGCTTGCTTCCGGGGTGGCTTTTCCCTCCCTCCCCCAGCCTTCTGGATTCCCTTGGCCGTAAAACTGGAGGGAGACTCAAGACATGACCAATTTTTGTAGCCCGGAATAGCGGTAGTCTTTCTTTAACCCTTCTCCGCTAGCGATTAGTGCAAAAGTTATCAATTTAATCGATTCACCAGCAAAGTAAGTGAAATGTGTAAAGTCTGTTCGTGTCGCAAAAATAAATTAGCTAGGCAAAAAATATTTTGACATTATTGTGATTTGAACAATTAAGGAAGAGTATGCGCGTGTCTTTTAATAACTGTGTTGTATCATTAACTGGAAAACTAGACAGGGTAATACCACTTTAAAACTGAACTTATACGTAACATTATAAAACAACACTACAAAAATCTTAACGCCCATATGCCTTTCTACAGACATTCACTGTCCTGTTTACATGTCAACAATGGTTTTTCATATTATTTACATGTATACGTCTGGGTGTTGTCACTGTTCTGTGATGCTGTACTGTCACGGAAGTGGGTGACCTTGACTAAAGCCCAGCTTTTGAGAAATAATTCCGCCACTGAAACAACAAAGCCCCGTTTTGTATTCATTATCACATACATAATTTGTGGCAGACTGGCATTTTTTATCTCTGGTGTATTTCTTTTTCTTATTTTGTAGCCTTTATCCAAACAGACTATAATGCTAACCATGGATATTTTACTGGGACAATGTGGGTCAAGACGTCCACTGACGGGTACCGCCTCGGGGATCCTCGCGGGAGCCGAAGCATGTTCTGTTAGCCTCCGCGCTTCCCCGGACTCGGGCTCCCATCTTGTGTGTTGCAGTACCACTCAGCTCCGTGCCAATGGCACACTCCTCGGATAACAAACAGCATCTTCTCTCAACTTAGATCAAATGCACTGAGCTTCACAAGCAGCTTATCAGAATGCTTTGTTTTAGCTTGGGCCAGAGAGTACCCCAGAATATACATGTCTAGACAAACACCTTTCAAAGAGTTTTTGTATAATTACAGATGGCAGCGTCTCACAGCAAAGCATTAAATGAATATTTGATTACACTTTTTAATTCTCAAATCTCATCCTTTTGTATGCAAATATTAATTTGTATCCATTGATAATTCAAGTGTCCTTTGTTAACATTTAGATATCAACTGTTGCTTTAAAATGCATGCTGTGGTTGATACGCTGGCTCTTTGGGTAGGATTTTTGCTTCAGAACTCCAGGGTTGTGGGTTCGAATCCTTTCTCCATTCTCTCTGTCTTCCGTTCTCTGTGAATGGAGTTTCCATCTTGCGCATTTTCTCCCAGTTTCCTTCCGCAGTCTAAAGACATGTGGTGAGGCTAACTGACTCTAAGATGTTTGTAGCAGCGTTTCTCAAACCAGTCCCCAGGGACTCCCAGATGGTCCACGTGTTTTTTCCCTCCCAACTCCCAGGGAATTGGGACAGAGCAAAAACGTGGATCGACTGGGGCTCCCCGAGGACTGGTTTGAGAGACACTAGTCTATAGTGTGTGCGCATATATGTATGCCTGTGATGGACTGGCATCCTGTTTGGGGTAAAACCCCAGCCATCTGCTCTATGCTGCCTGGGATAGGCTGCAGCCCCCTGCCCCCCCCCCCCTCCACGACCCTGTCTGGGACAGGGAGTCAGAAGTATGTGAAGATTAAACTTATTCAGACCTATATGTTGCATAGGTCTAAAAACATTTTTAAGAATTTGAACACTATTTGCGATTTTGATGAAAGAGACTTCTTTAAATTACATAACACAATATGAATTCTTCAGAAATTTCGATCGATGATTAAAATTTTCTGAAATAGGTTTTTCCATCGTGGTCTTCGTACCTCTGCTCCTGGTGAGGTTCACAGCAACTGCACATAGAGTCAGACAAACCAGATGCCTCTTTTCAAGGCTACAGACTATCTTGTTCTGGGGAATGCCTAAATGTTGCCAAGCCACCAAGAAGCTATAATATCTCCAGTGTGTCCTCAAAGCCACCGCCCAATGGGACCTGCAGAGAACAGCGCACTTAAACCAGGTCGCATCTTTGTGTGATGCCCAAACCACCTCAGATGGCACTTCTCGATCTTATTCCACAAAGACATGACAAGTACAACGAAAAACCGGTATACTGTATGCAAAATAGGGTTTCCAGACCCACATATGGTCTAGCCTGGGGGTGGTGCCTCGTGCAATCTATGTAGTCCCGGAAGGCTCAGTCTGAAATGGCCAAGTGGAGCCATCTTGTGGAATCATCAGCAACAGCATCATAGGTGGCAGTCAGGTGTAGTACCAGTTGAGTGGAAAGTATGAGCAGGAAGAATCTGGTTTATTTACAGCATAAATAACAAGGCAGGTCTCACTACTACTACTTGAAAGTTTTGGCAACAAAAAACAATCACAACTGAACAGAGCTGAAAATGACTTTTTGAAATCGCTACTTCTAAAACAATCCTTATGACAAGGCGTGAATAAAATTGAAATGGCAACAAGCGAATTGTTAGTGAAGTATCAATGAAATGTAGCTGCACTGTAATTTTATTTAAGAAGTACAACAAAAATAATAATCAGAATTTTAAATATGATAAATGTTTACAAGAAAGTACGGCAGTTTGTTCAGTCTTATTGTCGGGGCTCTGTTTCAGATCAAAACATCTCATGGAAAAACATGCACAGACACAGCATCGCCCTCCTAGCGCAAAAACTTGGCCCTGTCACTCAGCCGGCCTGGAATCCCACAATGCACTGCGACGCGCGATGACGACAGCAACAAAACACAGCAGCGGAGGCTGCCCGTAAGCTTGGCTGCCGCTGGGGTAAACACTGTCAACGTTACACAACGCCGGGCCCGAGAGCGCTGGCCTGGGGCAGGAAACCGGGGTAGCACGCCACGATAACGTCCAGGGTGATGCCAGCCGGGGCAGAGAGTCGGAAATAGCCCCCCACGTCCGTCGCCTCGTTAGCCGACGTGCTAGCCGGCTAGCCGTGCAATCGCGCTGCCAGGAGGATGTGACACAGCCGCCGAGGTGAGGCTTCCTCCGGCCTCGGCTGTCGCGGGTCCCCGGTACTCTTCATTGACTGTTTGTGTTGACTTTCTTTTATTAACGTGGGCCGAACTGTCTGCGAGGTGTCGGCTTAGCCAGCCTGCTAACCCGTGAAGTGTTGACACTGCGCCCCCCAGGTAGCTAGCGGGGCTGGCGGGCGCTGTTTATATGACAACCCGGTGTATGGCCGTCAGCCCACCTCCGGCCCCTGTCCGCTCGGGCTCGTTCAGGGTCTTACGACTGACCTCTAAAAGCATCCCTTTTTCGGAACGCTGGTAACTTTCCGGGCCGGCGGCGGAGACGCGGTCGCGCTCGGCTCTTTGTCTGACGGCTCTGCCATTTGAGGGGAGGCCTCGCGGGCGTGGAATCCGGTTATTGGGGGGGGGAGCATCGTTTTTAAAATGGGAAAATAATTTAAATATAATAATAGACGGATAAATATGGAGTGTAGGTGGCTTAGCGCGGATTGTGAAAGACAAAGGAGCAGTAGTGTAACCCCCCCTCCTCCTCCTACCCAAGGTGAAGGAAGGCATGGCCGGTCAGCGCGAGCCGGGCTGCGGCTCTGGGATAGAAAGTTACCTGCTCTGCTGCAGATCCCCTCGGCAGGGTGACCCCAATCCTAACTATCCCCCCAACTCTATAGCCGTAACCATAACCCCGGTCGCTGCTACCGGACTCATTAGGCGTCTGCAATTAATAGACCATGAGTAATAGAGGTTACTGACAAACAAAAAGTACAAAGAAAGGCGTTTTTAACAGCGGTCACATCTCTTTAAAACAATCCAGTGTCCATTACTCCATCGTTATCGGTGTGAACATCGTCTGTCTTGTATGCAATTTTTCTCCATACAGCTTTCTGTTATATTTATTGATAAATAACCTGACGGTTGTTTTCAGCGCCGTACATTTCCCTGACGATTAATCCGTCTTAAATTACAGATCACCTAAGCCAGACCCCGTATCCATTTTTGATGCGTCTATTGCCAAGGTCCGCTGATTTACCTAGAGTCTTAGCTGTAATTAGACAGCATCCTGTGACAGTAGGTAAGTATGATCGGGTCGCATTCATCGGGTTGGGTGACCCAAGGAAGATGTATCGCCTGTGTTTTTTGAATGTAATATATCGGCAGAATTTCCCAGCATATGCTGATTGGTGACTTTACCTGTTTATTTTAAATAAATATTTTGTTCATGAATACTAGTAGTACCGAGAGTGGCGGTTGTGTTTCTGCATGATGCTACGTTCTGAAATGTCAGCGCTTATCACGATAACCACATTTCCCCGGATTTACAAACTTGTGAGGACTTTTTTGGAAAAAGTGCAAATTGTTCTTCTGCATGTCGCGTGTTGCTTTTTGAAGGCCTTGCGCATGACACTGTTTTGGGAATACACCAGATAAGAAGCATCAGCTTCAGACTGATAACTTCACCCTCACTTCTGCACGCCCTTTTCTGGGTTATCTTAGCCTCTTTAAAATTCTCTTGTTATCTATTGATTTAAAGTTATTATATCTGATTTCTGTTATTAATTAAAGGAGACCCTTGCTGCAGAGTAAGTGTAGCCAGATTTAACTGCACCATATGTAATAATGTAATATCAGCTTTGCTATAGTAATGTTATGCTATGATAATATGATTAGCTAGTATTTCGTTCCCTTGTAAGTATTCACTGGTTCCTAAGTTTATTGATGGTTTCACTTGCTTGTGTTGTTCTTTTGTCCTGTGAAATTCTCTTCTGAAATATTTTTTCTTCCCCCTTTCCCTCTTTCCCTTTCCTAAAGGAGGTGCTAAATGACTAAATGATCAAGGAAGGGAAGAGTGAAGATTGTCGGAGAATTCAACATGAAGTTATATGTGTTCCAGGTCAACAATGGGAGCACGCTGACTTTTGACACGGAACTCGCCGTCCAGACGTAAGGCTAGCTTGCCCCCCACCCTCGTCCCCACCCACCCCTCGTTCTTCCACCTGCTCCAACCTCACTTACTGACTCAGCCCCCCCCCATATCCGTGTCACTTGTAGGGTGTTGGACCTCAAGCATGCCATCCAGGCCAAGTACAAGATCGCGGTGCAGCATCAGGTCCTCGTGGTGAACGGGGGCGAGTGCATGGTGGCAGAGAGGCGAGTCTGCAGCTACAGCGCTGGCACTGTAAGCACCCGGGATGGGGGTCACCTGTCCCACTCACCAACACCCCCACGGGGGCCGTTGTGCATTCCGGTTACCCGGGTCCCCTCAGACCACCAACAGTGCTGCCTAAAATTGTTTAGCTTCTGATTATGTCTTGGTTTATTCTAGCATATTACTGCTTAGAATGGAAATGTACACAAATACTGATATACCAGAATTATGCTAAGATCTTTTTTGGATTTGGTTCTCCTTCATTATCTTCCTTTTAAAAAAAAAAAAAAGAAAGATGTCCTTGTATCTTGTTTTTGCTAATTGCTGGAAATTAATTATTCTGATTAGCGTTTAAAGGCAGCCATGTTGGTGGTATTGATCGCTAGGGAGACCGAACCTTAACGATATGACTTTTGGTATTCTGTACATTTTTTGAGTCGCTCTTCGCCATTAAATGCAACGATTTGCTTGTGGTCGCTGGTCATTACCAAAGGATGCGTACATTTCCATACCTGAGCCTCACTTCCGCTTTCCGCCTTTTACGTCTGTGTGCTGCTTTCCAGGACACCAACCCAATCTTCCTCTTCAACAAAGAGATGATCTTGTGCGACCGGCCTCCCACCATACTCAAAACGACCTTCTCCATTGAGAATGAGATGGAGCTGAAGGTGGAGGAGTCCCTTATGATGCCGGCCGTCTTTCACACCGTTGCCTCCAGAACCCAACTCGCAGTGGTAAATTCATTTTTCCGTCCTTGCCTTGCGGAAGTCCCCAGTGATCATCTGCACAGCACTATGGTTTGAAGGACATCTGGAGAACAATTCATGCCTTTTCTGTTGTTTTTCAGTAACACTCATAACCAAAGCAAGAAATCCTTTAATGTATTTTCAGGCTATTGGGTTTTGGCCATAGTGTTACTTTGTTGTTGTGGTGAGCCTGACGTTGGCCTTGTCTCTATGCCTCAGAGGTTGTTTTTCCAACCTGCTTTATGATTGGCTGAGTTTTTAACATGAGCTTCCAGAAGACATGCGGTTCTGCCGTGGTGTGGATGTAGCATCAGGGTTTTGGAGTTCAGGCTTGCCGGAAGAGCATTGTTGTAGGAAACGTTATTGTGAAGTGAGGGTGACTCAGTGTGACGGGCTGTCCACGGAGAAAAACATAACGCACGTTAGCCCGCCTTTAAAAATTGAGTCATCAAGTTTGAACAAAAGAAACCTTTTAGATTTTGTCCTTCCCAGAAATGCCTCGAGCGGAAGTGTCGGCCTGCGCTGGTCAACGGCCTTTTCTTATAAATGAATTACCGAATTCGGATGGTGCTAGTTGTGGTCATGTGTCCCATGAGTCATCTTCTGTAAGACATGGGCTTGATGATTTTAGCGAAGGTGGATCATTTAGTGGTTGACTTGAAAAAGTTAAATCAGCCCAGTGAAGTTTTATGTCAATAACATACAGCCAATGATTTTATTGAGCGGAAAATGGAACCCATAATTCAGTGAAATTGGCATGGCATTGATATATGAACCAATTGTAAGTAATGCCACTGTCAGCAGATGCTATTATGCTTATGGTGAAGTTTTAGCCTTGTTATTAAGTTTGCAACTCCTCTAAAATATTGTGTCGACCTTCTTGGCTTAGTCTCCGGCATCTCGCTTATCTTTTTGCTTTGGCGGCTAAATTTTCACAATAAAAGCTTCAGTGTCGCTTAGCAACCGCCTGACTGTCACATGGATACGGTGGCCGATCTCGCTGTGTCGCGTTTGCCGGGCAGGAAATGTTTGAAGTTGCCAAGAAGCTCTGCTCCTTCTGCGAGCGCCTGGTCCACGACGAACATCTGCAGCACCAAGGCTGGGCGGCCATAATGGCAAACTTGGACGACTGCACGCTGTCCTACCAGAAGCTGCTCTGGAAGTTCGAGAATGCCTACACGAACTACCAACAGGACATCGAGGACATCAAGCTGAAACTCACCAAGTATGTCCTTCTTTTTCATTCTCATTTGTCCGTTAGCATCATTACTGTCCAGGCAGTTTGAATACGCACAGATACAGTACTGTACAAACGTCTCAATAAAAATTGTGTTTAACTGATCTTCATGTTGACGTAGCACTATGTTATGTCTGTCAAAGTGTGACATCCGAATGTGGTTTTTGAGTTGACCGCCGTGTCACCTTATTTAGCTAATTCGTACCTTTGTAAGTGATTTGACAAAAATATGAAATGGCTGCGGTGCCCCTGAGGAGAGGTTTGGGAACCAAAGCGACGTTCATCTCTCCACCCAACAAGAAACCAGTAACATTTTCTAACTATAAATTTGCTTTTGCTATAACGTTAAATGTTCTTCTGAGCAAAGCCATAAACATTACCGTACTGTATCTGATATCATTACATATTTTCTAAGTAAAGTATGTCGGCTTTGCGTGTGTCAGTATTTTTGGGAGATGCTTTCTGTAGTAAAAAAATGATAGAAAATACTTAGCATTCAGTAGTGATTAAAGCATATGCTTAATGACAGTGACTATCATTATTTTTGAATGGTGGGAAAGATATAGGGGACACTGGATTGATGTGGACGGTCCTATTGAGACATTACTTTGCCGGCTTGTTGCTCAGATCTCCCTCCCATTTGCTCTCGGAGAGGTTACTCAGTCTCGTTACTCGACTGATTTTATTTGAATATATTAAAATGGAGTTTTTGGCTGCTGTGAGTATTTGCAATTCGGTTAGGACAGACAGCACTTGGGGGTCAAAATGGTTTCTTCAGGAAAGCGATAACAAATGTGAATAGTGGGGTAGTCAAGTGACGTTGAGGCATACCGCCCATAAATATCCAGCAGGAAAACCGTAAGTGACACCTGGCAGGATCAGGTCAGGACAGACCTTGTCTTCCACAGCCGCGGGCTCCAGTCTCATTCCTAGATGTTCCCAAGTCTGCTGGGAGTTGTGAGAATGAACACTTAAATTTCCCCCAGATTAATATGAGCTACATTTGTATCCAGAGGTGGAAATTTAAGGTCCAGAAAGTAAAAATCCAGACCAAGATTTTGTTTCAACCAGCCAGTTGAGTACTCTGTGAGTGTGACTTCATAAACTCAACTGGTTGGTTGAAACAAAATCTGGATTTTAATTTCTGGATCTGAAATCCGTGTTGTTGCGCCTCCGGTTTTTAGAGAAGCTGTACCTGGTCCTCTGGCCGTTGCCTGCTCTTTCGTGCACGGCGCAGCTGCCTCTGGTCAACCGGGAATCACAGGTCCAGTGCAGTAGATGCTCCGCTCTCTGGTCCGTCCATCCCCCTGCCGTGGAAGGAGGCCAGACTCGCCGAAATGTCGTGTCTCTTAAACGGAAGGACTCCCGGTTACCTCAGCCCGGATGTCCGTTCAAAGGCACAAGCTTACGGCAGCTCTGTGTATTTAGGCGTGAATGTTAATTGTGTGCAGACACTCCGGACTGAAGCTGTCTGCCTGCAGAACTCCACAGGGTGGCGCCATGTACAGAAGGCAGACTTGCACACAGATACATTCAGGATAGACAGCGGCAGGCGGTGATGTCATGAATCGTTTAATCCCACAGGGGGTCTCGCGGCCTGGTGCTCAGTGCGTTAACATGAGGTGTGCTGAAGAAGAGCCAGGCTTGTTTGCAGCCCGATCCTGTTTCAGGGATGAGTTTCTGTCTGTGCTCCAGAATCAGCTCAAACGAGAGCATCTGTTTGGGAAGCGGAACTTGTGTGGCAGAATCCAACCTGCCTTGGGATTCCTGGGACAGGAGGGAAAATCCATGCTGGCAAGAAGAACGGGGAAGATCTGCACACATGGAGTGGGGAGCTGGGTTCGAATCCGCAGAAACACATCACTACATGAATATACTTGTGGAGGTATCTCCTTTGGGAGCCCCCAGTGCGCATTTATTTCAGTGATCTCAGTGGCAGGATTGCGTCACGGGGCACCTCCGTGGTGGCGGGTTGTGTGCATCAGCCTCCCGCTGGGGGGGGGGGGGTGCTGAGTGTGCCGGGTACTCCCATTCAGAGGGAGGACCATGTGGCGGTTTCTTGGGGAATTCCCAGAATCCTGCTGTGTTCAGTGTAATTGCTAGAGAGCCTCCAAGCGAATCCAACGTCGCGATTTGAGACAAGGCCTTAAATATAGATGTCGTTCAAGATTACGCCACGGCCGCGCCAATGCGGCGTTCCCGAGCAGGTGGAGACTGAACGCATTAAAAGCTTAGATCCTGCAGGACTGGGGAAGCTGTATTTTCAGATCTCGGTAGAATGGATGTTCGGACAGGATCTGACCTCATCTCCAGGCCTGTCCTGGGGCCTTGAAACCCAGCCGTGCTTCCAAGTGACACTAGCTGCTGTTTATTGTGGGCCAGTTATGCTGATAATAACATCTCTGCGTTGGTTCAGTCTAAGTGGAACCGCATTCATGTGAAAGGAATGACAGCTTATAGACGGGAGAGATTTTGGTATGCATGATGCTTAAATGTGGATGTCATTTTACAGACCTGTTAAAAAGCTGTAATTAGGCCAAGCACTCATGTTTTTCAGTTGGCGTAACATCAGTTTTTAAAAGGATAGATGTCAAAATTTGTTTACGGTATTGCCCGTGTGGCTGACGAGTATACATAATTATGAAGAATTAGGCACGTTTTTGACACAAGTTATGCTTAATAGCTTTTAAAACTGGTTTTTAATTCAAGATGGAATGAGAGGTAAAGGAATGTTAATTTTTTAAATTTAGTCCGCGTTCATTTCATTTTTTTTTTTTTTTTTTTAAAGCTTCGGAGTGCTTTCGGAGTGCTTTTAAAAATAATCAAGGCGTCCATATGACATTGGGTGATTCGTCGCACACGTCCCCGGTTGACATATTCAACATGTTAATGCCAAAAATGATCACATTTTAAGAAATTTATGCAGGACTGTAAAGGATCCAGTCAAGTCCTCGTCTCGAAGCTGGACATGAAAGGCGCGCTGTGTGCTTTCCTTTGCGGTTTTCAGCGGTCTCCTCACTCTTAGGCGTTGGGCGATTTAGTGGATGGAGGTGGGTGCAGGTGGTGCCGTTGATCACTTATTTCACACCTTCAGCTGACTGGCTTTCTTGTTGTGGTTGCTTTGCCCAGTGATTCTTTTGCATAATGCCGATTAAATATCCAATCAACTAGAAACACTTGGATGCATCTCGTCCTTGGAGATTTAAAACCAAGTTCAGCGCTAGGTGTTTCAGTAACCTGTACAAAATAATGCCTGTGTATTTTTTAATGGCGTGTTAATCTCACTCAGTTAGATGCCAGATCTGGCAGGGTTACTTTGGTCAGCTGGAGGACAAGCTGGCAGGTATCATACCATCTAGAGAGGGAGTGTCACTCTGACACAGTGCTATCAACACTTTCTTTGCTATCTTTTGCATTTTAAATGCTTCCCTTGACATTTGCGGTGGAGCATCAGGTTGTCTTTATGCCAGGATTCTAGAATTTTTTTAAGGTGGAGGCACAAGAGGGACCCTATTCATACAGAAGCCACATCATGAGCCAATGACATGTTTTGAATTAGTGATCGACAGGGAAGGGACACTCTGAGGGCCAATCAGAAATCAGCTTTTCTTAGGCCCTGCCCCATGTGACACGCGTAAACATCGTGAGCACAGCAGGGGGTGTGTCAGGCCGACGGGGCCCGGATGGAGCCTCTTTCAGCCGCAGCTCGGTTGGCGCGTCGCTCGTAGAGACGGTAAGCGAAGCGCCGCCGCGCTGACCCAGTGCCCCCGTGTGGCTCTCGCCGTCCCACGCAGGCTAGGCATCGCGGTGGCAGTCATGGCCCGCATCCCGCTGCTGGAATGCCTAACCCGCCACAGCTACCGGGAGAGCCTGGAGAAGTCCGCTTCGCCGTCGTCGCGTGACGCCACCGCCGATGAGGCCGAGGAGGATGAGCGCCCGGTGGACTCGGTGCTGCGGCCCAGCGACGCGGCCGTCTCGCCCAGCGGCTCGCACGCCGCCTCCCCCGAGGAGGAGCCGCGGGTCGTGGAGGGCGGCACCGGGGAGGGGAGCGAGATGACGGACAGCAGCGGCTTGAGGGCCGCCCTGCAGGAGGCGGACTCCCCCGAGAGGAGCGGCCTGGCCCAGTTCAATGTCAGCCTACTAGACTGGATCAACGTCCAGGACAGACCTAACGACGTGGAGTCACTCGTCAGGAAGTGCTTCGACTCCATCAACAGGGTGCGCAGACCCCGTTTTACTCAGAGTGGATGGATATTTTAGCATGCAGTGTGGAGGAGAAGCAAGGAAATAAAAGCTTTTTGGGAGAGTGTCTGTGTGTGACACAGCTCAGTTGCTTAACTGATACCAAGACATTTCAGAAGCTTGCAGCAGACAGATGTTAGTTATGCGTGCTCACTCTGAATAATTAAAGTGTTAATTGAAAAGTAGATTAATCATTTATATTTTTAAATAGAAGATTGTTTTACCATGTGTACTTTTACAACAGTAACAGTCAAAAGTTTTAAGTATACTTGCCGTAAACGTGGAATGTTATGAATGTTTTATGTCATGTCAAAAAGGTGTTCACTAAAACTGGGAATGATCTCACTGTGGGATTCCTCAGGATAGTCAAAGTTTTCTTGTTAGCAGATCCCAGAGACATGGATTGCTTGTGGGTTGCTTTGCTATGATCCTTCTGTCCGGTTTTGTCATTACCTTGATGACGACTGAGGGATTGCACAGTCATCCTTTTGGTATGGCATGTAAAATATGCTATGACGACCATGCTGGCTGAGATTGGCTTTCGATTTGGTAAAGATCACTAGCAAAGAAACCCCAGACTGTGACACTGCCCTTGCATGCGTGACAGTACGAACCACATATATCAATTCTGATGCCCTGTCTTAGAAAGACAATGGTTTGCCCCAATTATTTCAAACTGAGTCGTCTGTTCACTGACATCAATTGAAGACTGACATCCTCTCTTGTTAATAGACAAGTGTAGACGGATTCAGGCTTAGATAATTAGTGTTTCGAGCACGAGAGCTCAAACATCTGACTGGCAATGCATGCCAAGTTGCACTTAAGTGTAAAACAGAGCTAGGCCTTGCAGACGCGTCATTGATGTGGTTTGGCTATTTTTGCCTTCAGCTCGATCCGAGAATCATTCAGCCCTTTCTGGCGGAATGCCGGGATACCATCGCCAAACTGGATAATCAGAACATGAAAGCCATCAAGGGGCTCGAGGACAGGCTGTACGCTCTGGACCAGATGATCGCAAGCTGCAAGAAGTTGGTCAACGAGCAGAAGGAACTCGCTCAGGTCAGCCCTTCATGCCGCGGGTGGGCGGGCGCGCAGAGGAATTCGCCGGATGTTCATATTCACACAGGTCTTCGTCATCCATGCCCTCAGAAAACACTTATCCTGTGTGTGTTCCCCTGTTGAAAGGAAAAGTTCAAACATAAGACAAGCGTGGGATTTCGATATGAATATGCTACTTAATGTGGCCGGGCATTTTTTTTTAATATCTGGGTTAAACTTGTTTAATGACCAGCAGATGGCAGTGTTTCACAGAATATCTAGGCTCAACAAAGGCTTTATATGTTTAGATCACGCATGACTTTCTTGGTCTCTGTAACTACTCTGTTCATGGAGCACTAGAACTATTATTAAGTTTATATTTTATGAACTACCTACACTCTGTATTTCGCCTGTGCTCATTCAGGTCTTAAAGATTGTGTAAGATCTCAAGGTGCTTGTCAAGAGGACGTAACCTGATAGTATACAGTATTCTGATGTTAAGTTGACTGGTCGCCCCTCTCCACCCAGGGATTTCTAGCCAATCAGAAGAGGGCCGAGAACCTGAAGGATACTTCGGTGCTGCCTGACTTGTGTCTGAGCCACGCCAACCAGCTGATGATCATGCTGACCAACCACAGGAAGCTGCTGGACATTAAGCAGAAATGCACGACTGCCAAACAGGAGCTCGCCAACAATCTACAAGTCCGACTCAAGTAAGGACTTCCAGTTAACTTTGATTTCTGGTGAATCTTTCTTTTTTTTTTTTTTGCCTTTAAGCTTTCAGGCGGGGAAAACTTTGTGTATGCTAATCTAAAATCTAATGCCAGAATTACTACATGGCTTAATGGAATAAAATGTTCAGCGAGGATAAAGTACCTACAGCATGCAGGGGAGCAGGACAGATTGCTTGTAACTGCACTAGGGTCTTGTTATAGAGCTCTAACGGATCAACGGAGCGCCGTTCGCCTGCCGGCTGGCTGATACTCATAGCTAATGGATAAACAATGTTAGCGAAGTTAACCAGTTAATGCCTGCTGGGGAAATACTGGAACTTTTCGGAAACAGAATTATCTTGTTTGTTTCTGCCCCTCGAATACAATACCAGTCAAACGTTTTTGCCCACACTAAGATTTTCTAGATTTGTATGTTACTCACTGAACATTTACTAAAAATACACTCAATATCCTTTGCTAACAAATACACTTATCGTGTGTTCACCATTTGAGTATCTTTATTAGCACGTCATATTTTTGATTCATCAAAGTAGCTTCCTCTAGCAGTTAGAACAGCAGAGAAAATTTGAGGCATTCTTTCCACAAGGGACATTAAATATTGCTCCATTTCATGGGATGAAACAGGTTACTAGTGCATTTAAAGGTAGAGAGTACAGCCTAGAATTTGAACATGCCGTCACCACACAGCCAATTAATAGGATGTCAAACATCCCTTTTTACATCCTCTTTCCATGTTATACAGCAGACTTACCTTCATTTTCATTTATAATTGTTCACTCAACTTCCCAATGCTTAACAAGAACTAAAAATCTGCAGTCTACAGTATGAAATAAATGGAAAAGTGGTGAAATCTGTGGTGTGCAAGAACTTTTGACTGGTACCCTATGTCATTTATGCTCCAGGGTGTCTCTGAAATATGTCCAGGATAAAGCCGTGGGAAGAGACAAATGGGTGGTTAAATGTTAAATAGATAGATTAATACACTGAGCATGAATTACGGTGTTTTTTTTTTTTTCTTGTTTGGGGTTATGTGTGTGTCGAGTTTGAATTTATATGTCCTCTGTTACGCCCACAACCAAATTATATGGCATACTTGTTTTCTGAAAGTGTGAAAAAAAAAAATGGTGTGGCCCTGCATTCTGTGCATTTTATTCCTGGGATGCACAGCAAACTTCAGTATTGTTCAGCAGGTACAGTGATAGCAGGGCCAGTGCTGGCTTTGTGAGCACAGTGACCTTTCTGTGCAGGAGCTATGGACATACAGCGCAGTAACAGGTATCCTATGTTAGACAATTTAATTAAGCGGGAGTAGCACAAAGGATGGAGTCGCCGTAATATCTGAATGGTGGATTGTTTCTGTCGGTTGGAGGTTGTGGTGTAGTGCTGGCCAATATCACGACGTTATTGGCCATTGTAGGCTGCTTATCAGCTAGCTGTGGGCTTAGGCTGCGCACAAAACAAGATACCAGAAGGATATTTGATTTGACTTTAAGTCCAGCCTTTTAGCCTATGTTTCTGACACAGTTTAAAGTGAAAAAACATGGCTGTTACAGTGCAACATTTCACAAGCATTGCCCAGTGTACTGATAGCGTGTTCACCGTACTTGTAAGTTGGGAAGTTCAATGTTGTCACATCGCACACGTCTTTATTTCAGTCAGCAGCCAGAATGTCTGCCGTTCAGGGGAGGAACTTCCTCGTGGGAATTTTGGGCTTCCCAACTTCTGTGTCTTTGTGGGTGTCAGGGGGTTGGACAGTTGTTATTGTTTATCGTAGTATTTTTTTAATGAAAATATCATATACAGGTACTCCTCACTTACCAACAGAGTTCCATTTCTAGGAGTAAGGCGATAAGTGCATTGGTATAGTATAGGTATAGTATAGTATACTACCAGTATAGTATTCTCAAGAATACTATACTGGTAGTGCGTTTGTGTCAGCCATCTTTAGATATTGATTTAATGTTACCTGTGCACCATTTATAATATTTTTTTAAGTATATTTACAAACAGGCATGCGCATAACTGATAAGCAGGTACGCTTTCAGGCTTTCAAGCGATACGCGCAACAGTCGATTGTTGTAGCAGCACAAATTGCGCTGATATGACAAGAAATTATTGTGCATTTTAACCTTTACATGCTGTTTGTACTTCATGCGCGGTATAAACGTTAAAATTTACGGTACTTTCTTGTCATAGCAGCACAAATACACATAAAATACATGCATATTTGCACCGTTACAACAATCTATTGCTGCATACAGCACTTTTAAAGGTGAAATTCCTACCAGTTATGTGCATCCCTGTTTATAATTGTTTATACAGTAGCGTACTCTATGGTTTAATAAACAGAACAGAGGAAATCAGCCCTAATATACATTACTTAGGTTTAAGTAATCCTTTATATTTATTCTAAATAATTAAAATGTCTAAAGGAATCTCCAGCTTGATAACTTTGTTTTAATTCGCACAATTGCTTGACACTGAGATGCTGCACTGCCATTTCCACAGCCAAAGTTCTCGTACAGCGTACGATACCGACTGGTCGGGGAGCTGGTTGTAAGTCCCGGCGGTCGTTAATCAGGTAGGTCGTTAAGTGAGGAGTATCTGGATTGTTTTTTTTTTTTTAATTTTTATTTTAGATATCGCCCAGTCCTATTGTAGTGTAGGTTATAGGAGGTTAGTGGTTGTTTTGGAGTAGATCTCTGCGAAACAGAGGCCCTGTTGGACCAAAAACATGGTTCTCGGCCCCCTTTCGTGAGATGTCAGGGTGTGACATCAGCTCCTGCCGGCGCCTGGTCCGCTTCTCAACTCGCGCCGCGTCGCGTCTCCCCCCGCGGCCTCTAGGTGGTGCTGTTACGTGATGCTTCACGCGGACCAGGACGGGGAGAAGCTGCAGGCCCTGCTGCGGCTGCTGACGGAGCTGCTGGAGAGGGTGCGGGTGGTGGAGGCGCTGGGCACGGTGCCGCAGATGTACTGCCTGGCCGTGGTCGAGGTCGTGAGGCGCAGGATCTTCATACGGCACTACAGAGAGGTGAGCGCCGCGGATCCTGGGCCCATCTCCTCAGCGCGGCGGCTGCTGCCGCGGGAAGCTGACTCGCTTCCGTTGTGTTTCTAGTGGGCCGGTGCCCTTGTGAAAGATGGAAAGCAGCTTTACGAGGCCGAGAAGGCGAAGAGGGAAACCTTTGGAAAACTCTTCAGTGAGTTATCTCGAAATTCCTGATTTCAGCCGCTCTCTTACACAAGGCTTTGGCACAAACACTTGTGTTTTTTTTTTTTTTTTTTCCTCTGAAACAACATGTTCTGGGCACAGTGTGTCTGGGCATATTTTAGCAGCTATCTTGAGACATTTCTTGATCCAATTGCAGGGAAATCTTTTCTCAGAAACCGGTTGTTTCGGGGCCTCGATTCCTGGCCTCCCACGTCATTTTGCGTAAGTGTTTAATGAGTTTACACTTGTCTACATCCTTAATCTGTAAAGTCGTACTAAATCCTCTCGCGTCCCCTCTGTGCGTGGGGTCGCCGAACGTTGATGTCGTCCATGTCCCACAGACACGAAAGCCCCGGAAGTTTGACTTTGAGCTTCCAGATATTTCCCTTGCTGACCTGCAGTATTTGAAATCCTGCTGTCCTGCCGAAGTCCAGCCTTTCCTCAGGTGTGGTGCTGTGGTGATTTTTGGGCAAATCGCATGAGACATCGGCTCCCGGGAAGCTTTGATTTGCACTTACTTGTGGGATGTGTGATGTGGAAACTCTTTGCACCAAATATTGTTGACAGTGTGATCAGATACTGCCTCAGGAAATTTTATGTAGATGAAGCTATTTCCACTCGATCCTAGGCTGATATGAAGTTTTGAATTATATCTAGCCTCTGGAGTGAAGATAAGACCTTTAAATCTCAACCGGTGCAGAAGGTCTGCCATCCAAATTGTCAGATGTTAGCGGATGTTATCTCAGAGGACACCTTGAGTTGAATACGAGACTGAAAAACCATCTTTAAAAGAAATCTGTAATCTTAGCGTTCGCATTCATAAATTGTGCATTTCATCTCATCTTTATCATCTCATTTTTTTTCCCCTCCCCTCCAGTGTCCCATCGCTGTGTGACTTCGAACCTCTCCAACACCACAGTCAAAAGCTCCACCGGTTGGTTCAGGCTGCCCAGAGCGTCGATGAGATGTCCCAGACCATCACCGACTTACTGAGTGAACAGAAGGTACCAATAAACTAGCTGTAGCTCTTGTCTGTAGAACATAAGGCCTTTAAGCTGTGGAATGTTCCAAATTTCCTATTGGTGAATCCTGTTTCTGATGTCATTGGTCAATATTGTCACATTGAATACCACTGATGCTTTTTTTATTTTAATGTTCTTATGGGTGTCCTGGTGCTCTGTGATTTAAAATGTGTTTCCTACCAGGCATCCAGTACCCAGATGGCACAGAGATCCACCGCACTACCACGATCAGAAAGCACAACAGGAACCACCTCTACCTCCCCCAGAACCCCTTCATCTCTCAGTCTCCAGGGACCCCTCTGTCAGGCCCTTACGGCTCCTGCTCCATTGGAGGAGTTATCTCCGGACAGCATTGACGCCCACACGTTTGACTTTGAAACCATTGGACACCCGAACATGGACCCAGTATTACATCAAGGGTCTCTGGACCTTGACTCGTTAGCGGAGAGCCCCGAGTCAGATTTCATGTCTGCCGTGAATGAGTTTGTGATTGAGGAGAATCTGACGTCCCCGAATCCCATCAGTGACCCAACAAGCCCGGAAATGATGGTGGAGTCTCTATACTCCTCTGTCATCAATGCCATAGACAGCAAGCGCATCCAGGACACGACAATATTGGAAAAGGAGAACTCGAAGGTAGCTGCCTTGAAATTATGCATCGATAAATACAGGTCAGCTACTGAGGAATCACAAGGCCACCTGAGGAGCATTAAGGAGGATCTGTGCCACTTCCGCGGACTATTGCTGAAGGAGCAGAGAGAGTTCAGCTTTGCCCTGAAAGTGATGTCCGTCGACATACAGAAAGTCTTGGATAACATCCTGCAGTTCCATGAGGAGGACATGAAGAAAAAACAGCAGGTGGAAATGCAGGCTCTCAGAAGAGAGCATGACACACAATTGTCAGACCTACGAGAAGAATCTGAGGTGAATCAGAACATCATCAAAGACATACAGAGGGCCATGCTTGAGCTGGAAGGTATCGTGGGGAGGAAGGAGAAAGAAATCGTCCAACTTGAGAGTGAGAGAGAAAGGTCCTCGGAAGCTGTGAGTACCCTAAAGGTGGAGCTGCAGGGCCTGGAGCAGAAGATGGCAGATCAGAGCAAGCAGATGAAGTCTGTGGAGCTGTCCCGGGACTCGCTTGCTAGTCAGTTAGAGCACCTGCACTTTGAGATCGAACGCAGCCAGCAGAAGATTCGGCAGGAGATGGAAGGCCTGGAGAGGGCTCACCTCCTTGAGCTGGAGGAGAGGTTACGGAGGCAGCACACCATTGAGCTTGAGGAGGTCCGAAATGACGGCCGGGCGGCCCGCGAGCGGCTGGCCGAGGAGAATGTGGCCAAGCTGAAGGAGCTTGTGGACCTCCATGCCACAGATGTCCGTGAGCGAGAGGACCGCTTGAAGGATCTGGAGCACCGCCTCTCAGAGCTGTCGGACCTGCGCTGCAAGCTGGAGGTGGAGATGGCCCTCAAGGAGGCGGAGACGGAGGAGATACGGCTTCTGTACGAAGAAGCCAAGAGTCACCAGGAGGAGGCTGTGACCTCCCGGGTGAAATCCGAAACGGAAGCCTTCCAGAAGGAGATTGGCGACCTGAAGCGGCAGCTGCAGGCTAAGAACGAGGAGTATGAAGTGGGCCTGGCTGAGCTGAGGTCACTCATGAGGCTGGAGAAGGACCACTGTATCTCCGAGCTTGTGGACAGGCACGAGGAAGAAAGCACGCTACTGCGGAATGAGTTTGCGGCTCTGCAACGGGAATCCGTCGAAGTCGAGGCGGGTCTCAGGGAGCAGGTGCAGACGCTTCAGAAGGAGCTGGAGGAGAGAAGTGCCGCCCTCCAGTGTGGGAAGGAGGAGCAGGAGAGGTTGTTTCAAGAAGAGCAGCAGCACCTGAAAACTGTTATCAGCGATCTTCAGGCGGAGAATGAGCTGCTCTCAGAGAGGATAGCTCAGGAGAAGCAGACGGCCCTTCAGAGTCTGGAGGAACAAAAAGATGCGGCTGTGAAGGCCGCTTTGGCAGAGGCCTTCAAAGACTTTGAACTGCAGAAGGCGGCCGTTGAGGAACGACTGTTGGAAAAGATTAAGCAGCTTGAAAACCAACTCCAAGACAGACGGTCTGCCCAAGGGTGAGTGAATGTGTTTCTAGATGAAAGCAGCCAAGCTCAGTTCCCTGGACTTCTTCAAACTGCCATGTTTTGTGCTGAAGTAAATTACTTGCTTTTGGTGACATTAATAAACAAATTTATCAAACATGCAATAATTCGTCGTAAAGTGAGACTTTGATTCTGTGTCTTTGTAGAGCATACATTGTTCCATCTTTCACATTGCTTATCCAGTTACAGGACTGTGGTAATATTAAACCATAAATGTGATAATACAATGTGCAGTAGTACCCCGTATCTGCAAGCGATACGTTCCAAGACCTACTGCGGATGGCCGAAGCCACAGATAATGGCAAATCATCTGCGGACCCCATATATTGGATGATTTTTGTGTACGCACATATGGTAATTGATAAATTATGCACAACATCGATAAATACGTCAGCTGCAGTAAGAGAAATGATGCATGCTTTAGCCTAATTTTCAAGGGACGATAGAGGACTGAAAAAATATATCAAAAAACATTGTTACGCATCTCACTTTTTTTTTTCCTGACTGCGGAAAACCGCATAATTGAAACCGCAGTTATAGAAACCGCAGATACAGAGGGACTGCAGTGCTTATTGCAGTAATGGTGCTGCTGTGTCCTGGGGGCATGAGAGCATGTTTAAAATGTTTAAATGAGTTTTATGGGATATGGGTTTGACCTTCTTGTTTACGTGTTGGTCTTGGCTGATGATGCTGGGGTTCACTGATGTTTCCTGATCTGCAGCCTGGTGGCGCCATCGGGACAGACTGAAGAGCTGGGCGAGCGCTCGGGGCCCATCAATCCTGACCTCGAGGAGAGGCTACAGGAGGAGAGGGCCTCCCTCCTGGCCCAGCTGGACTTCCTGGAGAAGAGGAAGAACGAAGAGATACAGAACATGAAGACATCGCTCATCGCCGAGCAGCAGGTGAGAAGGTCTCTCGGTCTAAAGAAACTTGGGGAGCATATGACTGATATATTCCTAGCAAGAATGAGGCTGGATACCGTGGCCCTGGGGAGCACATGACTGATATACTCCTAGCAAGAATGAGGCTGTATACCCCATCCCTGGGGAGCACATGACTGATATACTGCTAGCAAGAATGAGGCTGTATACCCCAGCCCTGGGGAGCACATGACTGATATACTGCTAGCAAGGATAAGGTTGGACTCCCTTGTCCTGGGGAGCACATGACTGATATACTGATAGCAAGAATGAGGTTGGACACCCCAGCCCTGGGGAGCACATGATGGTTGATATATTGCTACCTCGCTGCCTGCTTTAGATCTTGAATGTCTCTAATACCTTAGCAGCAGTGGTGTGGTGTACATACCAGTTCATGTTTGCATTGACGTTCCTGTTGGTTGCTAGATTTGTGGGTTAAAATGCTACAATGCCCTAGTTCTTGTTACAGGGTTGAAAAGGAGCTATTAAATCCTTTGGGGGGGGTGTGTAGTGGGATGAAGTGTGTGCATTGCTATAGGGAAAACTGTGCAAAGCAAATAAATAATGCCAATTGGATCCAAACAAATGTATCACATGACAAACATGGTCAAAGACAAGAGGGTGATAAAACGGATGGAGTTCCTCATAGGAAATCCTCGTTAGGACGCCACTAAACGAGTTTAATCAGCCGGCTTGATGGGAGACGGCCCTTGAGGGAGAGTGATCTGAAAGCGTGTGTACATTCAGTCATTAACATGGTCTTTGTCGCTGAAGTGCTCGAAAACCCTCAAATCTAATTAAGGGCGACATCCAAATGTATCACCGCGCCGAGCAAAATCAGAGTGGAGGCACGGGGACGGGGACGGGATATGCAAAGCGTGGTTAGAAACAATTTGCAATCAACAATCAAAAAAATTCAATCATCATACATCTAAAAGCAGAAATGGGAAAACCGAAATAGTGCCTGTGAAATTCGAATCAGTTAAATAAGTACAGTTTTTTAAAAAGACTTTACATTTATAGCTAAGTTTATATTGAAATGGATCAATTTTCTCTTGCTTTTACATTAAATTATATTTCTTTAAACTTTTTATATTACATGTTGTTGCAGACTGCTCTTATAACGCTTCAGTCATGGTGTAGACCTGCTATGCATTTGTTGCAATTTTTTGTAACGGTTTTTGAGATGGTTTACAGAAATTCTCTTTGGACACTGATCTGATTCATGTGTGTTTGTATGACTGAGCTTAACATGTCGCATCTTGCGCCTTGGCGGTCTGCAGACGAACTTCAACACCGTCCTGACAAGAGAAAAGATGAAGAAGGAGCAGATGATCAACGAGTTGACGGAGAAGCTGAGAAAAGTCACCCAGCAGCAAGAGAAGGATAAAGGTCTCACAACTTCATACTTCCTGGGTGCTGATTCACGGGATGCATTTAGAGGTGGCAGTTTTGTTTGTCTGGTTGAGCTGGGGTCAGGTGACACACGAACGGGATAAGGAATAAGGCATAGTATACTTGCATGCCATCTGTTACAGCTCTCGGGGGGTCGACTTTTTAGCGCCTTGTCAATAAGTCTGCGTTTCGGCCGCAGGCCTGATCGAGACCCTGCAGGAGGACCGAGCCAGCCTTCTACAGGAGAAGAAGCAGCTGCAGGAGGAGCTCGGCCGGCTGCGCAACTCTGCCATGCTCTCGTCCGCCCACTTCGTGGCCAACCTGCCCCCGGTCGACACCCCAGGGGCTGCCGTGCCTTCCGAGGCACTGCTCGACCCGGCCCGGCTGGCCTCCGTGGTGCCGACCCGTGAGGAGGAGAAGGTGGACTCGGCCGTGGAGGCCAGCATGATGACCGTACAGTAAGGACAATCCATACCCACATTACCCCACCCCCAGTCTCCCAAAAACTATGCTAAGAAGATGGAGTTAAAAATAAAAAAGGGCGAACTTACCAAACGATAGCTGTCACACCTCATGATGACATGAAGGATGTACCATTTGAGTGTTCTCTGTATTTTAGGTCCTATCACAAAGCACTTTCCAGAGAAAGCTTGATAGAGCTTTTGCCCAATGGTACGAGGAGATAAGTGTAACAAAGACAGACGGTCTGCCCAAGATAGAGTACAAAGTGTAAACCAGTGAACAACCTGAGGAAGGATGCTTGTGTATGGGAGTTTTAGTGGTAGGTTTTGTACCTGTCAAAGGATAGGATAGTGTTCCGCTTGAGCAAAAAATCTTACTTGCAGGACAGGTTTTAAGTTACCATCCCCGCTGAATTTCCCAGTGGTATGGTCCTTGACCTGGGGATTTCCATTGTCTTATCAGCATTCACCTGGTCAGTCCCAGAATGGACTCTTTGGCCATTGTAATTAGTGCTTTCAGCTATACAAGCTAAAACATCTTAGCTTCCTGTTAATGGAGGGTGCAGTTTATGACGGTCAAAGGTTTCATCCCTGTCTTATGTAGAGTATAATATTACTCTGTAGTCCTGGTGTTCCTTTTCTAGTAGCGTGACAATAGGAAAGCCAGCTGTAAGACTCCAGGTCAGGCAGCTTGTGTTAACGATGTCAATCTGCTCTCATTCCAGTGAGAGTGTCCCACTGCTGTCAGAGGAAAAACGACGCATACTTCTGTTGGAAAGGGTGAGTTTTAGGTTTGGAAAACGTTTGAGAGCACAGATGTGGGGAAAAGTCTGCGATCAGGCGTTGGAGTCATTTATAAAACGTGTTTTGTTATGCACTTATTTTGCAAATGATTGAATTTGATTTATCTTCTCTTAATCAGTACATAATGACGGCCCGTATTGGTCCCACCGAATCGGGTCGTCGTCTTTTTTTTTTTTTGCGAACAGTCCGCCTCTCGCAGTAGAGTTTGATGGATTAGTGTCGTGGTCAGAGTTCACTGTGCAGTATTTCACTGGAAAGTGTGTTTATGCAGATTCTCTTGATTTTCCAGACCTTGCATATGAAAGAGGAGGAAAACAAACGCCTCAATCAGAGACTGGTAATGTCCAAATTCACTGCATCACTGTTAAAAAAAAGACCACGTTCATCGTCGCGTTAACGTATTCACTATTTTTTCCTTGTTTGTTCCGCAATGGATTAACGTGGTATTATTAGTATGTTTCATGATTTTACACCCCTGCGTTAGCCATCAGGGTGTAAGACCTGATTTCCTTTTAACTTGTTCGATGTTTGTTTTGCAGAAAGAGAACAGTTTCCCTCGGTGTTAGACAGCACCATCATGAATATTCATGGCGATGGCCATTAGATAGCTTTTAATTTCGCAATATTAATTTAACAGATGTAGATGTAGGCAGTCATGCATTTGCGATGTGGGACGAAGTCCAAATCAGTGCGAAGTATAGTTAAGTTTCATTTGGCATGTACCTCCGTATTATTTATAAGGACAAAATTTGCCAGTAACACAGACCGCAAAGCTACATCATTACGGTTGGATTCCAAATTCGTTGTCTCCTAACGCAAGATTAACTTCCAGATTTATTTGGCAACTCCTATAAGAACAGAGAGCAGTGTCACTGTTATATGTGCTGCGGTCTTGACCGCATTATAGCCTATATGGAACGGGGTATATTCCATGTGTCACCACTTGGTGGCAGCATTACCCAGTTCTTTAGGAAGTATAAATTGGTGAGGATGTTAGACTGGTTTTCAAGCACTAAGAGTAACTTAGAGGTATTATATTACTTAACTTCATGGATGTATTTTGGAATTTTAAATGGAAACAATGGTGGGGAAAATTTTGCATTCTTCGCAAGAAACAACATTACCATCGAACTGATGCCGTCTTGATCACTTGAAGCACGAGTGTAAACAATGGAAAAAAAGAATTGTGGTCTGTGATTGGCTTCCCAGCCATTCACTGTGACATGTTTGCAAAAAAAAAAAATCTTTGAACAAATGCCCGTTTTCCTCCCTACACTCACTGTAGCAAAAGCCACAAAATTGTTTTAAAATTGCTGGATGATAAATGTCAGGTGAATGCCAGTATTGATTTTCACCCTCACTGATGGTGAAGTCATGCAAATTCAAAAAAAGAGAAACCTTCATTAGTGAAAGATGCTTTATTACCGAAAAGTCCTTTGTAGTTCTTTAGGACAACGACACGCATTTGAATATAGCTAACAAACAGTGAGCTTTTAACACTTTGTCATTTTAATGATGGTATCTGTTTTATTTTTTAAAGATGTCCCAGAGTATGTCCTCTGTATCTTCCCGACACTCTGAGAAAATTGCTATAAGAGAGTAAGTAACCTACGTCTAATGTGATTTATAACGGGGACTTAGCTTTAGCGATAACTATTACCTGTCTTTAGAATTCGGTGTGGCTTGAATAATTAATATTTACGGGAGTCTCTGTGCCGCATACGGGCTTTGTTTCCCACATGGCGTGTGAAATGCTCCTGTTCTCAAGCTGAGTCTCCCGTGTTCTGATTTGCGCCGTTTGTCAGGAAGTTGCCGCCTTCCCTTTAACGGTTTTTGCTCCGCCCAGATTTCAGGTGGGAGACTTGGTGCTGATCATTCTGGATGAGAGACACGACAACTACGTCCTGTTCACCGTGGGCCCCACCCTCTACTTCCTCCACTCCGAATCCCTCGCCGCACTGGATCTCAAGCCCGGTACATTGTCAGCGCCGCTCGCCTCCTCTTCTGCTTGCGCCGCCGAGCGTGCGGTCGCAGTTGCCCCGCGTCCAGCCAGCCGTGACGGCAGGCGACAATCCATCCCTATTTAGCCATCTGATGGTCCGCGTCGCCGGCTACGCACTAAACCCGCCACGCCGTCTGGGCTTTGATAGCCTTAGCGGGTTAACATGAACAGGCGCTGTCTGCTTTCAGGTAGCTAGACATTCGTGGGTAGCACATGTTGCTCTATGGGAGTGTAATCAGTTGCAAACAGGCCACGTTTAACACTCTGCCTACGGCTCACCTTTCGTTCTTGTAGCTTGTAAAGCTATGTAAGCCGAGATATTTATTTGTTTGCTTATTTTCCAGTTTGGACCGCCATAAAGTGAAATAAGGATTCTGGGACCTATATTTGAAGCGGTTCATTGAACAAAAAGTCAATAAATCATCCTGGTTTTTACTCACTGCAATGCACTTTCACAAAGAAATTTATCACGTGTAATTTCCAAAGGGAGACAAAAAAAAAAAATTCAAAAGAGAAAGTGTGTTTAGAGGGGAAAAAGTCAGAATTATTCTCTGAGCCCTTCAGAGAAAGTAATCGAGTATTATTCCCTGACAACTGTGTCTGCAAATGTACAAATTACGCGTCGCAAATACAATTATAAACAACACAAGAGTCTCTTGTCCATGGCCGACAGAGACAGGGGGTCAGTGATGGTGGTCATGTGGTCCACACTGGGAGGATGGAGGCCCCCATGAGGGTGGATGGGGGCCCCAGGCTTCCCGGAGGCAGGGCGGGCCCCTTGTGCTGGGAGCCGGGGCCGGAAGTCGCGGAGGGCAGGGGTCAGCACCTTCTAGTGTCGCTTCATTATTTAGCTTCTAGAGGCTGCTGTATGAAATGACCTGCCTGGCTCCCAATTATATACTCTAAGCGCTGACGCAGACAGGTGTCTCACTAAAGCGGATCAGGCCACGGACCCGGCTGGCGCCGCAGTTCTGGAGACGCTCCCAGCAGGGAAATCCATGCTGAGCCCGGCCCGCTCCGCCCGTGAGCGAATCCTGCAAATCGCTTAAGTCCGCCAGCGGTTGAAACCTGCCGGCCGTTACAGTCAGAAGGCGGGTGGGAAGCGTGCTGCACGGGCAGTTTTTTGGCCGTTTCATGGCCCCCCCCTCCCCGTTTAGAATCTAAACATGGCCGTGTCAGAATTTCCGTTTTATTCATGACCACCTTGTGGCGGAGCTGCGCGTTCTCTTGTTGTGGCCAGCATGGTGTTTCCAAAACCGGGGACCAGCTGCCGTTCCCATGGCACGTGCGGCTGTCTGCTGCGGTGGTGGAGAAAAGCAGAACCGGGCATGTTAGGTGGTCAGGAATGGAAGGATTCTGTTCAACACATTGACCAGTAGTAGTGGTGATGATGATGATGATGATGATGATGATGATGATGATGATTATAATAATAATAATAATAATCACCGCTGTCCTATGTTTCTTGCTAACTAGCTTTTGTGTTTAAGTTTTATTTTTAAATATAATTTTAAAAAATTACAGGCAGTTTAAATAAATCACTGCTCAAATATCGTCGCTTGTATTTCCTGTGTGTCCCACCCACCCAGACCTTTACGTTGTAGCTAGTTGTGTTTATTTTAATTAAGGGGGGGGGGTGGAGGCTGTGATGCTGGTACTTCAAACACAGCCACACGCCGTGGAGAGGGCACCGCAGTCGAGTGGCTCTTGGCCTGACGGGTTTATCACGCTGATCTCCGAGGGCCCGCTTGGGTGTCCCGGATTCGGCAGAGGCTGCATGTCAGTCATGTTAAATGTGCTGCCTTTTTTTTTTTAATTTTATTTTTTAATAAAAAGTATGTTTCTGTCTCTCTTTCCAGCATCAGGGGCTGCCAGACGACCCTGGGTTCTTGGGAAAGTGATGGAAAAGGAGTATTGTCAGGCGAAAAAGGTAGGGTCACTTTAAAAAAAGTCATTGAAGAAGCAGGATGAATGTTGACGTCTGTTTTATCGTAATACAGTATCAGTGTGCTCTCGGACAATTTTAAAGTTTTAGCATGAGTCACTTGAAAGTGTATCCTCGAGCCGTGCCGTCAAACCTGTTTATAGGAGTCATTTGGTCTACATTCGTCGAGCCATTCTATGCTTTCCCCGAATTTCAGGTTTCAATGTCAGGGCCTGTTTAAAACCACCTTTTAACTACAGAGGAGCTTGTCTCTCAGACCTCAGCCATCTCGTTTCGCGCTTAATCAAGTCACAATAGACGCAGCAGTGCAACGTGTCAATCGCTGTTCCCACAACAGTGAAACCCTCTTCCGTTATTGGGTCCGCAACATTGTTTTGATCTCATTACAGTCTGAACATGTTTACAGCCTTTTGAATTAAACCTCTGTGCATGCAAAAAAAATCACAATTAGGAAAATATCTGTAAAATAATGAGCAGAACACTGTTATGGATAGTTTAATTAGTCCAGCTGTGTACTGTGGAAATCTCCGTTTGAAGGATGACGATAAAGATAATTACAGCATCATTTGGAACAAAGCGTGGTGTATATCTTTCTGGTATTGTTTGTTTATAGGATTGTCTGTGATTGATGTGAAATCTTACTATGAATGAAACATTACCCTCAACCGGTGAACTGGTCCAACCTATAACATAGGCTGGTTATTATCCGACAGGATCTGACACAATGGCCAACGGCTGTAGTATAAGGTATAGTTTGGCTGTATTTAGTATCAATTTAGGAGATGTGATATGGGTGTTCGTTTCAAAGACTTTGTTCTGTTCCCCAAGTCCCAAGCGAACATGACTCATGAGTAAGGCTATTATTTAACATAACTCACTGTTCACTGAGAAGATTGGAACCGTAACAGAACTGCAGAAATTATAAAGTTAAATGAAAAAGATTACCCCGTTCAGCTTTTGTTGCCTGGGTCTTGTGGGTGTCTGTTCCTTTCTGGTCAAGCCTACACTTGCTGTTGATGTTCCTGATAGTCTGTCCATCCACCTGTTTCTGTTTTGTCCTCGTCCAGCTGTGCACAGCCTCAAATAATTTCTGTTACTTCTAGGTGAGAGTGAGGAACCGACCTCTCTATGCCTAAAGTTTTTGCTCTCTCCTCAGGCTCAGAACCGATTCAAGGTCCCCCTGGGCACCAAATTCTACAGAGTCAAGGCTGTACCCTGGAACACAAAAGTATAATCTGACTGTGTGCAGGAAATGGGAGCTTGTTTTGCTTACGTTTTTAAAATGCATCTGGTGTTGTTCATAAATCTGTTATAAATCAGCCACTGCATTGGAATAAAAATCATAATCATCACATGTTTTCACTTCTTTTAATAGCAAATGAGAACAAATTTGTTTGTTTTTGTTTTCTTTTTTAAAAACCCAGGATATTTATAATTGTGGACCAAATTTTAATTTAATTTACTTTGGTTAGGGCATGTCCTATACATACTGGCTTTGATGCCATTCAAATTGTCTGTATAATAAACATAAGTATTTGAATGTTGCGTTAGTTTCGGTTATGACTGGCGCTCGTCTTTTGTGGAAATTCTCGCGATCAGCTGCGATGTTCTTTAATGTTCCGGAAGTTCACATTTACCCTAAATGTTTATGGGGGAATATCCATGGCACGTATGACCCGTTTCCTTTCCCCTCGTCGGATTCCCCAGATAAATGTGGTCCATTGGCTGTGTAGGTTCATGCTGTTTGCTTCCCACAGCACAGTGTACTGGCCCTCTGTTAATCAGAAAGAAAAAAAGAAAAACGAAACAAAAAAAAAGGAAAATGTATATTTCGAAAGGCTGGGTACGGCAGTCTTCTCGCAATCCTTTAAAATTGCACTTTCGGAAAATGACAAACACTGCTCCCATGAATTCAGAAAAAAGGGTTTTGTTCTGTTCATAACATGACGGCACAACTTCCCTTGTTCATTGAACGTCGGTATATAGGAAATATTTCATATTTGTGCTCTTGTGTTTCATTATTGGATAAATATTTCATTGTACATTACCCATGTCATACAAGTAACAATATATGACTGTATTGTAAAGGAATATAGAGTTTTGAAACAATAAAGGTTTGATCCCTGATGTGTCTTTACGGTTCCTGTGTCGTAGGACTTTCACACACAACTAGCCAATGAGACGTTACTGTAGCTATGAACCACGGGCTGCTGCATTAACGGATTACCTGGGATTTTTATAGGGCTGTTTTATAACGTGTTTTATGGCCTCATCAGTGACTCAGAGCCAACAGTTTGGCCAGAGTAAGGAGGCGGAAGACTTGAGCCCCAGCTGTGCTGCGTTATGGTTTTTCTGATGTCGGGGAAAATGGTCTCCCTGGGCAGCAACGCAAAGGTGGACTCACTCAAGTGAGAGTCCTATGGCTGTGACCCCCCCCCCCCCGCCCCCGACACTGTGAACTCCAAAACCTGACCATAATCCACATTAAAGAGACGCTATAAACTTCTGCTGTGACGCTCACAAAATGGACTCGGGGGGTCAGGAACAGAGCAAATTGCCGTGTTAAAAGACGCAAAGGCAACCGAACCCCCCCCCGGATGTTCACGCAGTAAAAGTTTGCTCACTTAAACTGCTTGGCTGCCGTCCTGGTGTCCTTCAAGAACATTTACATAAGTTCCCCTCAGCGGTTCTAGCCATCCAGGTGTTCCCTAGCCGGGACTTTGCATGTCGGTTGTTGTTTTGTGTAAGTAAAGCCACAGCGTTGAACACCGAAAGAAGCGGGCAGAACTTTGTACTTGGAAATGTAAAACTTTGTGTACTTTGTGCTGTGGGGATTTTGTTCCGGACAGAGGCCTGGGTCCCTTTCCTCTTTAGCAACAAGCATAGAGCAATACAGGTGACAGGAAATACTGGCAAATTGGTCCAGATCAGAATTTTTCAACCCAGTCCTTGGGGACCCCCAGACAGTCTGCATTTTTGCTCCCTCCCAACTCCCAGCATATATCTACCAAACAGTCACGAAATCAGAAAGTTTGAATGTCCAGTTACAGGTGTGCTAGGATCTGGGACTCTCTCGGGGTCCTCCGAGGACTGGGTTGAGAAACACTGTTCTAGATAAAACGTCAGAAAATGAAGCGCCGATATTACGTAACTGGCATCTATAACTGCATGAGTAAGTGACACAGAATTATCACGAGGGTGTGTGACATCTGTCTTGTTCGTGCAGCTGTTTAGTTTCTCCATGTTATCGGCTTGTTCCTCCTCACAAGCAGCCCCAAAAGACAGAGACGTGGACGAGAAGGCAGCAAGATCATCTGGTTCAGGAGGAAGGTCACGAAGAAACCCCTGTGCTGGGAAGTCCCTGTCCCCCCCCCACAATAAAAAGTCCCAATTTATGCTACTTCCCCCAACATGGAGACAACTTGTGGTATCAATGAACTGAGTTTACATGAAACAGAAAATGAGCAAAAAAAAAAAGCAAAACATGGACAATGAAATACGTTCATATGCAGAAGAAAAAGCAGGTAAGCTATCGGACCCTTTTCCATGTAAATTATTTTTAAGCAAATAAACGACTAAAACATTGCATCTGAATATATATAACACACATATCTAATATGGCGAAAGTCAGGTCAGGTTAATCGAAATAAATAAAAATTCAATTTTTTGAATTAGCTAGTGATTCTGTTTTCCATTCATTGGTGATGAACTAGTCAAAAAAGTTTACCATTTGGCCAGGAACACACAGGATGGAGCCAGGGCTCAATGAAAATGCAATCTTTATGTGTTCCATCTTTATTCTGAAACTGCTTGTTCTATTCAAGGTTGTGGGGGGCCCAGAACCTTTGGGTGTAAAGCAAGGAACAACCCAGGATGCAAGCAATAACCCAGGATGGGACACCAACCCATGACAGGGCACAAAGCAGGGAACAACCCAGGGTGGGGCACTAGCCCACTGTAGGGAGCACACTCACACTACTGGTAACTCCAGTCAGCCTCAGCATGTTTTTGGACTGTGGGGAGAACATGCAAACTCCACAGCAAAAATGTCCACAGTGTGGCAGACACTCGAACCCGGGCCTCAGACACACGCGGCGATAGTGCTGATCAGTGCACCACCACCTCCCTCCTCCTGCGTGCAAAGACGAGCTCCACTCGGCCCACCGACATTTCTGACTCCCGCAGAGTTCAAAACGAACGTACACTTTCCTCAAAGTCCAAACACGCTTCGACGTCAGCCTCCACCTGAGAACGCGGCCTGCTTTATTTCGAGCAGCAAGGGCGCTAGCGTGCTGGCAGTCCCCACGGGGGGGGCGGGCCGGCACTCGGGGGGGGCTTCAGCCGGGCTCCGAGCGCGCCATTGCCCTTTTCGTCAGCGGCGACGCACCCGGATCACTTTCCCAGCTCGCAGCGGGGAGCGTGGCAGCCGCGCCTCCAGCGACATGTGGGGCTAGGGGTGTCTCTTACAATGTTTTGCTTCATTCCCGCCGCCGAGCATACGTCTGCTGTCACATTTGGGCAGAGTTTTTTTTTAAAGGGATTTACAGAGTGGTCTGTCCAATCCCGGCTTTTTTTTTTTTTTTTTTTTCTTTTTTCAATTTTTTTTTTTTTTCATTTTCACGGGACAGGCTTCAGTGACAAAATGTGTGACACAACACCCACTATGGAGGTTGCCGGGGAAGACTAAGCATGTGTACCAGACTGGCTCTCTGTGCTAATGTTTACAGCCCCCCACTGAGCTACTGGGAGATACTCCCATCACGGGACCAGGCACATTACTGCCATGTGTCTGCGCCTCCTTAGTCTGACCACAATATCTGCAAACGAACCCTGTAATTTAGTCTGTTTAAATATGCCGCACAAACTGTAGGAAGCTGCTAAACGCCACTGAAACATATCCCCCCCATTCGGGTACAAATGCACCCCCGTGAAAGCCCGGGTGCGTCGCCGCTAACATGATGGCAGGCTACCATCGCCCACCCAGACGCGTCCGTTATGGGACCACTGGCACACCGGTGATGGAGCTGACACTCAGCCTGATGCCGCAGAGACGACAGGCTGGGTGCTGTGCGTGTGTGTGGCGGCCCTTGGAGGCGCTGGGAAGTGTTTTCCAGAGTCCGCTCTAAACCTTGGGTGGATTTTGTGGGGGGGAGCTAGCAGACACGTCGATGTAGTGACGATCCTAGCGGCCTGGGCTTATAGGTCTCCACGATTCCAGGGGATGTGGTTGTGGATGTTACCATGGCTACAGTCCACAGAGGTGCCGCATCGCCTCTTCAGTACAAAAACACAGAGAAAACTTCAGTCAGTCGTTGTCTTTTAATGTATGGCTTGAAGAAATCCACACACTACGTGGTGATTTGTATTTGAAATGGTGTGATATAAATCTGTCCATCCTTTAGTCCAAGCCTGGCCAAATATTTTCCGTGGAAGGCGAAATAATTATTTTCCCATGTCTCACGAAATGTACAACAGAAGAATTGTTCTTTTTTGGAAGTAGAAAAGCCTAGAAAAAAATACATGGCTCATGGGCCCGGTTTTACCTACGTCTGCTGTAGCCCATCCCAGGAAACACAGAGTAATGAATTCACCTAAACAAAACTAGTTACTAACCAAAACCAAAATTCATACCTGCATGTACGACTTTGACAGCGGCAAAAGCCCTCCATGCAAATAATCTTTTGCAGAAGCCATGCAAATCCGTGGCATGCAAATCCCTTCAGGAGCACTTGTGAAGAAACTTGAACTTTCTTGCCCTCTTAAGGAAAGTTCTGGCCACTTCACAAGAGAAAATAATGGATTTATAATAATGAAATAAATAGCAATTTTCTATAGTAGCAAGTGAAAATGTAACTCAAGACCTTGTTTATACTTCAGGAGAAAGGGATTATACTTTTGTTTATCAACGATTGTTCCATGGTGTGAACATGCGTCTATTTATAATAAATAGATTTAAAATACAGTAATTCCATCATTAATTTAGTCACAAGTTATGATACGTTATGATCAAAATTTCCCCGACAAAAAGAGAACGGAACTTTTTTACGCACCTTTTCATGAGGAAAATGCACTTAATGATTTTTTTTTTATCATATTGTGGGCTGAATTATTCAAGTCGGTTTGCATGACAAAGGCATGCAAAGACGCCCAGGCAGGCGCGGTGGGAGCCGCTCCCACTGCAGGCGGTAGAGCGCCGCTGGCTGGCGGCTCGGCGCTGCTCCACCGCCCGCTTCCTGGTACCACCTGAGTACCGGCTCTCCGCCGACGATGAACGCTGTATGACTTTTAGGATGCTGTTGCTTTTCCCAAACAGGCCAAGCAAACGCAACTCTTTTACTCTAAAAGTAAGTAGCACAACTTTAACTCGTGCATTATCGTAATACTTTATTTAATTTCGCTTTATATTTTCTTTACTACATTCACTACCAAAAAAAAAGCAGAACAAGAAGCACAACTTTAAGTGCCGAGCCGCGGTCGCATACTTCCATCAAACTAATACTTTTTAGCCATTCATAATTAATAACTTATTTGTAGTAAAAACTAGTAAGAGAATATCTTTGTCTGCCTTAACGTCTTGATATAAGTTAAAACTACGTTGAGACATTGGAGTCGTACTGTTCAGCAACTGTTGTTTGTCACGTTCATGTTATGATTCACCCAGAAATATTAATAATAAAGAATAGTTTCAGTTTAAGTTTTTCAGAAATATTTAGTTTACGCAGAGGTTGGATTTCACTTTTAGCACTTTTCAGTGTTGCGGTTTTAAACGTTGTTCCCAGTTGTATTGATAGATTTTTGTTGCAAATGCTGTTTAATTTTAATTATAATTACGGAGTTTACTTTTGTTGACTTTTATGAAAGAGAGAAGCCGTTTTCAGCGGTCTTCCCGAAAACAGAAGTGCTCTGTTTTACTGCTGTCATAAGCGCCCTATAACACTTGAGGCCGCCTTTACACCTGCGGCATTTTTTGCTCTTGTCACTTTTAGATCTTTTCTCCCTTATTGAAAGTTTGTTCCTCTTTTTATATCTCTAAAACAAATTAGATTCAAAAAATACAAATATGAATCCTGTGTTTGCAATTGCGAGGCAGTATCATACAATGATATGGCCAACTTGGATTTGTTTTAAAGAGTTTAAATCGATTAGTGACGTCAGATTCGTGAACGAATCGTTCTTTGGAACCGGTTCTACCTAATGAATAGGCCGAACCGGTTTTCCAGTCTAAAACTCTTTTTTCCCACACATCAATATAGAAAACAAGCTTTTTAATTTCACTTATATTTGCTTTTCATAGACTTCGTAGCCATGCTGCGTTCGGCTGAAGCAGTTCATCATTTTGGCGAGTTCGGTTCAAGCGGTTTCTCGGCAAATCTCGTGAGATCAAAACTCCCACAATATGACCGGTCCTGCTTGTGCCGAAAGTCTACTCCAGAGTTAGCATATCCGGTTAATAAATGTGCGGATCCCAGCATTTATTGCATATACAGTATAGTGTATGTTGCAGGTACCCGAGATTTTATCAGGTTTTTGGAAGCTGACTGTTCGTCTGTATTTCAAACGCTAAAGCCTGCTTACGTGATTATTTTTCATTATTATTAATCCCGAAACGAACAACACACATTCACAAGACTCAGAGATCACCAACATTTAAATAAAAATAAGATTTTAATAAATATGTAGTTTGGATAAAAGTAACTGAACAAAGTGCAATAGCATGTACTGCCACCCCAACCGATTCTTTGAATCGAACGTTCGATTCATTTAAGCGATCAGTTCGGTAGAATCGGTTCTGTAAATTGAACATAGCTTCCCATCACTAAAATTATTCACGCTGCCTGGGGGCTTAATTCGTGATTTTGATGTTTGATGTTTTGGCTGTGGACTGTTTTATAGGGTTTGGAAGGTAGAACCTTGTACTGTTGAGTTTCAGGTGGAAATCTTGCTTTGAATAAGTACAAAGGGCATCTTTCTGTAATGTTTAGTTAGTTAGCTAGCTAGCTAGTTAGTTAGTTACTTAATGAATTAAGCAAAAACTGTAACAATTTACCCAGTCGTGCTGAACCCAGATGCTATCCGGGGAAGTGTAGGGCACAGGACAGGGTATACCCAAGCTGAACTGATTCCTGGGAACATCCCTATAAGGCTTGCTCCAGGTTTTAGAGCGAACACAGCCTTATCACATACAGTACAGATTAAATGTATAATCTGTCCCCCTCTTTTGGGGTCGTGAGACACTTGGTGGGGGGTTACAAGATGATTTCAAGCATGAATTTATGAAAACTTAAAAATTTGTGACTGGTCTATTGTGATAAATGTGCCATTGGGGTATCTGCAACCCTACCCCACCCCTGTCAGTGAAGCTTGCCCAGGGGACCCCCTGACCGGTCAGCAAAATGAGGAGACCATGGTACTATCATTTTGTGGGTCATTTGGGAATCCGTGCTCGGAATGCTTCTGCTTCTCATATGCTGTCTTGCTCTCCTTTGAGACACAGACGCGTTCAGTTGTAAATGGTGTCCCTGGATGGTTAGGGGCCTGGCTCCTAGGCCCGGCACAGATGTGGCCGTCTTGCTGAGGTTCTAACCAATGACCTTTTGATCACAGGCATAGCAGCCTAACCCACCGAGCCACTCGCCCCATAGAGTTGCTATTCAGATATAGGAGCGGAGGTGGATTTAATGGAACAGCGGAAAGGAAAAAAGCAAGAAGATGAAATGGATGTTGAACCTTGGAAGGTGGTGCGATAGAGCTTGAGCATCTGAGACAGAATGTTTGTCTAGGGGTCAGTAAAGGAAAACAGTCTTATGGGAGTGTAAGGAGCAGGTCATGTACAGGATGTGGAGGGTGCCTGCTCTCTGTCCCGATTAGAATATCTTTGGTTATTGTGCTGGATGGATGAGTTTTCAGTGAAGCTTAAAAACTAGCTGACGCAATGAAATTGAAATGATAATGCACCATAGCTTCAACAAATTTCAATATTTTTGTTTGGATAGATGTTATAATATTGGCTGTAATGTTTTGGCACTACTTATTAGCAAATGCTAATGATGACTACAGTGGTCACATGACTTTTGGCGATATTGGATCTGAAACTAGGGTAGCCTCCTTGTAGAGCGATGACATCATTTCATAAATTTATCTTCCGCCCCCTCGGCATGTTGCATCTAGTGACTGCCTGTGGTGCTCTAATGTTGTGAAGCATCTTTTAGCTTTTCATTCTGCTGTGCAGGGAGATATCTTTCTATTACAGTGAGTCCTCAGGTGTGTGACCTAATGCAACTTCCAGCGAACTTTTTTCAGAGGTCAACTAGTGCCATCTCCTGGTGTGTCAAAGCCATTTCACCGATTGCTTTGCAAGCAAAAAATACTTGGCATTTACTGCATTTATTTCTGAGAAGTGTTTTTTTCCATAAAAGCCAGTCCAAAGAGGTGATGTTTAAATGAAAAAAAAATATCAACACCTCCAGCCGCCCTAGAAAACGACCAGTCTGTGGCTGTCACAAGTTTTGTGGGGAGACACTCTGAAATTTTTTTTTTTGAAGTAATACGGGGTGACAGCAGTTGGTATGTTCGGTATGTGCTAAGTGTGTAAACTGTCACCTGGCCCTATGCAGTAATATGTCCACGTGTTAGTGGTGTGACTCACATCATGGCGTGAGGAGAGTCGCAATCAGGGATCATCAACCAGTCTCTGCATGGACAAAGGTATTCGTAGCTGCCTGTGTTCATGCTAAAACGTTCTGGTTGATGAAAAAAGGCCAGCTAGGCTGCGTTTTCCAAATGCTGTGGCCAAGGTGAAAGTTGCATTTTGTTCACAGTGTCTGTCAGAAGTCACCACGGTGACCACCCCTCTACCCAGTGACCCCAAACACACCACACTAAGACTTGTACAGTACGCCCTGTTTTTATGCCGACTGTGCACGCGTACTGAGGCCCTACACCAATTTCCAAGGCTGGTCTCCTCCACCGCGACATCACATCCAGCCTCCACAAACCGCTACTTCTCTCCCGAATATGCCCAAGATTTCTTTAATATGATCTTTGACTTCAGTCACACCTCGTTCGGCCGGGTTAACGCTCGGAATCAGCGGGTTCCTCCCTATGGGAAGATGCAGAAGGGATGCGGTCATGGCGTTCAGCATCAAAGTAGAGTTAATAGCCCCTGAATGCGCGAACCTCACGCGATCGGTACTACTTAGAGAAATGGGAAGCCTGTTCTCGACAGTGGATAAATAATAAGCGTTCCTTCACTCGCGTAGCGTTGCCCTGCCGCAGATGGCGCCTCTTAAACTCATAATTCCGTCGCGACCCCTGGACGGCGTCCCCGTAACAGTCGGCGCGTGCCAGCTGTTGTTTCTGCGCGTCTCCCACGGCAAGACCGCATCTCGTAGCAGCTTGTGGCGCCGGTGCCGGGGTCGCCTGCGGTCTGCGTTCACGGTAGTGCCCCCCCCTCCCTCCCTCGTTTGTCGACCAACCCACCCGCGCAGGAGAAGGCAAGGAGGAGAGATCTGATAGCAAGACGGCGTGGGAGTCGACGGGGCGAAAAGGTGCCCTTGAAGAGAGGTCTGGGAATAAATCGTCTCATCAGAGGGTGCGGAAACAGGTTGGGCTACCTGTATTTGTGTGTTGCTGTTCGGTAACTTACCGTTATTTTTTTCCCACTTCTTTTGTTCTTTGTGGCACTTAGACAAAGGGTATCAAGTTTTTTTTTCCTTTTTTTTCCGTGTACACAAGGCTGAATGTAGGATTTAGCTGATTGCTGTGAAAAATGTACATAACCAGCTAAGTAACAACAATTGTGTTTTGGTGACAGTGGCCTGCATTTACAAAAGAGAGCTGCTCGCCCTCTGGGTCCGGACGCACCACCCAGCTGCTGTGACTTCAGCTCCTTGTGGCAGATTCTGTGTTCCTGTCTTTAAGCGCTACCGCGTGTATGCCGAAGTGGGTGCCGTGCAGCTCAGCGAGTTGGGACGCTGTGCCTCTGATCAGAAGGTTGTTGGTTCAAGACTGAATGGTTTCACCGCTGAGCAAAGGCATTAACCCCCAATTGCTGCTGGGATTGGCTTGATCCTGCTTTCCCAAAAATTTCGCATCGCCATGAATGAAAGAATCGGCGAAATCAATAAAATGAAGTATCTTGGGTCAGGTATGCGTCCCAAATATGCTGACCGGGCCACCTGCCTGGGGTCCAAACCCTCAAAACCATTTTAGTAAAGAGGTCTCTTATACACCTCACTGCTGTCTGGGCCTATAAGTTAAGGCAAATGAATAATAAAGTGTTTTTTTTTTTCCCCCTTGAAAATTCACACCCACTTCTTAATAACTGTGTGATCCGCTTGTGTTATCCGATTTGTAAACCAGATGACTTGGAACAGTAAGAGTAGTGGAAAACTTACCTGACGTCCACTGCCACTGCAGTTGGGGTGCTGCTTCTGGGTGGGCGTAAGTCTGGGCTCCAGCCCAATTTCTCATGCCAATGCTATGGGGTGAGATGTTTTCGATTAATAATCGCGCTGTGTTTTTTTTTCCCTTTTTTTTTCTTCTTTTGCATGGATTTAACATCTTGCCTGCACTCGGTGACTTCACGTTAACCATTTTTCTCCAAGACGAGTTACTTCTGTTGCTATTTGTAGTTGCGGCCCGATTGTTTTGAGACGGCCCCGGGTGCGACGCAACCCTGTGTGTGTATTCTTTCAGGCTTGGATACGACGAGAAGCTGTTTGCTTTATCGTGGTTAGGGGTGGAGGATTGGGAACTACCTGTGTAGCCTGGCTAACCCTTGTAAAATGAATAAATCAAAACAGATTTTCTGCAGTAGCTTAGTTCACTAGTCTTACAGTCTGGCCAGTTTTTAGTGTTTGGTTTCTGCGGTCTCTGCTCTTGGCTCGTCTCTGCTTCTGAAACATCCCGAACATCGCTGACATGGCGGTAGGAGTTCTTTCCCGAAACGTATGTGGTGCCGGCGTCGAGTCTCAGTACCGCAGACCCCAGTAATTTATTCCCTTTAATTTGGCCTCCGCCGGACGAGCGTTTCCATTCTGCAGCTCTGGCAGGCCGCCCCTTCGACAGATGAAGATCTGTCATTTTTCAGTTTAACTATTTTCTGCATCATTACTTCACAGCAAAACATTTAGCCGCGAAAT
>JAODKF010000089.1:4419132-4434901 GCA_026779585.1 Mormyrus proboscirostris
GTATGTTTGTGTATAAATACTACAGACGGGGGGGGATATATGTTGAGGGCCGTTTAGAGCTGGGAGACTCCTGACCCCGCAGCGATAAACCTGTACGAGTGTTTTGCAGAAAACGACGCGAGAGGCCGACGAGGGGATGGTGAAGCAGTGCTTCGACGAGTGGAAGGGCAGCCCTTGGAAGTCCAGGGCCGTGGAGAAGTCAGATGAAGCAGCTCTGGATAGCAAGGAGGCCTCCTCCTCCGGCAGCTGTAGCACCAAGCCCCCCGGAAAAGGTAAGGATCCGCGCGGTGACCGTCTGTGAGCGGGCGGCGAAGTACGCGGCCTCATGCGTTCGTTCGAGTTGCACCGCGGCGGCACGTGGCAGTTTTATTTGTTTGTGTTTCAAAAACAAATATGAAAATAAGAAAGCCGCTTACATACCTATTCCTCTGTTTTTTTTTTTTGTGCCACTGGATTTTGGGGAGAAGCTTAATTTTTTTAACCGCGGCTCCTCATTTTTCCCCCAGCGGCCGGGGCCCGCTCCCGCGGACACACAGGAGCCATTGTCCGCGCTGAAAAAAATTTCCCTTTGTCCGCCGCGTTCAATGTGGTCTCAGCTGAGCCACTGTTTACCTCAAAGACAAAGCGAAACACAACAAAACAGTCACAGGTGTTACGGTAAAGGGAAGCCATTGAGGATACCAGCTGTAGTCCCTCCAGGAAGTGTCTTTGTACGCTGGCGCTGTGGATGGACTTTTGACAAGGGCACTCCACAGAGCTAGACGGCCCTGTTCAATAGTGTCAATAATGTAAGAACAATAAAGTATGTTGAAAGCCATTGAAGTGGGACATGTGGGGGTGGGGGGGGGGTATTTCATAGATTAGCCCCATCTCCGCACCGAATCCCACGGCGAGGGGGGCAGCTAGGATGAACTAGCCGGCTCGTCGCCGGCCCGGCAGAGATTGCAGTAGCCGATTTCTTGCGCGGGCGGGCGAGCGAGCGTGCATGTTTGCGCGCATGTGGCAGTGTCACTCATGCCTCATTTACAGATCATACAGATGCACATCTCACCTCACAGCCGGCGCTCACCGCGGGCCCGAAACGTACCGCCGTTATAAATTTTAATGTACGAACCTCCGTCCAGCCGCACGTCATTATCACGCGGGCCTTAATATGACACTCGCTGGTGTTATGGAAGTTTCTTCCTTTCCACGGGCATGTGGATAAACAGAAAAAACGCCTGTATGTTTACGCTGAGGTGTGCTGGCTGGATGGCGGGGCGTGCGGTTATAACCCGACAGACCGGGGCCACTCGTGATGGGAGCGCGTAGCTGAGTTCGGCGCGTCGACGCTGAGGGTGGCTACCGGAAAAAAAACACGGTAAAGTGAACACGTGCCAGTCCCACCTCTCCTGGTGGATTTCAGACAAAGTGGCGTGGCGTTGAGTTACAGCGGACGTGACGTTTCAAAGAGGCTCTCGTTGCCCCACGGCAGAAGCGAACAGCCTGTCAGTCACAGGCCGGCTTAGGGATGTAAAAAAACACACAATCACGCTCGTTAGGGGCGAGTAAAATTAAATCAGGCTCTAAAAAAGACTAATGTGTTAACAGCGGAGTAAGCTGTGATGGGAGGTGGGGGTCAGGTGTGTAACGCCCCACAGAAGGTAACAAGCTGAATGCGTCGTGTTGTCCATGCCGAAGAGGCGTCAGAATTACGTCAGCCTCGTATTTATTTATTGCTTTTTCACGTTTTTCCTTCCGAATTTTCTCTAGAAATCCTAATTCTCTCGGAACAGTATTTTTACCACCTTTATAAAATGGATGTTATTTTTATTATTTAAATGTTACCATTTGCTCGATAACGCAGTTCTGTGTTCCGAGAGTCTTATACACATAATAAAAAAATGGCCCTTCTTGCAGCTAATTTAGTTTATGGAGTTTACATTAGGGCATTAAACACTAGCTATTCTAAAAAACATTAAATAAAGAACAGTTATTCATAGCACAGTTTTCGATAAATTGTAATTGTAAATTGTAATTTTCCATGATAATATAAATGGTGCTGATACACAGTGTTATTGAATAACATGCTAAGTTCATGTGGTGTAAATCATGTTCAGATCTCAGCTGTGTAATTCGCCGATTGTGTATCGAAGCCCCTGGCGGTGAAATAAATTGGCTTCGTTCCGCCGAGGGTGGGTGGCAAATCGGCATGGGTCATCCGGCGGCTGCTCGCAGCACGCGGCTCCTGTCAGTCGCCGGTTGCCGGCGGCGATGGTCGCCACATTCCCGCTATTGGCTGCCACGCGGTGCCAGCCGATTTGCTTATGTCAGCGTGAAGAGGTTTTAGGAGCACCACAGGCTTGTGGCACGCCGGCTAGAGGTCTTCTACTATTTGCCACCAGGGCTTGTGAATTTAGGAATTCTGGGTATTGAGTTTGAAAGCCCACACTGCCCTGCCCCCCCCCCCCTTCCTAGGTTAATTCTCAAATTGTCCCACCCTGTCAGTCAGCCTGCAGTGGCGTCCTGCTCAGGTGTAGATGAAAAACCTTTACGTAACACAAGGAGGCCTCCCTTGCTGCTCTGGTCCAGCAGAGGTCAGCACAAGGCATGGAAGGGAGCCACGGAGATCTTCAGCCTCTAAGCTGTCACCGCTGCTGTAGTCACATCAGAGTCTGCGATTCAGCTTCGCGCAGCATCTGACATGATGCCAAGACTTTGAGGGTTATTTTAAAGTTTTTTTTTTTTTTTTTTCCTTGAAGATGAGGATTATAAGAGAGTAGGGGGTTAAAATTGGTTATAAGGAGCGGTCGGCTGGGGATCACAAAATGGCCTCTTAAAGGTGTACTGCCCATAAGAAAGGGCCTTCTGACTTCTATTTTAACCTTACTGACACCTAATGAGTCCCCTGAAGACTTAAACTCATGAGCGGAAGCAATACAGGAAACTTGCGCCTATTAGACGGCAATCAACCTAATGTGCTGCAAAACGCCGTGTCACGCTCACTGAGGAGTGTGTTTCTATTGCAGGAATTACAATAGCAGCGTAGCAATTACATAATCATTACTGTGTAATTATATAATAACATAATTATCACAGTACAAAGGGAAATGCAATTAACGTGTAGTACCTTCACTGCACGACCTGCACACCTTAGCACGTGCACAATGCGGAGTTCAGTTTGAGACAAGAAACCATTTCCAGTGCATTTTAAATACAAGGGACCTGGCCTGAAAAGGCTGAGGGTGATGTAATTACATTTAAGCTTTCAGTGTGGATCCTGTGTATTATGCCCTAAGTGTAGCCTCTGTTATAGTCTGACTCTGTGGTACAACTAGATAACTGACTATGAGGCATAGACAAATAACTGACCATCGGATACAAAGAGATGAATAACTCTGAGCCACAAATGGACACCAGTCTAAGGTACAGACTGATAACTGACTCTGAGCCACAGAAGGATTCCTAACTCTGAGGCTGAGAACGATACCTGACTCTGAGGGTACAGACAAATAAGTGATCCATGCAAATAAAGAACTGGTCCTGAGATACAGAGAGATAAATCACTCTGAGGCTTAGACGCATAATTGGCTCAAAGATAGGTAAAGATAGGTAAATGCGGCACAGACATGTAACTGGGCCCAGAGATACAGAGATCAATGATACTGAGGCACGGACATATAACTGACTCAGAGATACAGAGACACAGATGACTCTGAGGCACAGACATGTAACTGGGCCCATTGACAGAGAGAGAGATCAATGATACTGAGGCACGGACATATAACTGACTCAGAGATACAGAGACACAGATGACTCTGAGGCACAGACATGTAACTGACTCTGAGATACAGAGACATAAATCACCCTGAGGCACAGACATGTAACTGGGCCCAGAGACAGAGAGAGAGATCAATGATACTGAGGCATGGACACATAACTGACTCTGAGATACAGACAAATAAATGACTCTGAGGCACAGACCTGTAACTGGCTCGGAAATACAGAGAAAGGAAAGAGCCCGAGGCACAGTCACATTTCTGACTCGGAAATACAAAGGGATAAATAACTCGAAAGCACTCTGAAGCACGAACAGACAACTTTCCTCATGTGCGGCCCGGCGTCATCAGCTGAGCATTACGGCAATTTAATTGCGTGTGAAGGAAGAGGGCCGGACGGAGGTGTCACGCATCGAGCGTGCGAGCAGGGAGGTGGAGCGCAGCGCCGCATGTGCTGCATGCACGGCAGCACTGAGCCAGCACTCTCCCGCCACCTCCGTTCCTCCTGCACGCACTGCTGTGACTCGATTGCCTACACACCAGGCCTGCTAAGTTCAGTCAAAGGCACATGGCTTCACCAGCACGGTACTGAATCCCACCCGCAGGACGGTTTTGCCTGTGATGAATTCATTCTTTCTTACTGTCCTCGCTTTTTTTTCCTGTCTCGTGTATCATTCTGCATAAAAGATGTAATCGTGTATTACCACAAATTCATGTCAAGCGTCTTTGGTGACTCTGTTGTGGAAGGCGCTATATAAAAGTAAATTGAATTGAACTGCCTTGATATCACTGCTAATGTTGCATTTCAGGACAGTAGATCTTCAGCTCTACTTGATGCACGACTGCGGTTTTTCAATATTTACGCGTATGCGCAGTAGAGGAACGACGACGTGAAAGTTGCGCATAGGCGGAATCTCGCAGTCCCGCACGAGATTGACCTTGTTCTTCGGTATCGGTGGGGAGCTCCCGTAAACATGAAGTGAAAGCCATTCGGCCCCCCAGCAAGATCGAATCGTGCTGGACGCCGCCTTCCAGTCCACGGCCGAGTCTGCCAAAATGCTGCCTCAGAAGAACGCGTCATTCACCAGGGCCCGTTCCTTTCAGGGAGGTAGAGGAACGGGTCCGCTGAGGGAGAAGCTACTCTTTTGGATGAAATGACTTTGCCCTGCTGGAGGTCGAGTGTGGCTTAGTGGGTTAAAGATGCTGTGCTTGTGATCGGGAAGTTGCTGGTTCAAGTCCTAGGGCTGATAGAGCACATTTACTGCTGGGTCCCTGATTAAGTCCCGTAGCCCTCTCTAACCCGGCTTTGCTTCGGACAAAATCATCTACTCGATAATTGGAATGTAAATTCCTTGTTTCAGAGCTAGGTGGCCTGAGTTCTGACAAACAGCAACTAGCTCTCTCATGTCCCTTTGTGTGGAGAGTGCTCATGTGTGGTTGATGTGGAAAGCTGATAGATTTCACACACACCCCCCCCCCCCACCCACAAGCACGAACTAGTCTGGTGGGGCGGAGGCAGAATCATGGGATTATTAGAGAAAGGAGATTCCCCTTCAGGGTGTACAGTGATGGAGTTGGGACTGGAGCAACATGGGACAAGATGGCAAAAAAGGAAACTGTAGCGGCGGTTTGGGCTGTGTTAGGGAAAGGAAGAAAATGAGGCCATAATCTGATTTGAGATGGGCGTCAGGAGTCTTGTGGGTTTGCGGTGGATGAGGGACACCAGAACACATCAGTTCCTGCTTTTTTTTTGTCACAAATGAGGGACAGGTGGGATGAATCAACACAAATCACACTAGTCACTTGACTCTCCTCTGAAAACAGGCACACTCCATCTCCTCTTCACACGCTCCTGATATCCTGCTCCCTACTGCCACCCAGAGGCCGCTGAACTTGTGTCGAACTACCTGATCTCTTGGCAAGGAACAGATTGTTTAGTTGTGTTAGTCAATTATTAATGAAGTATCTCAGTAAAACCAGTGATCAGTGATGATCACTGTTATTTGTTTTTTTATTTTTTTATTTTATCGCTCATGTAGTACACTAGCCTAAGCTTCTCTTTACACTCAGAAGCCGATATTCGGCATCAACTTGTTTAGTAGTAAGATGGCAGATTCTCAGTGTCTCCTGATGAATTGTGAGACGATGCTCATCGGTGATGGTTGGGTCTGACTGACTAAGTGGGGGCTGTTCTCGTGAAGTGTGTGTTCCAGTCATGACCCTTTCTCTTGGCATGGTGTGCAGAATGGAGAAGATGCGCCGGCCGCAGCTTGCATCGCAGCCTGCTTTACTCCCGAGAGTTGTCCTTCGTCGCAGCACCACCTGAGAGCGTGACGGAGTGCTGCAGGAGCACTGCCAAGGGATGCCGGGGTCATGTGAGGAGTTACAGGCTTGTGCTACCTCTGCTGTGGTGTCTGAAATGGGGGGTCCTGGAAAAGCAAATCCAACAGCAGCCGAAAGAGCCAGAGTCATGTAGCAAAGACAGGAGCCCACCAAGTGAGCTCCGACCTCTCTGGTCTCAGAGAGTGACCACCTGCCTGTCAGGTCTCAGAGAGTGACCCCCAACCTCCTCAGGCCATTGAGTGATCTCCTACCTCCTCAGGCCATTGAGTGATCTCCTACCTCCTCAGGTCATTGAGTGATCTCCTACCTCCTGAGGTAATAGAGTGATCTCCTACCTCTCAGGTCTCAGTGAGTGACCTCCTACCTCCTCAGGCCATTGAGTGATCTCCTACCTCCTGAGGTAATAGAGTGATCTCCTACCTCTCAGGTCTCAGTGAGTGACCTCCTACCTCCTCAGGCCATTGAGTGATCTCCTACCTCTTCAGGTCATAGAATGACCTCCTACCTCCTCAGGTCTCAGCGAGTGACCTCCTACCTCCTCAGGTCATTGAGTGATCTCCTACCTCCTCAGGTCATAGAATGAGCTCCTACCTCTCAGGTCTCAGTGAGTGACCTCCTACCTCCTCAGGCCATTGAGTGATCTCCTACCTCCTCAGGTCATAGAATGAGCTCCTAACTCTCAGGTCTCAGTGAGTGATCTCCTACCTTCTCAGGTCTCAGCGAGTGATCTCCTACCTCTCAGGTCTCAGTGAGTGACCTCCTACCTCCTCAGGCCATTGAGTGATCTCCTACCTCCTGAGGTAATAGAATGAGCTCCTACCTCTCAGGTCTCAGTGAGTGACCTCCTACCACCTCAGGCCATTGAGTGATCTCCTACCTCCTCAGGTCATAGAATGACCTCCTACCTCCTCAGGTCTCAGCGAGTGACCTCCTACCTCCTCAGGTCTCAGCGAGTGATCTCCTACCTCTCAGGTCTCAGTGAGTGACCTCCTACCTCCTCAGGCCATTGAGTGATCTCCTACCTCTCAGGTCTCAGTGAGTGAGCTCAAATCTTCTTGAGGGTCACGTGTTCTTCCAATAAGCTCGGCTTCATCTTTCCTGTTTTTTTTCTCTGAAATTTATTTGAACATATAGATCTTCCCTTATTAATAACGGTGTCTGAAATTCTGCCTTTTGTGTTTTAGCCCTTTGGCGTGCTTGTAGGGTAACATTTACGTATCTGTAAGTGTGCTGTGGGTGAGGGACACCATCCGTATTTTATCTCGGAGGTAGCAGAGAATGGGCTCTTTCTCCGCAGGGACCTTGTCCATGATACAGGGTAAGCATGCTTGTGCTGTGTGGACGAATTCAGCGCAGTCCTGCCCACCCTCCACCCCCCCGCATGAAACTGCAGCCCAGTGCTGGCACGGCCCCGCTATGAGGGAGTCTCGCAGAATGGGGTTTACTTGGCACTTCCGCTGCTGTGTGCTGAGGACACACAATGGCGGCCCGTGATCGGATTAGCTATGCGGGAGCATGATGTAACCCTTTGTCTTGCCTGTGTGGCGTGGGGCTCTTGGGCCGCCGGACCAGTGGTCAGACCGGATCCTGCAACTCGGCCCCCTCCCCGTCTCCAGGAGCCTGGGAGCTCCTCCCAAACCGGGATGTCACAGTGTTAATCGGAATATAATAGCCCACTGCAAGGGCCAAAGCACTAGCTTTGCGAAAGGCAGCTGTCAGATAAGGCCCGTCGTCGAGTCCCTTTAACAACTGCTTGGCACATGCCTCTTGAACCCACAAGAAAGGGGATTTCTGCCCTGACAAATGGACAAAGTTGTACCATTCTGCTTGGAATGAAAGCCGCCACATCGCGGTATCATTAGCATGGCTGCGCTAAATAAATTAGCGGTGTGCAATTGTGCGGGTGTATGTTTATGTTTTGTTACTGGAGGATAAGAGGGCACAAGGCCCCATGCATTAAAATATCTAAAAAAATGTACCTTTAACACTTTAGTTTTATGGGTATTTTGTTGATGATGCCGCTGGCCAGCTCTGTCCTCGCTGGGCTTTTGGCTGCGTTTTCATACCAAACGCTTCGCACATCATTATGCCGTCCGATTAATATCCTATTGTCCATTGTCTTATTACAATATTAATTTTTGGATTTACCCTTGGCAGATTCAAATATAAAAAGGGTAGCTGCTTGCCATTTGGGTTTTCTGGTAGAGGAGCAGGATCTCTGCGTTTGGGTGATATAGCTCCCGTGAACCCCAAGCCCGGCCGGGCCGGGTCCGGAAGCCATGTGTCTCTTGTCGGCTCACATGATGCTGTCCGTTACTGGAACCTCGTAGTCGTTTCGGAATGAAGACACCCCCCCCCCTTTCTTTGCTTTTTGTTTGCTATCTATTGCCGTAAATCTCCTGCAGGGTCTTACAAAACACCGTTTCTGTCAGGCACTGAGGTACGTTCTTGCCTCTGGAAGGCTCATTAAGTACTTATATTTTTCATATATGTATTTGAAAAATCACCTGCGAATATGGTTTCTTCCATTTAGTACAGATGCAATATTAATATGCAAGTTACTGGTGTGGCTGCTCTATATTAATTATCTAATTTGCCAACACAAATAGCTAGGAAATAGCTCTCTGCATCTGATATATTTACATTTTTATTTGTATTATTACTTACTTTTAATTTTTGTTTTGGGATGTGAGCATAAGTCACGTCAAATTTTTTCCCCGTACTAGAAAGAAGCAAAGACTTGTGTTTGACTTGAGGTTTCCGATGCTTGTTTATCACTTTTAAATACCGTCATCTTTGCCGAAATCCCCTATCAAAAGAACCTTTCACTTGCTGGAATACATTCAAATTAAAATTTAAATCCTCCTTTGCATTTCTCCAGCTTCTTTTAAAATAGCTGCCTCCTTTTGAAAGCTGTTTATGTAGCGATCTGCTTATAATCCAGTTTGTTTCTCAACAGCGAAAAAAAAAAACACAGAAATCGTATTATCACTATCTCGGAGAGATGAAGCGAGAAATCAGGGAGTATAAACGTCTGGATCTGGGAGAAGTTTCTTTTTTTTTTTTTAAGTGCTTGGGAAAAATCTGGAGAATATTGTGCGTTGCCTTTTGATTGAGTTCTTAGACTCAAACTAGCATTTGACTTGCAAATGCCAAAGCTAGCATCAAGCCGAGAGCTGTCAAAGTGTGTCAAGCACCTTTTGTAATGTTATTGAGACGCGGGACAATGGTTACCCCCCGAACGGATGACTGGGAGACGAACCTCAGCAATCCCTCCATGAGCATAAATAAACACGCTCTTCCCAGTGTTTGTGTCTTGTGAAGGGAGCTCAGGTAGACGCACGGTTGACGGTTTGACACCTGCGATTACGCCACGTAGCATGGCGTCTTCCCATAATGCCATGTAGACCAAAAAAAAAAAAACGAAGGCTGTTTTCTTTCTTGCTTTGAGAAGAGTGACCTCTTTGCATCAGAAGCCACTTAAATGTGGTAAGCGACTCAGTGGGTTATGTTGCTGTGCCTGTGAGCGGAAGGTTGCAGGTTTAAATCCTAGGATTTGTTGACTGATCTCTGTACAGTAAGGCCCTTAACTCCCAGTAGCTCCAGGAATTAGCTGACCCTACTTTCTCAAAAAAAAAAACACAAAAGTGTGTCACTTTGGATAGAAGCGTCTGCATAGATAAATAAATCAGTAAACTGCCGGTGCTGGGGGGGGGGGAATGGGGAGTGAAGCTGAAGTATACCTGTCTCTCACGCACATAAGAAACAGGCCTCTCAGTGTTGACATTCAGATTTGTTTTGAACAATATATCTTTAAAATTGAAAACACGGAATGGGCCCATCGACAGATTTAATTTTTACTTCCTTAATTGGCTACATTGTTTCATAACAAGCGATAATTGTGACTGGGGAAAAAAGTTAACAAAGATTTCAACAAAAGCAAATCAATGGCCGGCCCCATTAATCACAACAGCCCCGCTACTTGTGCTGGAGTAACTTCCGTCATAATCAATGTCTTTGTTTTTCTGAAAGGACATGTGCTCACTGATTCCCAGCAAACAGCCTCCCGTGATACGTGCAATCACAACATTGTAAATCACATTAATAAGGGCTCCTTGGCGATGCTCAAGCCAGCCTCCGAATGGCACAGACAGAATGCTTTTTTTTCTCCTAGTAAACTTGCCTTTTAAAGGTCATTTTACATACTAAATTGGGCAAGACATAAGGAGTCTGGAACTCGGAAGTGTAGCGTAATGGGATTTCTAATAGGATTTTACAGTCACAAACTCTCCCTGCTGCAAGGAACCTGTTTTCAAAATGGAGTACTTTTCATATTTTAGTTTATATTACACACTTTTTCACCTCAAATGATCGTCTAATCCGCGGGGCTGATCCCTTATATGTGATATAAAAATATTGAGCTTTTAAAGTGGTATGCACCTGTGTTCAGGAAGTAGGGCACCCTGCTCTCTGCCTAACTGTGTTTCACGCCGTAATGTCTGGAGTGCATCTCTTCCTCACCACCGTACCCCAATGAAAGCTCTGCCTCTTTTCAGTCTGACCACAATCTCCAGTTTGTCGCATCTGCCCAGAGAGGAATAAAGTTTATTCAAATGTCACTTTGTCAAACTTTAATGTGCCTGACCTTTCTAGGGAGTATAATTCGTAACCCTTTACTGCTGAGCTGTGACGGTAATGTCACTCTATGGTGTGACTGGAAACTTAAATGACCAGATGTCTTCTGTTGACCCTCCAGCTGCTCGAGTTGATGCTAACGTCAGACGGCGCCTGTCACTGTACAGTTTGTTACATCTTGTAGCTCTAACTGCAAGAGAAACCTGTCATATTCACTGGAGTCTTGGGGGCGGGGGGGGTCTCAGTGCCACTGTTTAAGTTTTCATTTAAATTTTTTAGTTTTGCTGTTTTATGCACGGCAATGTTTCTCAAGAACATCTTGTTTCATCAAGTTGAAATGGCTTTGCAAAGGTATAGCATGAACAACTCTTGATGGGATCTGAGCCGGCAACATTCTGGTTAGAGTTTTGTGCCGATAGATGATGTGCAACCTGGCGCCTCCACTGGTATCCTGGTTCTCCAGAATTTTGGCCTGATGTTTTTCCACACAGGGGCTGACAGTGCAGCTGACTAGACCGCCGCAGGGACCCACACAGCGGGGTCTCGAAGCTCGAATGGTTGTTCCGAGTTTACGCCCAGGGACACTATCAAAGGCTCCCGGTCAAAATCTGCACAAATCCTTTGAATTTCACACAAGGAACCCGCAGCTGTAAGACAGATAAGAACTCCCCTATCAGATCTGCAGCTGTAATTACCTACTTATTTGTTGGAAATCAGAGACGCCGATTTGACAGGAGACTGACAGGCTAATTTGATTTAGAGCTGCTCCCTTAGCGACCGCACTGAGGCCGCGTACGCGAGGGAGCCAGTGTCGTTTCGCACGGTCGTCTTTATGCACAGGAAAAAAATCGGAGCAGGACCCGGGCAACAATCTTGATAAAGACAGCGGTTTACACACTCTTTGTGGACTTGATCTTGCGTGGGCGGATAACTCCCACACCTGCCGATGCTAGAATCCAGACGAGTGACTGAAAGACTCGCCGCTCATTTTATCTTGCTTTTTGGCAGCTTGGGGGTGGGGTGGGGTGGGACCCATTCGCCAGGTTACTGCGGCGAGTAAAACTGATCTCAGGACAAAACATAGGCTCTCTACCCCTGATGGTATCATGGAGCATCTGCGAAGGTGCTGGGTTCGAACACCTCTTGAGAATGTGGAAACCGCCCCCCCCACCCTTCCTTAAGTTTGAATAAACTGGTCTCAAGGAAGCCGACGAGACAACCCGAGCCCAAAAAATGTGGGACACTACAGCCTCGTTTTACAGTCCGACGTGAGATATGAGTGTTTAATAAAACCACATGGAGCTGAGTGATGCAATGCAGTTGCGCTGCACTTTAAAAATGTTTGAGTCATTATGGCACGCGTTACCTGGCGTCACGCACCAGACTTGCGTGACGTCTGCAAGGATCGCACGTTGGCGGCCGCGATGTTCTGCAGAAGGACCGACCTCCATGCACCATGCAACACTTCGCCGGTAATTAGTCCTCAAATCAATGCGGTGGCGCAATTAAATACTTGAGTGCAACACTTGTCAGGGCCTGTGGGGCCGATTATTTTTATTTTTTTTTTTTTTAACCAATTGTTGTTTATCAATACAAGACAACATAGTTGTTTAAGCCATTATGTCTGGCTATAACATTAAATGAAACGTGTAACCTTTACCTATTGCATAGGTGGCTCTAGGCCATATTTAGAGGGATTTTAGCCCCTCCTGTGTTTTGTGTCAACCCCCCAGGGAAAAAAATAATCTAAAACCATTTAGCAATTTCTCCTGTATTACATGTATGCATTTCGTCACCCGCTAATTGTGAAGACCTGGGATGGAGGTGGCGTCCTGTATTTTCTGAACCCCTCTCAAAAATCTTAGAATCGCCCCTGATGTGTAGATTTATTTATAGTACCTATGCACTTATGTAACTTATATAACAGGATGTCGCAGTTATAATGCAGGAGCTGAAGTAAAGGTCAGCCACCACTGGAGGCAGCGTTTGCGAAGCGCGTGCTCGTTCCCCTCGAGCTCACAGCCAGTGTGGCCCTTCTGTCACCCTGCTGCTGCTCATACATCTTAATATAATCACTGCGTACATATAATGCGCTCGTCTCTCCACCCCCCACCCCCCCAAAAAAAAGACTCCGGCGATATAATGAAGCTTCGGCAGGGGGTGTTCTCCTCTGCGTTTATGCCTGTCCGAAATTCTTCATGCCGAATGACCGGCACCGTTTTTTTTTTCCTCTTCCAAATTTGCTTTTGAAATTATAAAAGTCTGTAATTGGATGCTTTCTAAGATGCATTATTCTCACAATTAGAATAATTTATTCCTTCATAAAACAACACGTTTCATATAATCAGCATAAGAACACAGCTCCGCATGAGACAAACAGAGAAAGGAAGAATTATTTACCCTGGTAGAATTTACCGGATTACATCTGGCTTTTGAATGCAATGTAAAAAACTGCCCGTATATATAGTGTAAGAGCAGAGTTCAGCTTCAGTTTTCTCATGGTGTTCACACCGTGTGAGTCATGGAAGTGGCTTAGTGGGTGGAAACCTGATATCACAGTTATGGTAGAGTACACAGCGACAGACATTGAATATAGGATGATGATTTGAGCGCTGGAGAGAAATCGCTGTCACTTGGATGCGTGCTTTTTTATTATTTTACTGATGTCAGGCTGCCCGGAGCAGCTTTCTCGGAGCCTGAAAAAAGATTCTTATTCATACCGCTGGAGCCCCTTGTTTTACCAAAAAACCAGCGATTTGTGATGTTGCGATACTAATAATAATTTATAGTGCGCGCCGAAGCACTTGTTGACTAAGCCTTGTTATTTCCACAGCCCGTCGACTGGGTCTTTATATCAGGGTATCGTAACTGCTTGTCCCACGGTTCCGTCTAGCAGTAGATTTAGCGGTGCAGTCGGACGCGGACGGCGGCGCGTCATTCTGCCGCACATACTTAAATTAGCGCAAAACGCCTATTTTATTTTCCCTGCTTTATTAAAGACGAATTTGCCGCGGTAATGTGATAGCAGGGGAAATTACCTGCTGGTGGGGCAGTTTTTTGTGGTGCGTGTCTGGATGGCGGAGTACAATGTTTGACATTGTAATTGGGCTGTATTTTAAATATGCAGGATCTGAAATCCTTGCATAATGTAAGTTACGTAAGAAGAATAGCAACCGTGTTATTTACTGACCAGATCTCTGCATGTGTGGCTAATTGCCTCAGATTTTCTTGCCCCAACAGCAGTGCACTTGCTGCAGGTCCTACTACTCCGATTGCAGGGCATTCCCAAGTCCAGTAAATACAAACATACAGATGGATGGGTCCTGCTTGAGGGCCAGACCCCTTGCACAGCATGTGTTTACGTTACTAGATATGTTTCCCTGTTTAAACACGGTGTGCAACAAAATGGGACACACTGCGGAGGAGAGGGTATAAGTGCAACCCGTGAAGGAACCCGGAGTCCCACTGCTGAAATGAATAGCAGTAAACCAAGATCCCGCCTAAATGTGTCTCTGTCTTTGCCACATTCAGTGGCTTGTGGCTTAGAATCGCAGACCGTTTTGCGCATTTTAAAATTTAATTTCTCTCTGTGTGTGACCTTTCCTGAAGTCTCTTTAGCGGGAGCAAACAATGTGTGCTTGGTAACTGCTGAATGGGGTGACTGGCGGTAGTAGATAATGCTGATAGAGGGACAGGGGGGGGGCTGAGGAGAGCATGCCAGGGTATCCAGGACGATTTACATCAAAACCCACGTTTTTCAGATTGAAAACGTTGCCTGTTAACCCTTTCAGAAACAGATTCCTACATATTCCTCCCATTTATCTTTCTACAGAGCAGAAAACTGATGCTTCTCTTCTTCACATATTATCGACTCGTGACATTTTCCCCAGTTCTTTCTTTTTACATTTATAGTTCACTGCTTCGTCACAGTTCTGATAACTCCAGAGCAAAGTAGGACTTTTTCAGCAGCATCGTGAAAATCACCGCTGTGCCTCTTGAATTCTGCGCTTTCGTTTTACTTAAACGGGCGGCAGTACATCTGAGGCTTTTGACTTCGCACTGACTGACCTGTTGTGATAGTTTGATAAATGCTATTAAAACCGTTCCTCAATGATGTATTGTACCTTTTTAAATCTGAACCCTGACACGGCAATTGTTTTACCAAACCCACTTCAGTTTTCACATTTCGTTTTGTTTTCACCAGCCCCTCGGCGGCCCACTGCATATTTAAGTTGGTAACGTATTAGTTTAGTAAAAAATACACAGATTAAATACTTTATTATGTTTTGAGAATGCATCTGCTCTTATTTTGATCACCGCTGCGTGGAGAATCGGGAAACCGATGGGACGTGTTATTGTGTGTTGGAGGTTTTAAGGTGTAATTGGCTTGTGTTTGGTTTTCCTGATGGGATGCGGCATATTTTATTCTCATATTTTCACGATTATTGCGCTGATTTCGGATGGTTCTCCCTGCTTGCGTTTTGTTTTGTTTTTGTTTCGTTTTGTTTTGTTTGCTCCGTTTAATGTCTGAATGGGACACATCTTCCCTTTTGCAGCGGTGCTCTGTTTATCTACAGTCCTCGGCTCTTTCTTTGGACAGACGCTTATGATGTGAAGAACCAAGTGGCATTTCAGTCCATCATGGAGGAGACGCTTGTTTTAAAGGATATGGTGTCTCATCTCTTCCATATTGGAGGGAGAGACACATCATAAAGGGATAAAAAAAAGAACTGCTAGCTTCTGCACAGATTTCTCTCGAAGACAGTTGGAAAATCAGACTTTTAAATAAGGTCTTAAACAAGGTGATGATCAACGGCCAAACCTTAAACAATGACTCCACCCCCCCCCCGCCCCGTTACCAGCCCCCTGCCCTTTCGGCCAGTCCCCTGAGAGATGTGAGAGAAGCCACCTAAAATGCATTATTGCACATTGTATCCAGCCATCAATCTGGAGAACCTGGAGACAGGCTTGTTTGGGTGGGCCCTGGTGTCAGCTGGCGGGGGATGGGGTGGGGCAGGGGTGGGGCAGGGGAG
>JAODKF010000089.1:4460291-4472249 GCA_026779585.1 Mormyrus proboscirostris
TGGGATGCTGTGAATGCCTGCATTTCATGGTGGGGGGGGGGTGCCTCCCATTTGGTCATGGTGTACTGCAGTCTGCAAGAGCCAAGCTTCTGCTCCACTGCAGAACTCCGGTAATGGCTGTTCTGGAGTACAAACCAATCACCTGTTCCAATACAGAAACCACGGTGGGATCCAAGTCCCCCCCACTCTCTCCCTGTCGCTCACTCTCTTTCTCTCTCTCTCTCTCTCTCTCGCTCTTTCTCTCTCATTCTCTTTTTTTTCAGGGCTCTGCATCCATCTGGATGAAAAACAAGTGTCCAGTGCCTCTCTCTGCTAATTGTAACTAAGCATAACTGACTAACTTTTAATCTATTTGTTGGATAGACTTGCAGTTTTTTTCTTCTTCTTCTTCTTTTTTTATGGCGTCTATTTAGATTTAAATGTCTCCAGCCACAGAGAGATTATCAGGTTGGAGCACACCTTGCAAATCCCGTTTGGTCTGGATAGTGCAGTGCATCCTGTACCATTTTGTACTTAAAAAACAGACGTCTCTCTGAAACACGAGTTGAAGCTCACACACGCACACACACAGAGGCTTATTTATTTATTTGCGTAAAAAAAAAAACACAAAACAAAATCCCAGCCCGGTGCAAAGAGACACAGACGTTTCTTTTAATTAGCTGAACAGATAGATTTTGAACTAAACCCTTCTTTCAGACTATAAAACATGTGTAATATGCCGTTCTCTGCATTCTAGCTCTTTATGTATTACAAATTGCTGTCATATGTCTGCAAAGCCTGTTTTTTTGGCTGGGGGAGGTGGGGTTTGAAATGTAATTCATGTACGGCCGCTCCTTGTGCTTTTCAGATTAAGTTTGCCGCCGCGGCCTTCAAAGAGCAGCATCTATCCCTTAACTCGTCTTCATCATCTAGAGAATGGACCGCGCAGGGCCCTGGAAGAATCCAGAAAGTGATGTATCGTAACAGTCCGCTAGCCGTAGTGTTCAGCTCTGTGCTCACAGGCATCCTTGGTTCATCCTGTGACACTGAGGTCCTTAAGAGGATAGATTGCCTACTTACTACTTATTTACCTGTTTAAAAATCCCAGAGAAACATGCGGGACGCCACAGGGAAGTTATCTTCCGCGATTGGAAGGATGGGAGTGATTCCAAATGATGGCTCACAATTGTTCGCTTCTCACCGGTAATTTTTACATAAAACAGGTGCTTTAAAAAGGCTTTTCTTTTGGTGGGGTTTGTGTGTGTGTGTGTGTGTGTGTGTGGGGGGGGGGGGGAGTAAACAGGGCCTTAATGGACGCTTTTGTAAAACAGATTCATCACTGACAAAAATTTTGTCATCATCTTGTCACCCTCCGATTTGCTTTATCATGAATTTATATTTTATGATGTTTCATGACTGAATACTTGGGTCTGCCTTAGATACAAACAATGCTTTTTTCAATTAAGTAAAGCTTGTGGGGCTCATGTTGAATCTTATGGGATTGACTGTATTGGCAACAAGAGGGAAATCTTAAAGCCTTTTGCTGAATTATGGAAGGGAAATGTATATTAAAAAAAGTCTGTCTTAATTTCAAAATCAAATTGCAATTTTTAAAAACAAGTTAACATTAGTAGCATTTCCATCATAATGTGAATATGACAGATGGAAAGAGTGAAAATCCTGGAAGTAGATAACTGATGCTTAAAATAGCATTAAAAATTTCTACTGAATGTAATTTTTTAAAATGAAATATGTGCTTTGACAAGGACTCATTTCCTCCATTTTAAAGGTAGACTAACAAGACTCCACTTGTCAGAGAAAATGAATGATTTTAGTATTAAAACAAGGCTCACAGGTGAGACTCATAAGACGGACATTGCAGAATCCTGTTGCTGTGTGTATATATACATTTTATATAAAATTATAAAGTTATATAAACTGCCTGCCATCTGCTGAAGAAACTGCTACATGGTTTAAGTTTGAATCTCTGGATGTGTGACAAGGACATGCAGATTTCATCAGCAGAATTCAAAGGTTTCACATTTTTCTTAATCAAAATAATGAAAACCTGTTAATTTTTACGCAGCCAGCTTAGGTGTTAGCCCCTAGTGTCAAGACTGGGTTAATTTAGTCACGTCTGTCCCAAATACATCAGACCGGCAGAGACCAACTGTATGATATGGGTGGCTGTTGAAGGCGGGTGGTTGTGTGTCGGAGAAGTCGGTGCTGACTAGCTAGCTATGGGGCTTGGTAGTTAAATATGGGTGGGTGGTGGGCCATTGGAGAAGTTGGTGCTTGCTAAGCAGCTACGATGTCCACGAACTGGTTACAAGCAGGTGGTGGTTACTCAGAGAAGTTGGTGCTCTCTAGCTAGCTACGATGCTCGCTCGCTAAATATAGGAGGGTGGTGGATCATCGGAAAAGTCGATGCTCTCTATCTAGCTAAGATACTCTCCGGCTAAATACAGGAGGATGGTTGTCTGGAGAAGGCGTTGCTTGCTAGTTATTTCAAATGTTTTACGATGCTGACTTGTTTAAATGCAGGTAGGTGGTGATTTGTTGGAGAAGCTAGAGAAGTCTGCGCTCACTAGCTAGCTACGGTGCACACTCATTAAATATAGGAGGTTGGTGGCTCGTTGAAGAAGTCTGCGCTCTCTAGCTAGTGAAAAGGCTCACTCATTATATATAGGAGGTTGGTGGCTCGTTGAAAAAGTCTGCGCTCTCTAGCTAGTGAAAATGCTCACTCATTATATATAGGAGGGTGGTGGCTCATTGAAGAAGTCTGCGCTCTCTAGCTAGTGAAAATGCTCACTCATATATAGGAGGGTGGTGGCTCGTTGAAGAAGTCTCTCTAGCTAGCTACGATACTGGCTAAATACAGGCGGATGGTGGTTTGTCGGAGAAGTCGGGGCTCGCTAGTTACGTGAAATATTTTAACACAGATAAAATTAATCTTGTTTTCCTAATGTTCTTCTTCACCACGGAGAGTCTCGGCTATTTTTGCAATATGGTTCAAGCCAAGAGTTTTACTGCTTTCAGAAAAAAGAATAAAATGTAGCATTTTTCCTGACTTTTAAGATCAAATCAAAAGATATTCGAAAGCAGATGTACTTTCCAGACTTAAAATGCTTTCATGGAACATTTGTTTCTTCTTGAAAATCCCCCTCCAAACCAATCTGTTATAATGGGCTTTTTTAAACGAGTTTCTTAAGAATGAGAACACGTTAGTGATGCAAGCGACCAAACCTTCTGCCTCCATGCTACCAAACCACTCACGGCAATTTTATACGATGTTATAAACTAATCCTGCATTAATCTGGTGATTCAGATTCTTATCGACTTGTTGCCCAAGATTAGGAAAACTCTGAACAGAAGAAAATAATATACTGCCTGATTTGTGAGCTTCCTGGATTACTGAACCAGATTTACTGCATATCCTGCTTTTTTAGTGAGGCGGATGGTGGCGAGAAATCAAAGGAGGGTCTGATTTAAACTGCACACTTAGAATTTTTGCTAAAACATGTCATTTCACTGTGTTTTTTTTTGTTATAACAGACTAAATTTGCAAGCAGAAAAGAGAGAAATCTCCAGCTGAATGATTCGCTTTCTCTTCGGTGACGCTTGCCTGTTTTTCTCGTTTACCCGTGGTTTTAGATGGAAGCATAAATACACCAGATGAGACCCTCTCCAAGAGCACCTTCCAAGAAACTATATCAAAGACCCATTATTCACAAAACTGGTCTGGGGATGTGGATAATGAAGCCCCCCCCTTCGAGGCTGGCGCTTCTGGCACCCCAGAGGACAAAGAGGGGGAAGAAGAGGCTGGAGAGCAGGGGGAGGGGGGCCAGGCTGGCAGGGGGGTGTCTGACTCAAGTTACGCCCCCTCGCGGCACCAAGAGCCACGTTCTGATGGCAGTGCCGGAGATTGGGACAGCCCACCTCGCATCTGCAGGGTTAATGGCGTTCAGGGCCTCACGAAGACCCCCAAAGACTCACCCGGCAAGATGGTCGAGGAGGGTCAGTGCGACAGAGTTGGACCAGACTCGGTCCAGGAGGGCTATTTGGGCAGAGCCGGCGCCTTCCATCCAGGAGTGCTAAGCTACGGGAGGGACTCTGGCGACAGCGAGGAGGAACCTGAGGAAATCCACGTGGAGGACGACTGGCGGGCAGTGGTTGCGGAGAAGCACTTGCTGGACCGGGGACGGGTCAACCTGAGCCTGATGGAGCAGGCCTTGGCCGTCCAGTCGGAGCAGAGACAAGTCCTCCATAACGCCTACAAGGAGATGGACAGGTTCCTCTTGGAGCAGATGAGCAGTGAAAGGAGGCATCAAAGGCTTCTGGACATGGAAGCTCGTAGTGGATATAATGGAAGCAAAGGTAAGCAGGACGTTCTCCTCATTTATAGTGTAAAATGAGTCTGGTGGTCTGGATGTACTGAGTTGAACAGTACCGTGTTCAACTCAGCTGAGACCGATTGTGAGCTAATTGGTCATGAACTTGTGGTTCGTGACTAACTCAGGAGGGTATTCTGGGCTCAAATCAGGGACAAGCCCCCAGTTCACTATGTATTCTGGTCCAGGACTGCATGAACCTTATAGATAAGGCCTCAATTTTTTAGTCACTCCACAGCAAAGCACCTTGTTTGTTTTCGAAAGTGCTGCGGTCTTCTGGAGAGCGAAACGACAGAATTTTGCAAACTGTTACCAGAGCTCATAATTATAATGTATGCAACTGCAATAAATGAAGCAGAATCTGACTTCTCTCCATCACAAACAGCATCTGCCAATGAAAAGTTGGAAGAGGACAGTACTGGGGGAAGCTCATAAATGCACTGTGGTTTCCGGTGTAATTAAATGAGCACTTTGTCATTTGATGTGATCAATTAAATTACGAGCGAAGCTGAGTTCGCCGTGCGCCATGTCAGCGGGTCAAATTACAGCGCCCGGTGTCCCGGTGGCAGATTAGAGTAATTTAAAACACAGCGTTACCCTATAAATATAAGCTTTTTGTACTGTTTGTAATGTTTGACGTGCTGCCCCAAGCCTAGCTATTATAAATCAACGGCTGATGCAGTGTCTCTTTTTCTATAAATAAAAAATACATAAAAATATATAATCTGTAAAAATCCACGAGGCTTTGGTAAAGAAATAGGCTTGGAGAATGGCGATTCTTAAAGCTTAAAGCCTTAAACCCCCTGTTGAGGGTGCAGGTGACACTGACAGCCCATACACAGATGTCACAGACCTTTGCGGAACAACTTTTTTTAGATCATTTCCTGGGTAGCATCTGAGTCACACGAAAAAAAAAAGAAAACAAACACTGGAAGCTACTACAGGTTGGATCGTGTTCCAGCTGGGAGATGTCAGATATATAATGTTCAAACGTTAAGCTTTTCTGTTATTGGGTATCTTAGTATTTGCAATTTATTTCCAGCATTTTAGAAAAAGCTAGTTGTTTGTTGTTTAATTTACTGAATTATAGGAGTCTGAAAAACAAATGGTCAAAATGGCTATATTTGTGCAGGAAACCATGAGATTTATTTCTCCAATGTTTACGTGATGATTCATAGTGGCCATATGTCATTGAGGACAATTAGGACGGGGGAAAATGCTGAAAACTGGGGTGTAGGGTGTAAGGTGCAAAATCCTCTTAGACATTAAACATTTTGGTGAAAAAGTAACTGGTAATATAAGTAAGAGAAAATATAAAAGGACAAAATCTTCCTCACTGTGTATATCTTTGGGTCTGAATATGGGATTTTGATAGGAATCAACCAGATAGTTAACCATAGGCATAATTCTTAAATCCTTCTGAAGTACTTCCCATATTTTGTACTTATTCTTGGAATGGCTGCTGCAGAATGCTGTAATCCCTACAGTAATCGTGTCTCTAAATGGGCATTAAGATGTGGACGCCCTCAGTTAAACCACAGCCTAACTGCAACGAGAGATTAATATAAGGGTCTTGCAGGGTCTTGATATTTACACTGAGCACAGGAATTATTATTCTTCTACTTTAATGCAGTCAAGGACCCGTTTTCAATTATGTTTTTTTCCCGACTTTGCTGTGTATTGTGCTGTAGCTTCTATAGGCTATTATTTTCATGGGTATATGAAGGTGTGGAATGCCTCTCTTCTGGACTAAAGTCAATGTTATGCTTTCATGTTTTTTTTTTTTGTTTTTTTTTTTGCCATACAGATTCTCCTCGCTCCGATAAGAAGGACATAAAATGCCCAACGCCCGGCTGTGATGGAACAGGTCATGTGACGGGGCTCTACCCCCACCACAGGAGCCTGTCGGGGTGCCCCCATAAAGTTCGAGTTCCCCCGGAGAGTAAGCTGCTTTCTGTTGGCGCTACGTGTGAATCAGTCAATGTCCCTGCATTTACTGCATCGCAGGTCACGTCTCACATGGCAAAAAGTGCGCGTAGACCTTGGAGGTGTTGCATGTATGTAGTCCATGCATTCCGTCACCAGTAGTGCAACGAGGCCCGGAGCTGTCCGTTCATCCATGTTCCGCGGCTGATTCGCTCTCCTCTCTTTTTAAACGCTGCTGCAGTATACGCTTTTATCAACCAAACGGCACAAACGTACAGAGATCGACATGCTGTAGCCGTACTCATTACGACAGCGAGAGATGACATGAGCCTGTGATGTACCCATGAACAGTCTCCTTTCAGTACTAATAACAAGAACCTGCCTTATTCTGAAATCTCATTTAGTCTAAAGTACAAGCACCTTTGGTGGAATTAAACCTATAAACTTTGATTTAGTATAGCCGGGGACCTTTCCAATTACCATTCCGTTTGAAAAAAATATTACCAGTTGTTGGTTGTTTTTTTTTTTTGCCAATAATTTCAATGTAACATAACAAACATTTAACATTCAAACAGTAGAGTAACAAAGGAACAAAAAATGTAATTAACTTTTTCAAATTGAAAGCATGTGTGTTCTCAAACCAGAAGCTGTGTTTGGAAATCAAAGGAATTACCAATCTAGTATTCAAAATAAATAGGCACATCCTCCAAACTAATTGGAAATTATGTACTTTATAGAAATGAAAAGTTACTAAGGATACAAAGTTGAACCTGCCCCTTGCTTGCGGCTTGACAGCACTTACGTTTGTCATTTTTTTACATGACAGGGTATGACTTTAGGGGCTTTTCTTTGTCTGTGCTCTGGTTTAATTCTCTACTAGAAAAATGTACTCCTTTGGTCACCTACACCATGCTTAACATACACAGATGAGAGTGTTGATATCACCCGATCAGCACAGATTTCAAAAAGGGACATTTGCCGTATTTAATTCCACTTTACTATATTCACGTTCCGCTGATGTATCATGCAGACTTGACCTGTTTGGGCTGTTAAACTAATGCATAGTTTCAGAAGCCACTCACTCCCCGCATCGCAACATACTCCTCATAGCGTTTTTGTGTCATACTTGCATTTACATTTATCCGGCAGGCACTGTTCTCCAAATCGACTTTTGGGTGGGTGCAAATAATAGGTGCATTAAAGCAACGGAGAGAGAACAGAAGTACAAGCACATAATCAGGAGTGCAGGAGGTCGTGTGAAGCACTGCTACCTATGCGAGGCATCGCGAAAATATCGCTGTTAACAGCAGCACTATATAACAAAAAACGCTTAAGATACGATTTAAAAGAAATTGCATAAGAGCTCAGGTCAGACATATGTAAATAAACACATGATATACTGCAGAAAATTCTTGATTGCATGCCAGTCCCCAGCTTTGGGGTAGTAGTATTAAAAGTGAAAAGTGAGAATAATAGTGAAAAGTCTCAAAGCTTTTTGAATTACCATGAGAAAGGCCGTATTTCATTTTTAACCGTGTATCTTTCTGGCCAGAATAATTTCCCCAAACGTTGCTGCTTGAGAAATAAATGGTGTTAATAAATGACTAAAATGGTTACGTGAAAATTGAGGGTAGGATGAGTGGTGAGCAGGGGTGAAGTATCAGGGATCTCATTCAAGACATCCTGAGAGATCGGGAGCAGAAAGGAGGCTTTTTTCCCGCTGATTCCCATGAGGTATCAAAGACATGTTTTTTCTTTTTTGCAGAAGAGTTTAGGAAATGAGTGGTAAATGTCATCTTAGCATTGTAGTGATCTTGTTTTTAGCTAGCAAACGTCTATGAAGACCCTCTGGCCTTCAGGAATCCTGGAGGGTGTCAAGCAAACTTCTTGCGTTTCGCAAATAGCGGCCAGTATGCGATGCCTCTATGCTCTGTGCTTTATGCATGTCTTCCTGTGCTCCCCCAAAGTCCTGGCGTTGCACGAGAACGTGTTGAAGTGTCCCACCCCTGGCTGTACGGGCAGAGGTCATGTGAACAGCAACCGCAGCACGCACCGGAGGTATGTCCGAGTAGCTACTTCCGTGCTGCTCAACGTCAGCTGCCCCTTCTCCTCCTTTTAGTAAATCTCAGCTCCCCAGCCACGTGTTTCATGATGCTGTGTTCCGTGTAGGCTCCAGGAACAGTCAAACTGCAGCAGAGATTAAGATTATTAATATTTAACTTCAGGGAGGTGGGGGAACAGAGCTACAGCAAAAAAAAAAAAAACTAAAAAAATATAAGGTAACGTCAATGTGCACTGATTGTATGCAGTTATTTAAACGTTATTTAAGTGATAAGGGGAACGCTACAAGTTCGTCAAAACAGTTGAGCTCACCGCAGTGTTTAATCACGTATCATTATCGCGCAGGGTTTCTGCTCACCAGAAGTATCGGCGTCATAGTAGAAACGTACCTTTCCCTGTTTTTCAGTCTTTCGGGCTGTCCCATTGCTGCCGCTGGGAAGATCTCGAAACCATCCGAGGACATCTCCAAGTGTGGCCAGGCTCCTGACCCCTTCCCCAGGTATGCTTATCAAAAACCAAACACTCTGACTCTCCGCTAGCAGAATAAACCACAGTAAGAAGTTCATAAGTAGCACCTAGATTCCCCCCTTGCCCTGCTCTTTGTATATTACCAACACTGGTGCAATTTGTTTGCTTTTAATATTCAAATCCGAAGATGAGGCATTTGTACATTTATTCATGTTCGACTTCCAGCAGCGCTGTGAAGTAGGAATTAAACACCGCTGGGAAGAAAGCATTTAGATATATTTAGACTACTAATTTACTTTCACGGTATTCACTAAGTAAGACATGGTTTTATAACAAGGTCTGTATAATTTTACACAACAACTAAATTGTGCAGACATTATAATGTTACAGTTTAATGGAAAGAAAGTTGTTTTTTCAACTAGTTGTTTTTAGGTCATTTTCATTGGATGGAAATCCACGAGTGAGACCGAAAGCCCTTAGATTTACCGTGTCGCCCTAACGTGACATAAACACGCCCTACAGTCACGTCTCTCAAAGGCTGCCTTGGTTTGGCTGTCACCTTCCCCTGCTTCTTTTCATCCTGAAGTCTCCAGGGCCTTTGTGACGCCATTTAAGTAGTTTAACTTTCTGAAGCATTCAGGCTTTAAAATTTATTGTTCCCTGTGTAAAGAGTGACATGACGAATTACAGTGTATAAACAATTACGGAAATACTAGAGGCATCACTGGTCTTTATGGGAAACGTGTAGATGTCATATACATCTGTGAAATTACCCATTTTCTCTGTACTGTCATTCTTCAAATTCTTTGATTTATGGCTCTCATTCCTTCCATCCATCCATCCATCCATCCACCCACCCACCCATCCATTCATCACTCCATCTAACTGCTTTTTTTGGTCAGGTTCATGGGGTGATTTTCCCTTACCCCTTCTTCCTAATGCAGTAGTGGACGGGGTTGTATTATGGCACAAGCTGTTTTCTTCTCCGTCTGCTAATATCGTTTCATGTAATTTGATTTCACCCTCAGTGATTATGCAACCATGAATTAATCCCATTTATGACCTAACAAGCATAGACTATTTTTTTTTTTTTTTTTTTTACAATATCACTTATTCGAAGGCAGGCATATTAATATCTTAGACTCAATTTAAACAATCGTATCTGTGTTTTCACACATCAAAATATGTGTTACAGATATAAAATACTTCATTTGACAGTGTAGAAAATTGACCATGTAGATCATTGTTACAGAATAGATGGGCAGTGATAAATGATGTGCTCCTTTTATCAGGTTGTAGCTCCAGTAATTGGTCCCCCACCCTGTCTTTGATGTTGACCCGCAGGACCCCAAGCTTGCTGAGGAAGTTTGAATTCAAGCACTACAACTACCGGCTGGGTCACCCTGTGTCCTCCCTGCAAGCCAGCCTGGCCAAGGACCTGGACAAATACAGCAAGATCCGCTTCGACCACGCCAGCTTCGACGCGCAGGTCTTCGGCAAACAGCCGGCGACGCCGTCCGGCCAGGACGTGGAGATCCCTCACTTTGGCGAGCGTAAGCCACCGGCGCGTGTCCGGACCTGGGCGACCAGCTGGCCGCCTGTCAAACAGCTGCCCGACCGTGCCGTACCTTTAGCGGAAAATTTAGCCGGTCCACGAGGTCTTCTCGGGAATCCGCCCACCGTATCATCACCAGGAGGTTCATGCTACGGCAGAAGTTGCCTGTGACTCCGTGACTCACCTGGATCTCGTAAAGCCGATCGCTTGGGGCTTTGCGACTTTGTGCTTGCGTTACTTTGACAGATACCCTTCGCGTTATTTTAAGAGGCGGCGCGAACTTAACGTAACGTAGCGTTACATAACGGCACAACTGGGGTTGGAGTGTTTGCACTACGCCTGGCTGTCATTAGCTCACTGCTGAGTGGCCTCTTGTGGTGTGTCCGCAGCCCCCCCCCAGTATCCCGGCCTGCTGACCCCGGGTGGCCGTCTCCCTGTCCCTCGAGGCCTCAGTCCCGGCCACTACGCCCCGTCCGGCGAAGACTTTCAGGCCACGGCTGCCACCAACGCCATCCTCAACCTGTCTACCCGCTACCGTAGCAACGGGGACCCCTTGGTGGCCCGGACCCTGGGCCCCTCCACAAAGGTAATCAAGTCGAGTCCACTTAGCCAGGTATGCGAGTGCGGCGCTTAACGCGGCCCCGACTCACACGCACGAAAACAAAACGGGGTGGAGGAGGGAAAAAAAAAAAAAAACAAAAAAAGAAAAAAACAACAAACATCAAAAGAGTGATTTTGGCAAGGCAGACTGAGCTTCTGGGAGGAAGAACAACAAGAGGTTTACCAATAAAGCTTTAATGTACACTAGTAATTACATCAAAAGGAAGAAAGACAATGGAGCTTCATCTGAATTCACTATTAGCCTCCCCTTCGTTATACACGCAATCATGCATGTAGTTTACGCATTTCCCACAACGTGGAAAAAAAAAACTTTAAATAATGCACGCACGGAAATCAGCCTGGCCCTGCAGATGGTGGAAGATATTTTGTTTAGTAAGATTTTATCCAGGCTAAGCTGATCCTGATCAGTCCCTAGCACCCGCTGCCATCAGATGGCATATAAAATTATGGTTAGTGGATTAAGCCAATCAGCAATAGGATTCATTAGCCGAAGTCTTTTATTCCCTCACATTGTTCCGGCTCCCTGTCCAACGTGCACCAGTTTGAAAGTTGAGCCCTTTGTTAAGTCCTGGTGGAGCCTGGCTCTAAGTAGGGCCTTGTTGTGCCTTAACGCGCCCCACCCCCCACTCTTTTCACGGGAATGCAGATTGCAGCGTCTCCATTCATGCCGGGGGTGGGCGTCCTCACCCTGCACCTGGTACAGCCCCACATCCGCGCCATCGGTGGCCCGCGAGGCCGACCGCCACCTCCCCGCGCTCGCTCTTGGGTAGACGAGAGGACGGAAAGGAACCGGCTAATGGGAGAGGAGCGGTAGCTCTGAGAGGAGAGGAGCCCGCAGACTAGACTGTCCAAATGACGTCCTGCACCGTTATCATTGCCCCAATTTTCCAATCGTTTCGTATATACACCTAAAATCCCAAATAGCTCGTATATAGCACTTTACTAATTTTAAATCTT
>JAODKF010000089.1:4474335-4501075 GCA_026779585.1 Mormyrus proboscirostris
GGGTTCGAGTCTCCACCCTAGCTGTGTGTGGAGTCTGCATGTTCTCCCCATGTCATCATGGTGTTTCCTCTGGGTTCGAGTCTCCACCCTAGCTGTGTGTGGAGTCTGCATGTTCTCCCCATGTCATCATGGTGTTTCCTCTGGGTTCGAGTCTCCACCCTAGCTGTGTGTGGAGTCTGCATGTTCTCCCCATGTCATCATGGTGTTTCCTCTGGGTTCCCCAGTTTCCCCCCACAGTCTAAAAACATGCCAAGGTGAACTGGAGTTGCCAGATTGCCCGTCGGTGTGAGTGGAGTATGAGTGTGTGTGTGTGTGTGTGTGTGTGTGTGTGTGTGTGAGTGAGTGAGTGAGTGAGTGAGTGTGCCCTGCTATGGGTTGCAGCCCCATCTTCGGTTGTTCCCTGCCTTGCACCTGTTGCTTCCAGGATAAGCTCTGGACCCCCATTACCCCGCGTAGGACAAGCAGGAACGAAAAATGGCTGGATGAATGAATAATTCTCAGGGCTTTTAGAATAATTAAGAGTTCGAGAGAATGAACGAAAAAAAAAAAGGCTTTGTGTGATTCCCTGTCGTTTTTGTGTCTCTGATTCAGGACGGCCTCATAGAGGTCGACGAGAACGGCACGCTGGACCTGAGCATGAAGAAGAATCGAGACAGTGCCAAAGCCCCGCCACCGGCACCTCCGGGGGAGTCGCTGCCCACCCCGGCTTCTTCACCCACCAAGTCCACCGGCGTCCGGGGGACACCCACCTTCTTCCAGGCACTGTGCGAGCAGGACACCTGGGACACGCCGCTGAACTACAGCAAAGTGCACGGCGCACCAGAGCGCGAGGTAAACAGGGGCCATCGAAGGGAAAGTCTGCTGCCCCTAGCTTTTCCCCTCACACACAGATCGTCACGTGAAGCAGCTGTTTAATTCGGCGACCAGTCATCCACTGAGTAATGGAACAGGAACAACATGTCGTACAGGAACCAAACAACGAGGCTACGGCGTGACACTGGTGACGTCGGCACCTGATGTGCTACTGATTAGTGTTGCGCGAGTGCTACCTCATTTGAGACTAAACAATGCGAATCGCAACACCTCCTGCCTTGTTAGAGTGCACCGGCTGCATTTCCTGCTGTAGTGCGACTCCCCAAGTTCGAGTCATTTCCCGTTTTTGACGTCAGATTAAAAGGCTCATTGCCCTCAGGGGGGTCGGCGTGCCTTTTGGAGGAAGCCATGAAGGCAGTAAACTTGTACAGCTGTGAAATCCATCAAACAGCTGGCAGATCAATAAAAAATGGATGTCGATAAGGCCACCACGCAGACTCATTAGTGGCTAATGGTGACGTAACCGGCCACGGGGGTAACGGGAAGACTGAATGTGTCCCGAGTTTCAGCCAGCCCTGGCGTACAGTCGGAACGTAGCTGTGTTTACCGAAGACACAAAGGAGCGTCCTAATTTTCTCAGCTGAAAACTGCACGTTGCGTAAATGAGTTTCCTATTTGCATTATGGATGATTAATTGAGGTTAAATTTGTAGAATATTGATGGCCTGCAAAAGGACATGGGCCATTCCAACAGATTCCAAAATGACTGGTATGCTAAGTATGTGGAGGTAAACAACAGGAACCAATATCTCAGTTTTAAATCAGTGTGTTTGTTTCTTATTTATTATTTATTATTAAGTTGGAATTATATGCAGGTAGTGGACAAAGTCATGGAAATGCCTGGAAGAGTACTAATGCTCAGCACATAACACATAAAGAATAGAGCCATTCATTACCTTCAGTACAGTTGCAATGCACCTTCTTGAAATGCTGCCTTGAACACAAGTCCTGGACTGTCGATTATCGGACCGTTTCTCAAGAAACAAATTTACTCCTCCAGCTCTTTGTATATCATTGTGCACTCACCTTGGATACAAGCAGCTTCTCAGTGGCGACCCTGCCATGAATTCCAGCCTTGTGAAGCTCACATCATGTAGCAGTTGTTGTGATTGGGTTGCAAATGGTTTAACATTTGAGGCATTTCTTTTTTTTTAGCGTTTAGCATTTAGTGACTATCCTGTCCAGTGTCCCTGCCGGTGAGCTTCCACTTGCGATCACTTCTTCTTTTTCCCTTGTTGAGTTTGTCCATTTGGCATACGCTGTCATAATCTCTCAGGTTGGTGCCCCTGACACGTTAAATAATTCCGCAGCATTTTGACGGACGCACCTGTGATTCGACGCCAACTCTTTGGCCTCTTTGCAACTCTGTCAGCCGCCTTGTGTTGCTTTGAAAACTCCTATATCAAAGTGCCGTGTGTCTGTCCGATTTCGTACCTCGCACATACCGCTAATTGGCATTCAACCTCACCAGACTCACCTTTGTAGCCACATTTGTGCCTGCGATTGAGTTACTTCAAAGTTAAAGTTCTTTTTCATGTGGGATTTTCGTTATTTTGTCCACCTTGTCTTTGCTATTCATCTGTTGTAGCTGATATTATTTACCTGAATAAATATTAGAATGACCTTTTGCAAGATCAAACCTGACACAAAGCTAAAGGAATAGAAAAAAACTGGTAATTTATTTATAATTATTACCAAAAAAAAACAAACAAACTGCAGGTCTGTAGAAATGGGCAAATATTGTTTTGTTCGTGACAGTAGGTCTGTTTCAGGAATAGATTTATCACAATGATCTTTTGAGTGCATCTCCCATCTTACAGGTGCATTTCCACTCTAGGTGATTTGAATTTCTGTATTTTAATCTGACCAAACACTGTGGACTCTTTATAATTCACTTCAGCACCTGGTGCTCTTCCACAGATTTCCATCTTTAAAAAAATCCTAAAACCAATGGTTTTCCATTACAGCCACCAATTGTAGATACCGACCAGATTAAATCCGACTTTAAATGGATGTATGGGTTACTGTAAGCGTACTTAAGTATATTGATACCCGTCCTGCTAATGTTTCAGGCTTGTATGGTCAAAGGCAGTTTTTTTTTTCTCTCAGCTGATTATTTTAAAAGCGACGATATTTGTATGTGCTTGACAATAGAAAATACGTTTTCCAAATTTCAGAAGGACGACCTGGACAGCATGGCACTGGAGGACAGAAAATACCATGGGGACATTAGCCTGTTGAGTCCCAAGTCCAAGATCCTCTCAAGAGATAATAAGAAGGAGCTGATGAGGTATAAGTCATGTGATTTAAGTCTTGTGATTTAAGTCATGTGACACTGGCCTCCCCAGCAGAACTGGAGAACAGCAAGGGAACTTATTCTGTACAAGGCAGCCAGTGTTAACCCATCTGTGAATGTTTGTTCGAATAATGTTCATTAAATTCAGGCTCTGGATTACAGTCCCGCAAAGCCTTTAATGCAGAGTCTGTAGGCAGATATCCACTCTGTACCAATGAAAAGTATGGAACCCATTGTCCACCACTGTAACCGATGTATCTGCAGGTTCTTTTGGAGGAGACTTGTATCTGTTTTGAAAGTGAGTGTATGTGTATGTATATCTTCACTCAAGCTTCCAAGTCTCTTAACCTCGTAGTTAGACCATGCATGTGTTCGCACTGGTAAAGCTTCGTAGTCACTGAGATGCAGTGCAGTAATCTGGGATCATCCCGCCGTAGACCTGAAATGCAAACTGTGGCCTTTTAGGAACTAAAAGAGGGCCTCTCTGGCACTGAGAATTTTAGACACTGTCTCCTGAAATTCATTATTTTCTACTAAAATTTCCTGCTTTACTAACTTTACAGTGATGAATGGTATGCAAATTTCCAATCTATTATTGTTATTATACTGAGTTAATTCGATATAGTCAAGATATCACGTATAGAACAGCCAAAGTTAAAAGATGTGTAATAAAATTACACAAACTTTCTTCTGAATCCTTCTGCTCAAAGCCTAAACACGATCATCTATATTTTAGCTGCCCAACTCCAGGCTGTGATGGAAGCGGTCATGTTACGGGAAATTACGCCTCTCACCGCAGGTACTCCATTCCGATAGTCAGTTTGCGTTACGGTGTTATAGGAATAATTCTTCAAGGAACAGTGTTATCCTGGTATATATTTGTGCGGTCATGGATTTGATTCACTGATGATTATAATCACTCCTCGTTTAGCGAATGCTCCGTTCATACGACTAGGTCATTAAACATGATGGGCACTGAGTGAAAGTCACGAAAGCCAAAACATGCTTATGACTTTACGTCAGTCTGCCCTACTGGACTTCGTTTCATGTGCGGTGCTGTCGGGCGCATGAAATTTGGTCGTAAATGCGCACATTGGGCCTCATTCACCAACTGTTCTTACGAACAAATTTTTTCTTAAACCCCACGCACGCACTTTTTTACAAAGATTCTGACATTCACCAATTTTTTCTTTTCTGAATTTGTTCTTAGCTAAGAACGGAATCTACCCACACTCAAAACTATTCGTACGCACATCTGAGTAAGGATAGTTTGTTCAAAATAATTGGTTATACCAGTTTTGTTCATTCTACAGTTCATAAAATGATAGTATTTTAATAATTTATAAAAGTAAAATATAAAAAATTATTTTAAAGTGTAAAAATTATTTTCATGGTAGTAACGACGATCATGCGGATTATAAATAGGTCAGAATCTTCATAAAAAAGCGCGTATGTGGGGTTTAAGAACAAATTTGTTCGTAAGAACAGTTGGTGAATGAGGCCCATTGTTTGGAAAAATTAATTTTCCGTCGCTGTCATATTTGAAATGATGGGGGTTAAGGTTAACCAAGGAAGTCGCTAAAGGAGGAGTGGTTGCAGCTGACTCATTGCTCGATTGATCGATCGATTGATTGATTGTCTGCTTTATTCTCAGTTATAGCATCTTGTGGTTTAGTTGTGGATGAGCATGCATGAGGTCATGCCACATAAATAATGCAGCTCCATCTTTCCATGTCTATCTTTAAAGTTATGATGCATTATTCTCTAACAGCTGGAAATGAAAATGATGCAATCAGAGTTCTGTAATGGAAACTTTTTTTTTTTTTTTTTTTAGTGTTTCTGGCTGCCCATTGGCTGACAAGACTCTCAAGTCACTGATGGCAGCCAATTCTCAGGAACTTAAGTATGTATCACCTTCTGCTTTCTTTAGCATCAGCTCTGTAGAGATTCACAGTCTGGTTTTGTTGTTATTGAAGTTAAACAAGATGGAAGGCTGAGCAACAGACCTTCCAACTGCAGTCGGTGCATGACGTAACTCAGATTACTGTCACAGTCAGTAAATATGGCTTAGGCCCCAATAACAGTTTACTTCATAGGAACCCATTGGGGTGAATGCCTTTGCCATTTTATCCAATCAGGAGTCCTACAAATATTCACATTCAGGCAGCGTGGTTTAGCATCTGTGTATTTACTTTGTTAAACCGGGCTTTATGTTCACTAACTCGACTGAGCCCATTATCTGTAACGGGCTCCGTGTGTCACATGTATTTGATATATATATTTCTACATGAAATTGGAGGTTATTTTCGTCCGAAATTAAAATGCTTGCTTTTCAGAAAATGAGTCTGAAGGTGGTAATACTTCAGTTATTCAAAAATTCGGTCAAGGTTAAAGGAAAAGGTCATCTGAGATGAAGAGCCCATCTGTTCGTGTCCTCTTTGTGCAGGTGCCCAACACCTGGTTGTGACGGCTCTGGTCATGTGACAGGAAATTACGCCTCCCACAGAAGGTAGGCTTTTCAGCATAAACACTCAGAGCCCAGCCAGAATGGTGAGACAGGTCCAGTGCTGGCTGCAGATCTTCCATGTTTTCCTACACCAGTGTTTCCCAATCTGATCCTCAGGGAACCACAGACAGTCCATGTTTTTGCTCCCTCCCAGCTCCTGGCAGGGAGCAAAAATGTGGACTGTCTGGGCAGGGAGCTCGGAAAACATGGACTGCCAGTGGGTCCCCGAGGACCGGATTGGGAAACACTGTCCTAGACTGTAAGTAGATCAGAAATGGAAGCTGAATGCTGAGCAAATTTCTTCGTCACTAATAACGGTGAGCTACAGGTCTTCTGCAGTGGTGGGGGCACGAGGTTGACTGGGTGTTAGTGTTCAATGAAAATTGAAACCTGCAATGCTGAGTTCTATGTGTTTGTGTTCTTTTTTGTCACTAAGTAACTAGCTTTCATCTTTGTGCCTGCGTTTGAGTTACTTCACTCTACTCACCAAGTTCAATGCCCTTCATGAATTCATATATTTCAATAGCAGCAAGGATATAAATGTCCAGAAAGTCAGAATTGGCATGGAGACCCAGTCTTTCTGCACCGCCATGTAGGAATGATATGGAAATATAATCAAGAATCAGTGACGGGGATGCTGACCTCGATGTGACAGAAATACTAACAATCTTAGAGCTCATCATCATTTGTCTCTGTTTTTCGACTTCACACCGAACGTAGTGATTTTCTTGGCATGGGTCTGGACACCTAGTGATGCACCAAAATTATAACATTATCGGGTGGATTTGAGGCGATGCCTCGACGAGGTCAGACTCAGGAGGCCACCTGGTTCAGCTTGTTTCTTGACGGTTTCCCAGCCTGTCGGGGTGCCCCCGTGCACGGAAGGGAGGAATGAAGCTCACGCCAAACAAAGACGACAAAGAGGACCAAGAAATGAAGTAAGGCTTCCCTTCCCTTCCCACACAGCACATATCGCCATTTCTTTCTTTCAGTTGTCAACAGCGATAATGCGTTTGTAGTCCTTTATACTTTTCCCCGAACCTCGATTAAAATTACAGTCCGCAGATTAGGATTTTAAGGCTGAAAGCCATTCTGATATTAAAATGAAATTTTAATGACTGCCTGTAAACATTAGTAAATTAACAGTTAAGAGGAGTCAACCTTTGAAAGATTCATTATTACATTCTCATTTAGAAACGATCATGCGGCAAAACATGCATAGTTTGAGAGGGGGGGGGGGGGGGTGAAAGACGGCGTCCCTCTTAATACAGTGTGGGTGTTCCTATAGGGAGCTAGTTACTTTAAATACCACCCTGTCCAACATCATATTACTCCATTATTAATGGAATTGATTGTTGCATAAATTCAAAGTCGCATGCGTGGGTCTCCTTCACTTTTACATCTGGAATGGCCTTTTTCTGTTTTAATTACTAATGCAAAGTCAAGAGCTTTTAGGAATCAGACTGGAAAGGATCTCGTGCACGCGGCTGGATGGAAAACAGTGGCGGCACATCTGTGCTGTAATGCATGACCACATATCCCGGGCCCCGTGACGGCCCTCGTACACTGGGGGCTTTGTCACGGGGCCCACCTGGGTGGAAGGGCTACCCCGACCCCAGTTCCGGTATGCGGGGCGGAGGAGCTGCGGGCCGTCGCGGATGGTACTTAAAAAAAATGCCCAGTCACTGGCCGTCCGTGGTCTGCATGTCTCCGGAAAGCTCTGGCTGTACAGTCATCGCTCTTTGAGTATCCTGGTTATCCACATCCTTACCCCTGTTCATTTACTCTCATTAAATACAAAATTTATGCAGAACATCCCTCCAGATGCAACCTCCGACAATTTAATACAATACATTTTAAATAAGCGGGAAAAATGTTTGTGTTGCTGTCTGCGTGTCTGGGGCACGGCGGCGAGACATTTTTTCAGTTAGTTAGACTTAAATTTGCAATCAGCATTTCAGTGGATTAATCAGTTTAATGGCTGGAAAATTCCTTCAGGCCAGTATATGAAGGGATATTTGTGGCTCTGATCACATTTCCAGTCATACATTTATTTTGATCTCTTTCTAAGGAGTTGCAATCAGGTTAATTCAGACGGTCTTTGTCTTCCGCCCACACGAGCCCAGCCCAAGTCCAGCGATCGGCTCGGCGTTAATTACGCTGCGGTTTGCAGTGCACCACGTCCTCCCCCCCCGAGCAGCCCAAAGTGAATTACACCAAAGTGCACCTTTAATACAACATGCAGAGCCCCCCCAGGCCTTAATCTTATAGATGGTGAATTACAGGTACTAGATTATGAGGATTCACCCCAGGTTTTATTTTACCTGCTGTTTGTTTGGGATTTTTTTTTGTATGTGTGAATACTCTTGCATTACATTAATTTATTTAGCTAGCACTTTTAGCCAAACTGGCTTAAAAGAAAGCTTGAGGCCTGCCAGAATCCAGGGAGCAGGTGGGACTAAAGCCCAACGGAGAAATGATTATCCTCAGCCAACCGGTCTTGAACCAACAACCTTTCAGACATAGAGACAGATCCCAAACCTGCTACACACAACCCCAGTGGATAATATAAAAAAAATATAAAGATCTACTGTGTGTCAGTCATCATGCAACCCAAGATCATGTATCTGTCTTCCAACACATGTGTGTAACCAGAAGTCTGTACTGAGTACTTGTTCTTTATTTTTGTATAACAAACAAAAACATCAGAGGCCTCTCCATAAGGGAACAGATGCAATAGCAGTGAACGCATCCTCCTGTTTTTTTTTTTTTTTTTGTTTTTTTTTTGTGCTAGATGTCCAGTAATTGGTTGCGATGGCCAAGGCCACGTACTGGGTAAATATACATCCCATCGCAGTGCCGGAAGCTGCCCCATTGCTGCCAAGAGACAGAAGGAGAGCGCTATTAATGGATCTGCCTTCTCCTGGAAGGTCTGCAAACAGGAAGTGCCCCACTGCCCACTGCCAGGCTGTAATGGTCTAGGTCACGCCAATAATGTGTTTGTCAGTCACCGAAGGTAAGGCTGAGTTCACACTCAGGCCGCCGTGCATCCTCCTCTATTTTTGTTTTAGTTATATATTCTTTAGATTTCTATATATTTCTATACTTCCGTCATATTATTCTGCGGGCCAAGGGGTGTCACAGCCATGCATCCCGCCACGTGTTTTGTCACATCCAAAAAAAAAAAAAAATCATACTATTCTGCCCTTCGCCACACACGGCCCTGAGGTACAGCGTCCGTGGCTCAGTAAGTAAGCACCCCGTGCCGTGGTCCTCGTTCTGTCCTTACAGTCTGTCTGGGTGCCCGCTGAATGCCCAAACCATCAAGAAGAAGCTCTCGGGGGACGAGATGATGACCATCAAAGTGAAAGCAAGTAGTGGTGAGTCCCCCCCCCATCAACACGTATCCCAGCAGACCTAGAATCCCTAACATAGAAGGGCCTTCTTAATCAGCTCTTACTGTTCCATAGTGCAAAATATAGAAATTGTCTGAAAGACTTGGACCTCTGAAAGCATTCGCATGTTACATAAAATTACATAATATATACAGGCAGCGCTCGACTTACCTAAATCCGACTTAACTGTTTACGTAAAAAATATGCGAGATATATAGTTTATGGACACACTAACGAGAAACGGCACACTTCTAAGTAAATTTATGCTTTTATCTTTTCACTTATGTGGCATGTACTGGTACGTTTTTGGCTTAAACTTTTTTTGCTATCAGGTGTCTTGAATAGTCTGCGGAAGTAAATCCGATTTGCGTAAATATTAATTAAATATTTACTCTTGAAACAGCAGAAAGCACCAGTACATGTGTGACACCGCTGATCGCTGGGGCTTCCTGTCGATTTCTTGCAGGCATAGAGGGAAATGAAGACATGCAACACCTGGACAACGAGATCAAGGAGCTGAATGAATCCAATCTGAAGATAGAGGCCGACATGATGCAGCTGCAGACCCAGGTGGGCCACCGCCGTCGACCGTGAGCCCCCCCCCCAACCCACCAAGCCATACTTTAATCCATCCCCCCTCTGCCGCGCCAAGGTTTAACCCTCACCCCCCCCCACCACCCCACAGATCTCCTCCATGGAATGTAATCTGAAGACGATCGAGGAGGAGAACAAGATGATCGAGCAGCACAACGACAGCCTCCTGAAGGAGCTGGCACGCCTCAGTCAGGCTCTTATCAACAGCCTGACCGACATCCAGCTGCCTCCAATGGTATGTGCGTCTGCCACCTTAGCTGATGGCCCAGGACAGGCTTCGGACCTCGAGGCCCCCGGGGGTACACAAAGAAGGTCTGAGGTTCAGTCAGTACCTTCCCCCCGAAGACCGGAGCTAGACACTCCTGTCATAGCGGAGACTCACAGCAACCTACAGCCTAACTCATACCTGTTAATATAATCCTCAAGGGTTAGTACAGGAATAGCAATTTCTGCAAAGACTTTACCCCATGCAGCACTCTAGAAACGTCAGTTTTCCTCTAAGACTTAGAGATGCGAAGCCACGTAGTCTGATTCAGCTTGATGTTTATGGCCGTAAAGGTCACATTGGTCGGCAGCCTCCCCAAGCCAGGCCGTGTAGCCAGAGTTAGCTCTCCGAATCTCACCGTGTCCAGTTGCAGGCTTCAGTGCATCCAGAGGATTTCTGAGGGGAGCTGCGTGAGCGCCCCCTGCAGGCTGTCAGGTGCCTGCAAGTTGCCTTCAAGGAGACATGTAGTGTACCTCCAAATCACAGCGACTCCTCCTTTGGTATTGGCTAAAACTGGTGTCAGGCGAGCGGCTAGCAATTCTATATTCGAAGAGAAATCTACCTTCATCAGACCATTTTTATGTACTTCCTTCTATCCTCTGTGATAGGAATTTAAAGTAGGTCCTACTTATTTATTTCTTTAGCTAATAATATGAGCATTCTCAGGTTTTTTTTATTCTGGCACAAGGATCACAGTCCTGAGTTTCTATACATTGGTGAATCTCACACCTTTACCTTTTTATAGCAATCGGGGTTTCATGGGAAAGTGAGATTCACAGGCCAGGGAGGGCTTTTTATGCAAATGTGACGACACTGAACGTTTTTCGAGCTCCATCGCATTGATTGACAGAAGAAAACCAGAGATAGGTGAGGCGACTGTCGTCACGGAGACCAGAGAAACACTGACAGGTTACCTGCTGCATACATTCCACCTCCACTACAAATCTGAAAGAGGGTCATGTGATCGCAAGCAGCAAGGGAAATTCTCCCGGAAAAAGCGCGGCACAGTTAGTTTACCCAAGGTGCATTTCTGTATGGTGTGCCTTGGATGAATGCAGGAGTATCAGGGGATGGAGAGAAGGAAAAAAGGAAACTTAATATCACTTTTTGGCTCCAATTCCCATCTAATTCAAAACCAATTTTTCAAGAATTCCGGAGAAGCTGCAGTCCACGCAATCCATGCGTACAGCCTGTATGACTAATATATTAAAAAGAGCCCTCAAGGCTACCTGTGTGCAGCCATTTAAACGGATGTCATCCTACACAGTCTGTGCGAAACATGCTCAAATGTACTTAAAGCTCTGTGGGAATGTGCGTTTGTCAGGACCGATCTCAGAGTGAGGCACTGAAAGGAAGCTGGAAGCTGCATTGTGACTTGATTTCCACCAAGCCCGAGTGTTGTGACAGCGAAGAGCGCAGCGATAAATTTGTGGGAGGAGTAATCGGCAGGCCTGTCGCGAGCGGTGCAACGCGCCCTCGTCGTTTTGTCTCCGCCCGGGACCGTGTCCGTGGCTTGTCAGGGAAGCGCGGCAAAAGCGCGCTAAGCAGCATAGATTAGCCCGGGTTTATTTAGCTACCTGTGAGTCGGCGATAAGTGCACTAATGAAAGGAACTGGAATGTCGTGCAGGGGCCCATCTGCGAGCAGAACTTCGAGGCCTACGTGAACACGCTGACCGACATGTACAACAACTCGGAGCACGACTACTCGCCGGAGTGCAAAGCTCTTCTGGAGAGCATCAAGCAGGCAGTCAAGGGCATCCACGTGTAAGCCCCGTCCCCCCGCCCTCCCACCAGCACCACGGCGCACCTTAGAGTCCCTTCATCCCAGTAAGGAGCACTGGTTGCATGTTCAAGAGACTTTTCGGGATGCATTTTCTGTTTCACAGCAAACATATTGCACTGAATAAAATCATACCAGCCGTGATGTTAAGGACTTAAAAAGCAATTTGCATTTACTTATTTATGTGATGAATTTCTACCCTTTTGCACTTAGTTTTCCTGTATTGTTTGCTGTAATTGACTTCTGTATTTATTTGTATGTATTACACATTATTATTTATTGTTTTAATTTATTTTCCCACCCAATGTTCTTCTTGTTCCCCTTCCTATTATAATTATTATTATTATTATTATTATTATTATTATTATTATTTATTAGCTCCTACAACTGGTCATTTTAAAAAAGAACTTTTAAAACCATACAGCTGCTAACTTGATGTTTTGGACAGCAGCCTGACTCTCCGCACACTGTAAATATTTTAGCACCTTCCATTCTAAGATATTTCTCATAGGGCTTTTTTATATTACGTTACGTCTTTTATTAAGAAAAAAAACAAAAACGTCGGACTTCATTTCTGCCTAAATTATGGTTCGTTGCTGCCACCTAGTGGCGATGCGTCCTCCGCTCTTTAAGTGAAGTAAGACGTGCGAAATAACTCCCTGGGAATCATCGTTAGAGAGACACTTTCAACAGGATAAATTGTATATTTGAAATCCACTCGTCTCACACCGAGTTAACAGCAGCATTCCTCTCCTGTTTTTGATTACCCGAATGTCTGATTTAGCCACAGAGCTGAGGCGCTGGGTCCTAAAGCTACCAGACCGTAACATCACAATCTAGGTCTTTATTTTTGTCTTGAACTATATTGATATGAACTGCCTTTTGTGTGCACACGTGTGTGTGCATATATGTGCCTAACTGTAAATGTGTACATGAAACATAGTTTTCACTGTTTTGTGGTACAATAGTATTATGTGAAATGGTGTCTAATTTATTATACAGTACAGTTATTTTTAAAGGAAAAGAAGTAGTGAGTTTTTTTTTCTAGCTTGAAAGCGCTACAGTTTCTACTGCATTCTAGATTTATAAGCACACAGTCTAGTAGGATCCCATACAGGCCAGTTCGCTTGAAGTGCCACAGGTGAATCTAATCCATGCGGAATTGAAATCTGTTAAAATTACCACCTTTGGAAAGTTTTCGAAAGCAGAATAAGACTGATATGAATTATAACCTGGTGGATTCCTCTGTGATGCTCAGATTGAACTGGCATCCTGGTTATAAAAACAGCCGCAATGTAATTGAGGATATGGTTTCCGCCGGTCCCCCACGGTGACAATTACGGCTGTGGTTCCAACCGACCATGTGGACATAATTAAACTGTGCTTTGCAGTTCGGTACTGTATTCAACGGCTTTAAGACACACCTGAGGATATTGACATTAGTCTGTATGTATGAAAGCTGAAAACGGCTATTTTAATTTCCCAGTTTTTCCACACATTATAGGATATCCTGCTTTTCAACATCTCGGAATGCCCGATCAGAGGCTCTGCTCCTGAAGAAAGTTTTGCCAAGGTTTAATTTTTTTAATGTATTTATAAATTATTATTATTTTACTCTTTCCTGTAGAGAAAGCTGGAGTTACGACTATCGGTTTATCTCCGACAAACGATGAGCGGTCGTCCGGCACGTGCAGATGACCGCCGCGCGCGGAACTGCGATTCTGTTTAGACACTTTTTAATTACAGGGTTTCCGCAGATGATAAGATTGCATTTGCCAAATCAAGATAATGTCGTTATTCGTGTAGGAAACGCTCCAAAATATGTATGCAACTCAACGTACTGATAAGTTTCACAGTGCTCCTTGAATGTCGTTTACTTTTTAAAAAGATCGTCTTGTTTTTAACAGGATTAAAACGCCGTTTGTGTTTGTAAAGATGACTCAGTTTAATTGAACCGTTTTTCCAACTTATGTAGTACGCCAACTCATAAAAACAGGCATTAAGAACCACACACAACCTTTCAATGTTTTACTAGAATTACTCATCCGATATGTAATTCACCTTAAAGTAAATAACATTTTACTTTGATGCATGGAACTATTTCCACTGTACAATATTTAAACATACATCTGAATACAAAGCCTTTGATGATGGTTTTATTACGTGTTTAAATTTCTTTTTTTCCAAGAACGTGTTGGTTAACCTTGCAGAACTGCTACACAATGAGGTAGACTAGGCCTATACATTTCCACTATTTAAATTAATGAAATATGTCTATAAAACCTTCCACCTGGATGAACAATGGCTTAATGCAAAGAAATGTTTTATTTTATACAAAAAGAATCAACTCATTAAATTGTAATTTTAATAAACTTTATCAGCAATTTTGTTGAAATTCATGATAACTGTATAACTTTATAATTCTGCTTATTTATTTGTAATTGTTAATATTTAATTTATATGCCACGTATTGTTTGCTCAGGAAGTTTTGTGAAGAATATTTATTTTTTTTCCCTGTTTGTACTTGATGTGTTTTGTAACGTGACCTGGATTTTGTGTCGAACGATATTGGTACTATGAGACTGTATTGTAAATTAGTTTATTTCTTTTTAATTAAAATGAGTTATGCTTTTTTTTCATTTCAGGTAGTTTGTATATGGAAGTTTCCCGAATCTTTTACTATTTCAGAACAGATATGCGCTGTGTTGTACAGTTTGTGTATGGTAGAAATAAAACTTTTCAAATGGTCTGACGTGTGAGCGTATAAATGTGCAACTCGATGTTATCGGTGCCCGGAGGACAGTGTTCCGTAATTCAGCCGCAATTGACTTCAAGGGTCTTTTACACGCACTAGAATTGTTTGTACTTTGGGATGTATTCCGTTTTATACGCATTTTAGTGAGCCCTAAAGTGTTAAATATTTCTTCGATAATAATAATAGCAATAATTATACTTTTGGTTTAACATTAAATGCGATCGATTGCCCTTTCCACGAGACGGAAGACTGCAATTCATAAAGCTTTCTTTGTTTCGTGGTAATAGAGTTGTGGAAATGTTCGGATGGATTAAAACCAGTCCCACGGGATATATCAAATGCTGTTTACTTTTTCTATTAAAATGAGAACAGACAGCACTGTACATGCATGTAATTGTAAAAGCGACCTCATTAACATTAAGATGAATGATTTCATTATTGCTAAAAATAGTGTGTTTTTTCGGCTCTCTGATATGGACCCAAGATAATCAACCAAAAGCAATTATTACAATAAACAGGCCTAAATAAAACAGGCGACGTTTCACTGATGAACTCGTTAGCATTTTTATATCTTATATTTTTACCAAATATATCTGAACCTGGTATTTAAGGCAAGTGCTCTAATTGAATTGAATTTTTTTGAAATTCAAAATTACCTGCAGAGTTACACTAGACCGGCATTTAATTAAGACGATGTTCATTTGGCTGAATGGCTTGTAATTCTCAGTCAGTAATCCGACTTAGACGTCCGATAAATTTCGCTTCCTAAACACCTTACGAGCTACGCTGAAGTTAAAAAGTAGGCCAAGTACATTTTTGAAGACCGTTTTCTTTTTTTAGTGATGCACAACATTTAAGATTCTCTTAGAAATCTAGCAAACTTAAATAAACGTTTTATTTGCAACCAAAACACCTTCTGTCCTACTAATCTGTGCACAAATATACCACCAATTACGTATCTGAAAGAAAACCCAAATTATAGGTAGGTTTAACACTGGCAAAGCATAGCCACTAGATGGCAGACCGAAGTCATTTCTCTATTCCTGTGTGTGTGTATATGTGTGTATATATATATATATATATATATATAATTGGTGGTAAAATCAATAATCATGCATAAAAAAATACAATGAAATATGTATGACATGTGATTTGATGAAACGTTAAATCGTTTGATAAAAATTTGATAAAACGTTAAAAAAGGCTTAGAGGTTGGTTGCCAGGAAAATTGCAGTTATCATTTGTAGCGCCTTTAAATTAATGCATTTAAGGATGTGTTATGAATGCGTGGGGTGGACCATTAGAAATCACGTGTTGCATGTCCCCGCCATCTGCATGATGACGATCACGGCAGTGTGATTATGCCCAGCACTAGTAGCGCTAACGGATATAGCGGCCTGTGCAACAAAGCCCCTTTTGTAATAAACAAAGGTTCAGCAGTTTAGTTTTAAAGCTGCCAGGCAGCACTGGTGGGATATACGTGCAGAAATGTGCCTCTAAGTTGACAGCTCCTTCGCGATAGATGCCAAAACGCCGATTTTAAACTTTAGCTTTGGACTAGACATTAGACAAATGTGACTTAACGGCAACGAAAACTATCAAACACTCCGGTGGTTTTGCTGGTCATTCACACATTTTAAATGGCAGGTCTTGTTTTCATACTGAGGTGTTTGTTCTATTATTATAATTACAGCATAATGGCAAAGGAGGATCTCACGACCCAAAACTAGATAACAGGTTATAAGATTGGGGATAATAGAGGAACCCTTGACCTGGGCTTCTGTGTCCGGCTCCAGGTAAGAGTTACAGAGAATGGTAAATCCTCAGATACCGCTCACCTCCCCCCCAGCCCCAGCCCCAGCCCGGATCAGCTGCTGCAGTAATAAGCTACGATCAACCCCCACACTATTGCTTTTCTGTACATTCCACTTTTCTGTTTTTTAACACTTTGTTAAGAGAGCTCAACAGCAGCATTTAAAGTATGATTACATTGCATCTATCGGGTGTTTAACGGGTAAAATAGATGCAGTCGGTTTATTTGGGTCTGCAACTTTATTTACGTACTGACCAGTGCGATGAACGACACCACGCCACGTAAAACGTAAAAGGCAATGGCTTCCTGGAGTTTTCTTTAATAATGTCAAACTGTGTTGTCGGAAACCTACGAAACTCCGCGATACAATTAAAATGTCATACAGACTGCGAGCTGTTATGTAAACAAAAATAGGAGTATCTATGTCAGCGTGCCGTGTACCTCTAGGTAAATCCCTTCCCCCCGACATAGTGTTCAGGTTACGGTAACGTTAATGGTCTGTACCGGCCTGACCGGGTAAACATGCGCGGAAAATAAACTGCAAACGGTGGTTTGCAGTGCTGACGCGGAAACTTACACCGACAGCCCAAAATTATGCATGCAGAATAGTAATCGTCGTAATTTGAAATATAATTGTATATGCGCTTATAGAGATGACCGGGTCCGGTTGCGGTCCTGCGGCTCCTTCAGCGCCCCACCACGTGACATATGTTTACATCCTCTCAGCTGTTTCTCCTGCGCCGACCCGAAAAGACGCCAGCATGTCCTGCGCTTTTTAAACATCTCAATATCATACTCAAAAAAGAAGAAGAAGAGCGATTATAGAAAGAGCCTGATATTATTCACCGTTTCGGTGCGATCTCGCTCCTTTGGGCTGCGGTGACATATGCGGCGTGACTGGGTGAGTGCAGCGTTTTAAAAGCCTCGCATGTCGACATTTTGTTGTTTGTTGTTGCGAAGTAGCGGGCGGCCGCGCTGCCTTGCGCCCCGGCATCCACCCAGCATTCGGGCTCCGCGCTTCGCCCCGGCCGCCGATCGCGTCGCGAAAATCGGGTTATTTGACAAAATGTGGCTGCGGCACTCGACGGCCAATTTGGATCTAATATGGCTACGTATGTCATATATTATGGGCCCCTGGTCGGACTTAAGTTTTTATTGTTGTGTAACGGGGGTTGGATCGTAGACTCTGATAAATATGACTTTTCTGTTTTTCAAAATAGTCATGTCGGGCTTTTAGCAGAGGGTTCGGTTATTATAGCTGTAGACGAGCTATTTTTTCCTATTTGAGCGAATCATCATAAAATCTCCAACTGGACTCCCGACAATAATTTAAGATCGTATAAGTTACAGACGGCTACTTAGATGCGTGCATGTCTATGTGTGCTTCGCTGGAGCTCTTGTGGCTTTTTTTTTTACTTTAAGAAAGTTGACGATGAGGAGCAATAGGCCCTCGCTGCGACGGCTAACCTCCATAAGGCTGAAACACAGATTAAATGTTGCCGCTTGAAAGTAACGCATAGGTAAATGAAGGCATTTCACAAGGTTTTATGATTGCCTGCAATTCGATTCAGCGTATGTATACATCATTTTGTCTTGCAATTTATTTTTCTTTATTATTTTTTATTCTCAAAATAACTATTACGTGTGTTAACTGTAAAGCATTTGGTGAATGCATTGCGTTAACATGCACAGAAAACTGAATAGCTGGTAGTGATGATGATAATAACACCAAGAACAGTACAAATAATAATAATATAGTTTTGTCATGCAATACAAACGCACTGCAGATATAATATACGGACTTGATGGAGACTCTTTGTTGCTGCCGAGATGGCGTCAGTGGAAAGTTTTTCCACACAAAATAAGGGATCGTATGTAAATGTTACTGCTCCGTGGAAAACAATTCCCATATCTATAAACTTTTCGCATTGCATAAACGTTTAGCGTGACCATAGACTGTTTTTTTTTATTATTATTAAAAAGGGAAATAGCTACGCGTGAATCTATTTGTAAAACTGCAGACTGCTGTAGGGCAAAACCTAGCAGTCGTACGTGATGTGGACATTTCCGACGGTCCCTAAGTCGTGGCTGGGTATTTTGCTTGTGTTTTTCAATAGTCTGAGCGCTGTGAGAGGCAGCCGGAGCTGTCGATCCAGGAAATGTGCAAAAGCCAAATGAGAATAAAAGCTTGATGTAACGCCAACAGCAGCTAAAGGCAGGGGTATATTGCGCAACCCGAAAAAATAAACCGGAAAATATTCAGTACGACATAAGCACAGATGACTGTTGAGGTTAATGAAGAAATGTGGAGGTTGCGGGTATTATAACGCTGTCACAGAAACTGTCCTTGCAGCGAGACTTGAGTGAAAAGGGGAGAAACGGAGCTCAGTTATTCAGAATAAGGCAAAGCATACTATTGCGATAGTGTCATGTACACAGTCGTTTGTAAAAAAAATACTGTATAGTTTGTGTGTAACGTTTGATATTGTGCATTGTTCTATTTTTAAACAACTCCTGCAGAGTGTTGCATAATAAATACATTAAAGCTGTTTTAATGTAGTAAATGTACATGCAGTAAATATTTTTCTTAAGAATACCATTATTGATAATGTAATATATTTGAATACATGTCAGGACAACTGCAAAATATCCCTTGTTTATGTAGAATGCAATTAAGCGAATACCAATGTCTGTCGTAAGCGATCTTCCACATCTCATTCTCCAGGACCATTGACTCCACAGAGCTAATGAACTTTCCTGTCTTTGTTTTGGAGGCCACATCAAAGAAATAAACTGTCATGTGACTCTGGCAAGGCGTAAACAAGCACTTCATCATGACACAGGTACACCATTAGCCTGCAGAGGGCTTTGAAGCTATCGGAAGTGCATTTTATTAAGTGCAAGTAGAACGTGAGGTGTTGATATGCACCTTCCCGTTGACCAGCTTATTTACCAGTGAGGATTCTGACTTCCTGCTTTCGGTTTTCACAAGACGAGCTCCGTCTCTGACACATTTAGGCTTGACTTCAGGTTGCCGGTACCGTGTATGGTGACCCGTCTATGCGTCAGCGCAGATACCGGAGGACAGGCACTGAACTCGTGGACCTTGGTATTCTGGGCCCTGAGAATCACACTGACTTTGAGATGGAGGTGTTGGAAATTCAGAGGTGACTTCCAGCTCGTGTCTGTCATCGACCCAGCCTCCATCCCATTAACCCCAGCAACAAAGTCCAGGGCCCAGTTTGGGAAGGAAGATCCTTTGTAATACACAAAATGGCACACGCATATCCTATTAAGTCAGATATATGCATCTGAAGTGCAAGGGTTTGTTTCCAACCACCCTGACTAATGTGGGTAATTACAGGAAAGCCTACTGACTTGTGAAATTGTGTTTGGTTTACATGGCTGTGATGTAAATGTCCCTCAGCACCTCACACATTTCCACTACAAGTGGTGTCACTCATAGTAATCCGGTTTGCTATAGAAGACACAATACTTTAAGTGTATATTTAGGGGAAAAAAATCAAAAGGTATTGCAATAGCTATCATATCATATATAAAGATGAATGTCTTGACTGTGAACAGTTTTAACAGGAGCTCTCTTTAACCTCTGTCTAAATATGTATCTCACCATCTTTATGGATTAATACCTTAATTTGTAGCAGAATTAAGTGCTGCATTGGTGGCTCGGCAATTATTATTGTTGCGTTTTTTTTTAAAAATCTTCCTCAAATACAGCACTGATAGATAAACATTTCTAAAATATTGTCGCTGTGTTGTTAGGAATTCTTTAAAAAAGCTGCAAAAGGCGACACAAAGCTGGTAGGACGTGATGCCCGCCGTCTTCTGTTATGAATTGTGTTTCGTCTTGTTGTGACGGGCCTGCTCCCCCGTGCTGTCACTCAGTTGGGAGTGCAGGTCTTGCAGGGGCCCGGTTTTTCTTATTGCAGTCTGGTAGCTGTTCAGTGCGGCGCGATGCGGGCTTCCTCTCTGCGATCGGGGAACGCGGCTTGTCTAGGCTGCACCTCTGCTGCAGAGCCTCTAAGGCTGTCCAGGCTTAGAGCAGATGAGTGTGTGATACCCGAGCTCAGCTAAGCAGTTATGCTCGTTCCAGAGAGGTTCCCGTGTGCTGATTATCGATTTCTCATTACACTGGCTTATATAATATTTTTGAGACTGTACACACCACAAAATCTCTCCTTGCCTGTAAAGGACAGGCATCAGACTGGTGTGAAATATAACCAGCAGTGATGTTCATTCAGATCGATTTGATACTTGATTGTGCATTTAATGTGAAAGCTGGAAATAACATATGCACAAAAGTTACATACATGTTCCGCTGCATGGGTTCTTGAAATATCAACTTTCCACAGAATGTTATTTACGAATGATGCTGGATTCCAGTTCTTACTTGGGGAATCTTTGGAAGAATCTTAGAAAACTCAGTCATAAGGATGTGTAGTATTCATGACTGCTTTTTAATTTGTTTATAAATACGCTGGTAGATTCTAAAGCTGTAGTTGTGATCATGCTTTTGCTCAAGCGGCTTGTGTGTTGCGAAATCTGTGAGTCCCACAAGTGTCACGTTTAACCAGTTGTAGTTTTCACAGCCTGAGAGCTGGGCTGCTCCGGGTCAGCATGGAGGGAAGCAGGGTCGTTTCCTGGCTTTGCTGCTGGTGTTTACACCAGCCTGTCCATTAGCCGGCGTGGCGCATGTCGCGGAAGCGACGGAGATGGACTGGCAGGGCACAGCTCAGATACTGCATCTTTTCTTTCACCCCATGGCTTGTATGTTGGTGAAACCAATCATTAGAAAGAGGGAAGTCTGCCTTTTCCTGCAGGGGCGGAGTCCTGTGTCTAAACCTCAGGGCCGAGTTGCATCTGATGCCGATATCTGACCAGCCAGAAGGGGGCAACAAACGGAGGTAGATTCAGGACAATGATAGAGACGTGTGTACCTCTCCTCAGCAGGTTTACGTTCTGCCGCCTCTCTTCGTAAAGCTCATATCGTGAACGTTAAGTCTGCGGCACTGTTTGTAAATATTAAAAACGAATGAACGGAAGCGCTTGGGAATGACAGTCTCATCTTCGAGAAGCTGGAAAGCCCTTGCTTGTGTATTTTGCGGTCAGGGTGCAGGCGCAGGAAGATGTGGTGAATGGGTTTCTTGTTCCCGGCAAGCAGGACAATGGGGTTTAATTGTGTGGGCTGGTCTGCCAGTGTCAGAATGGTGAGGTCTTCTGACAGAGACTCAGCTGCAGCACACAGACATCTCAGTGTGAGTGCGAGCAGAGGCAAGGTCAGTCACGGACGCAGAGCCAGAGATGCGGCTCAGTGCGAAAGATAGGGACTCCCCCAGTTACGTTTTATTGCACCATTTACATTTGCGTGTTTGTTTACATTGTGTACATTTGAGAAAGCAGAGTCAGACAGTCCCTGGCGCAAATGGGGGTTAAAGGCCTCGCTCATGGCATCAGTGGTGAAATCACTTTACTGCCAGTGGGATTTGAACTAGCAACCTTCAGGACCCACATCCTAACCTACTGTTATTTGTTTATTTCTTTTTAGTTCAGCGTGTAAACCAAGGAGATTTTTTTTCCCCAGTTGACTATGAAATTGCTCTAAGAGCTTTGTGACGCGTCGCGCAGGACCACCCGCACGTTCCTTTAAAATAACAGCACCTGACCCATTTCGGGCCGCAGTATTTTTACTGCAGAAAACTCGGGAGGACTCTGCGGTGCAGGAGTGCAAACTGAAAAGTGGGACAAAGACCTGGTACATGCGTGATGCTCCTTCCTCCACGGGTTTGAAACTAACGGCTCATGGAATGGAAAAAAAGAACCAAGCATGTGAGTTGTTGATATAAGGTGGTTTATCTTTGTGGAGATTTTTAATGCGGCTTCTGTCTCATCCTCTTCCTGCCCTCGCCAGGACCCTGTTATGCTGGCGGTGTCGGGCTCAGCAGGTTAAGGATCTGAGCCTGTGTCTCGGAAGGTTGTGGGTTTTAACCCTATGGCAGCACAGTAATCGTAGCACATGAGCAAGGCCCTTAAACCCAACAGCTACTGGGGAACTGGACACTGACTGACCCTGGGCTCTGACCTCAAAAACTCTCATGGAGATCAAGATGGAGTTTGTAGGAATAGAATTCCTAAGTACATTGTACAAAGGACAACTTCTGTCTTACTCTGTAATGAGTCTGTTTGTAGCTTCCAATAAAAGTCTTTGACCACTTTTAAGGTCCATACAGTACCTGTCTCCGAATCTTGAATCCTTTCATTCTTTGAAACCATCTCCAACATGTAAAGATAGAAGACAGGGTAATGGTGAAATGGAGTCTTTGTGTGTTGTACTTGCTTCTCGCTGAGGTTTGCACGAGGAGCCCTTTCCATGTCATACTTGGATCATGGTCACCGTGTTTCTGGGTCGTCGCCCGTCATCTTGCTCTGCTCATAAATGCCCCTGAGCTTGACGTTTTGCCAGCTGCTGTGATATGCTGCCCCCTAGCTGCTCTGGTACTCGCCCTCGGTGTCTGATCTGTAGAGTCATCCGTACCAGAATTTATAAAGGGGAGGTGAGCTAGGACACCAAAAACCTTGGCAGGTACATTGTATCCAGTAACAGCTTCCCTTTAAGCTCTTGTGCCTTGAAATATTAAATCCAAAAACTGTTCTTCATAGGTTTAATTTAAAAAAAAAAAAATTAAGCCTGCCCCCTTGTCTACCTGGACACCACATGGGTCTCAGATCCTTCCCCATAGAGTGTGGTTTGTAGATCTACTAAAATATGTTGCTGACCTTGTGGTTTTTCCACCTCTCCCATTTTTCTGGCCCTTCCCTAAAAAAAAAAAACAAATCTGGGAATGACTTTGCTTCAAGCCCAGTCATGTTAGCCGCAGCTTGTATAATGTATCATTTCATTAATTCATGAATGGTGAAGGTGTTTTATTTTGCATGTGAAGTTAGAGAGCTTTTGCTGATTACGATCTTGTGTTCTGGTCGCGGTTTTCTGCTTGTCACTCCCCGTTTGATGACACTGAGGTGTGGTATCCTCGTGTTATTTCTCAAGCTCACGCCATGCTCCGTCCATCACTCTTTTGGTCCTGTGTTCCTGTGAATGCCGTGTCATAAGTGAATTGATTTCAAGAGAAATATCTCAGACACTTTGGGAAACTTTTCGGGCTTTGGTTACATGTGGTGGCGTAAAAGCATCCATATGTCTTTGTTATTTTCTTGATGGCTTGTTAGACAGAGAGGGGAAAGAGTTCAGCTGACCTTTTCAGCTTTTCTAATTGTGTGTGCATTTAAATCTGTGAAAGATAACTGTCGAATGAAAGAGGTGGTCCACTCTTGTTTACTCTCATGTCAGGGCGTTTTTTTTTTTTTGGCAAGTTCTGCACGTTCTCTGGTGGGCTCGCTTTGGTGTGGGGGATGTCACCTGACCGGGTGTCTGTTTTTAAGAGCCGTGCTCAGTAACCGCCTGCGGAGGAACTTGTATAAGCAAAAGCAAAAGATGTTTTCTGTCTCTAAATCTGAATTTGTGTCAAGTACACCGGTTGTGTTTATGAAGCTTGACTCGTGGAAATTCCCCATCGTAAGAACACAGGAAACCAGGACGTTGTCTCCAGGACAATTAGAGAACTTGTTTACTGTGGAAATGGCAGGGTTGTAGGTTCAGTCTGGCTTGTATGACTTCATAAGCTGATGTAGAGCCCATATCGCTGAAGTTGTAAGTGGTTCTGGGAAATGTAGATGTTTAAGGACTCTGAGTGTGGTGTTGCACTGAAGAGCCTCTCTTATTGTCTAGTAGTGCTTAGCTTTGTGTCCATAACCGGTCGGTCAGATGTGTGATGAATAAAGAGAGAGACAATGAGCGTCCCCTCAGTGTGGCTAAAAGAAATGTCTGTAATGTAATATGTTATTTGTTTTCATCCTGGAGGTAACCAAGCATCTGAATTCGAGGGGGTTCAAGTTCTGAGCAATCCCCTTACCTTTTGTGTTGATTAGAAATGACTAAATTAAAGGAAGGCTCTGATATATAGTGGGGGGGGGGGGATGCTGTTGACCTCACCTGGGGACATTACTCGGAGGTGGAAGGAATATTGAGGACCTCCTCAACCCTGCCTCAGATACATCTACACACACTGCCTTTGAGACATCTGAGGGCACAGAGCCTCGGGATGCTGGGGGGGGGCTTGCCCATCACTGGGGCTGAGGTGGCCAGGGTAGTTAAATAGCTACATGGTGACTGGGCCCTGGGGGTGGACGAGGTCCTCCCGGAGTATCTGACGGCTCTGGATGTTGTGGGGCTGTCGTGGCTCACACGGCTTCTCAACAGTGCATGGAGGTCAGGGACAGTGCCACTGGATTGGCAGACCGAGGTGGTGGTCCCCTAATTTAAGAAAGGGGACCGGAGGGTGTGTTCCAACTACAGGGGGATCACACTACTCAGCCTACCAGGGAAAGTCTATTCTGGGGTACTGGAGAGGAGGGTGAGATCAATAGTTGAATCTCGGATTCAGGAGGAACAATGCGGTTTTCGTCCTGGCCGTGGAACACTGGACCAGCTTTATACCCTTGTGAGGGTGCTGGAGGGGGCCTGTGAGTTGCCTATCCAGTCTACATGTATTTTGTGGATTTGGAAAAGGCTTACGATCGGGTTCCCCGAGGTGCCCTGTGGGGGGTGCTTCGGGAGTATGGGGTTGTGGGAGATTCGGTCCCTGTATGAATGGAGCAGAAGCTTGGTCTGCATTGCCGGTAATAAGTCGTCATTCACGAGGGTAGGCGGGATCGAGAGCTGGACAGACTAATGGGAGCGGCGTCTGCAGTTCGTTGTGGCTGGGAAAGAACTGAGCCGAAAAGTAAAGCTCTTGATCTATTGGTCCATCTTCATCCCTACACCACCTATGGTCATGAGCTATGGCTAATGACAGAAAGAATGAGATCGTGAATATAGGCGGCCGAAATGAGGTTTCTCTGTAGGGTATCTGGGCTCTCCCTTAGGACCAAGTTGAGGTGTTTTGGACATCTGGTGCAGATGCCTCCTGGGCGGCTACCCGGAGAGGTTTTCCGTGCATGTCGTACAGGGAGGAGGCCCCGGGGCAGACCCAGGACTCGCTGGAGGGGTTATATCTCGGCTGGCCTGGGAACGCCTCGGTGTCCCCCCCCAGGAGCTGGTAGAGTTAGCTGGGGAGAGGGAGGTCTGGTCATCTCTCCTGAAGCTGCTACCCCTGCGACCCGACCCCTGGACAAGCGGAAGTTAATGGATGGATGTAATAGTAATACTGTAAATAGTTAAACCTTTGTGTGTGAATGTGCCCTGTGATGGGTTTGCGCCCCATCCTGGGCTGTTCCTGCCTTTTGCCTGTAGCCTCTGGGATAAGCTTTGGACCCCCCTTGACTAGGACAAGCGATTACAGAAAATGGATGGATGGGTTGCCCCTTTGGCCCAGTGGGTCATACTCTTGCTTGAGTCCTCCAGCATTGGGCTTTGAACCCCCCTCTGCCTGGTGTGCACAGTTTGCACGTTCTCCCTGTCACATGGGTTTCCTCCTGCCATCCAAATACAAACATTTAAGCCCCCTGGTGGCCTCTGTGGATGCTTGGGGTCCATGATGGTCTCCTGAGGAGAGACCACAGCCCCTGCGTTACCTGGATCCAGGTGATCAGAAGATCAATAGCTGCAAGTCCCTTGAGCTGAGGGTGATCCGACATCCTGGCAACAAGCCTCTGACAAGCACGCTGGCTCACTGCTGTCCCTGTGCATGATCTCTGTAATGTATGAGTAACTGTACGTTGCCCCTAGTATATGATTAATCCCAGAACAGGAACTGAGCACTGCGGTGAAACCATAGCTACAACACTGTATATGAGCTTATGACTGACTATTAATACGGGATGGCAGATAGTTTGAGTCTCATAGGTAACACGTCCAGGAAAAGGTGCAGAGAAGAATCTGTAAGCAGCTTTCTGTCTGATTTGTGAAGGTACATTTTACTTGTATTTGATTATATCTCTACAAATGAAAATTATTGGGTTTACAAATGAGAAGTTTTATATTCACATTTGAGGGTAGACACTATATATGTGGTACTGGTATGTTTTAGAATGAGTGAGTCATAATTAAAATGCATGCAAATGTTACTTTTCAGTTGGAACCATGAAGCGTACGAATAAGAGAGGATTCACTGAAACGGTCTTTGAGAAAAAGCATTTGAGGCTGGGAGACCTTAAATGTGAGCCTGTCCTCCGACGCAAAAAGTACCTTCACAATGATGTGCCTCTAATCCCGAAACCAGTAGAATTCCAAATTACCAAAGTGATTCATGTCACCGGGGAATCGGGAATGAGGGGAATCCTGGATGTATCGGGATTCCGGGTCAGGGAGAACACTGAGGGTGAAAACGGGACGCGGTTTCTCTGGTGGGGCCTGACCGCGGATGATGCCGACCTCCTGTCTGCACAGC
>JAODKF010000089.1:4506318-4529147 GCA_026779585.1 Mormyrus proboscirostris
CCCCCCCCCCCCCCCCCCCCCCCCCCCACCCTGAATCTTGAAATGAAATACCGAACAGAAATGTACCTTGATTGCTAAAAAAAAAGAGAAAAACAACAAAAAAAATCTTCAATTTGTATACATTTTACATTCTGTAAACCATTCCTCCAATTCTTTTGAGGAATCACAAAGGAAATAATTAATACATACTGTATTTTGCCATTTATATTAGTTTCTAAAATCCTCTTATTTTCTATTAGAGGTTTTTAAGGCCTTGTATAAAAAATTATAATAATCTTTAGACCATGGGCTTCATTTTTTCCAGATGCACTTTTATTCCGTGTAATTTTTGTGAGATCAGATATTGTCTGCAGAGAGTTAAGATGAGCAGATTTTCAGAGTGATAAGCTGGAGTTGGTGGGTAGTGTGTTGAACGTGTGAATTTCGGGCTGGATGGGGCCTCCGCGCTGAAAGGCTGTGCTGGTCGCGGTTTTGGGAGGGGGGCGGCAGCGCTGGGTTCGCGTCCTCGAGCTTCTGCCTCGTGTTCAGCGGAGTGGCGACGAGGACACCTGGCGCTGTGGACTGTGGCGAATACTGTGAGCGTCTGATGCTAATGCTACCGCTAATGGGGATGGGGGGGGGTGGGTGTCATATCACAGGGTGATGGAATGTCTCTTGTTCACAACCAGCATTATCCTTTGCTCTTTAGGAGGGGGGAGGGTGACCCAGCAAACGGAACGAGCCTGAAGACACAGTGGGTGTCTGTAGCACTGTTGTGGATTTAGCAGTCGATCACGTCCCCTTTTTCCTGTCTAATCAGGGGCCATCATGCGCTGCCTTGCCCTGCTGAGGATTATGGGAAATGTCACAAGTACCCTCCCACAGCTGCCCAAGAAGATCTCTTGATATATTAATAAAGTCATGTGCGAGCATGGGCGTCTAACTTCTGGACTTAAAATGGAGGTTATTCGCAAAGGTTAATTCACCGTGTTTTTCCTTTTTCTTTTGAACTGCTGTGGCAAGAAGCATAAACTTCGTAAGAACTAAGCTGCTTTTCAGAGTGGGCGCGGGCTCTCAAAGCGACCCATAGCTGCTTTTTTTTTCCCCCACTTCAGACAGGAGTCTTTGGTTCAGGTGATTAGCTGTCTAAAAAAAAATAAAAAATTTCGGGGCTGATGAGCAGTTTCTGTAGGCGAGGAGGTGAACTTTTGCAGATGAGAATCGGCTGCCCTTTCCAAAAAACAAGAAGAACACAGCTGGCCGTCGTTCAAGCACGAAGGAGATGATTTAAATGATGACAAAGAGGGTGTTACACATTCCCGTCTGTGAGGTCATTCTTGTTTTTTTTTTCCGTTTTAATTTCATTCTTTTAATTAGCTAAGATTCATGCAAGCATCCAGTGGATATCTCACTCAGCACATCAAAACATAGCCATCGCTAATAGTTTGACAGAAGTAACACTAAATGTTTTTTTTTTTTTTTTTTTCCTTTTTAAGTCTGGAGGTAAACACTTGATTTGTGATGTTACCTTAGTTACTTATAAGAAGTCATGTCACTTTGGCAATATCCAAGGACCCTTTTGAGATTTATAGTCTGAAATGTATGCACTCCCCCCTGTTTTGCATGATTCGGGGAGGGGGGGGGGGGGGATTTCCAAATGAGCAGAAAGAGATTTGAGGTGCAGCTGTGTAAAAAATGATGAACAGTCCAAGTTCTGTACACACGACAAGAAGTGTGTTAAATTCTTCAAGATTGGTCTTCTCAGTCTCCATGGTTCTTGTTTTGATTCATTCAAAAAGCAAGAACTTGTTTGGGTACAAACAGCCAAGAACTGATGCACAAAGTAACTTGTGAGGCATGGGTTGAGGCTTTTTCAGGCAATTTTGAAAATTGATATGTAATAGCTGGGAAATTTAAATGACTACTGGTAAGATTATACAGGTGTGATTTGGCTGTTGTGTTGGATTTTTCAAAACATTTTTCTTTATGGTATAATTAGTATTTATATGAAATTTGTTTTGATGTGTAATATTTGCTTGTAGACAGTTGATGTAATCAGTTCATTTGGTATTATGGTCTGGCCACAATATTTTAAGACATGAGTTTTCTTAATTATCCTCTTGATTTTTTTCAGATTTGAACTGTGTAAAATGATCTAAATGAAGTTGCTTTGTAAAAAAACTGGCATCGGCCTGCCTAAACTTGCAGTATTCTGACAGGATATTTCGAACTGGCTTTTCGATGGGATGGCGCGGAATCGGGTGAAGGTCTACAGCTGTCACACATCTTGCTTTCTGAAGATAATCAGGGTAGCCAGAGATGGTGGCTGTGTTGTCTTTACTCTTGAATACCACAGATGAGAATTTCCATTATTTTTTTCTTTTGATTCTCTGCTTTAGATTTGATGCTTGTTTCACCCTGTTTAAGTTGGTTGAGAATTTGGTTGTTCTGGTTTGTCCCTGTACTGTAGTTCTGTGTAGATCACCGGCGTAGTGAATATGTAACCTTGAACTTTGTCAGTTAATAAACTTTGTCAAAAAAATTGGTTTACTTCTCTGCTAGTGTTTTTTTTTTTCTTTTTATGAAAATCCTGGGAGGAAGATGATTTTAAGGCAGCATTACATAATTTTTATATGTGTAAAAGCGTACCCTCACCTGTCAATCACAAGAGTTAAGCTAGTTGGCTGTAAGTAACCTATAACCTGACTCCAGTTTCATTTGTATTTAAAATCTCAAAATCTATGTAATCTCATTCACTCATGTCTGTACTATTCCAGACCAATACATGCAAGCCTCTTGGTTAAAAATAAACCTGTTTTTCTGCAGCCTTCAGTTCCACCTGTCAACATGTAGAAGAAAATTTCCTCTTAAACCCCGCTGGCAAAAGCTCTCCGTGGGCCCGTGGTGTGGCATACTTGCGGTTTACATACTTCTAAGGCAGTTCAGTGGCGGGTGACCTCTGGTTTAACCTTGAGTCTTTGCAGTTGTTTATTGTTGAGTTTTCAGTATGGCGTCGGTGAATGGCGCCAATATTAAATGTAGCCTAATGCAATTTAATTTTGCCTACTTCATAACCGTTTGTGTGGCGTAACTAAATACTTTGCTAAAGGAAGTGCTGGCAGATTGGTACTGAGGTCGGCACGATTCACATTATGCGTAATGTTACTTAGCGCGCTGGAGAGACAGGAGCCTGAATGAGGGGGAGAAAATTAAAAAACTCGAGCATTCTCAACCTGGGAACTCATCATGAGCATTGGTCTTGATTCCGAGCCTCATCCTCAAGGTTTGGGATTGGCTGAGAAGTCGCTGTGTGTGGTGATCTGTCTCTGGACTCGCCCCCATGATGATAAGCAGTAACTGCTTGTGCACTTACTTCAGAATCCAAACATGTGTTGTTATTTTCAGATTACACGGGTGGCACATCGCTGCAGTCTTTAAAGGCGGGTTTTAGAACAAATGGCAGGCACCTCCTGGAAACAACTACTGAGATGGCATGCTATCAAAATAAACCAGAAAACAAAAACCTGGAATGGAGCGTTACACGTGAGCTGTCATCGCGGATTCAGAGGAATCGGCGCGGCTAGCTGCTGCAGAGTTTTGATGCATTAAAAAACTTTTATTCTAATCATTATGCCTACTAGGGTTTTGTGACAATTCCATTATTTATATTGCCGATTGAGAAGAGAATTCAAGAGGATAGAAATTATAGCTTGACAGTGTTTAGCCGCTGTGAGCAATTTATTGGCTCTGTAATTGCAATGGTGCGGTTTAAGCACTCTGACAGATTGGGACAGATTTCACAAATATTAATTCATTTGCCAAAGCAACTGTCTCTAGCAGGGATCGTCGACCTGTCTGTACAGCGACAAACCTGTCTGTGGCAAGATCCATCCAGGCCCATAATAAAAGACCGTCCAGGTTATGTTTTTAAATAACATGTACGTGGTAAAAGTAAAATTTTGATCATAATGTCCATCAGAATCTGTCAAAGCATTGGTCCCTGGGTTTCAGATGCATGATTGCATAGTTTTACCACAGAAAAGGGAAAAATAAAAGTATTTGTGAGTTATTAAAGACAAAAAATGGAGTTTGTTTTGTAAGGTGAGTTACAAGATATTGTTGCAGGTATGGACAAGGCCAACTTGAGAATTCGGTGGCCTCCGTTACGTCTTAGAGCTGAAGCAGGACATTGCCAGCTTTACCGTAATCTTATGATGAGTTAAGCAAAATCAGTCAATGGCCTTATGCTTTATGTTTTTTTTTTTTTTTTTTTACAGTTTTTCTGAATTGCTAAAATACTAAACCCCATTCTTAGAACAAAACCGTGAATTGCAAGAACGCATTTATTAAATCAGTCACTCATTTGGAAAAACTCATAACAACATTCACCCAGTTAGACAATTTGCTGATCCAAGGCACCCTTTTTTTTCGCAAAATTCGAAACAAATTTTTACCCATCGAAGTACATTTTGCAGCGTGTTGAACTTTGATGCATGATGGAAAATGCAGGCCACAAAACTCAAATGCAATCAGCACACAGTAGTTAGACACAGTGACTCAAAATTGTTCAAACGCATTTCTAGACACGCAAAGAAGCCAAAGAGTGACTAGAACAGTGCCGGATGAGAGTGCAAGTGTCATAAGTGAGTTGAAGTTCAATGTCAAAGAATGGATGGGTACCGCAGAGGATTCTTCCCCTGTTGCCCAGCAAGCGGGAGTATTTTACTAGGATGTAGACAAAGTCCTGACCCAGCCCTGTGACATGATGATGAGGCACAAAGAATGTATTTCCTTGACTTTAACTTGGCAGTTGTACGACATTTTACCGAAATTTGCCTTTCATTTGGATATTTTTTTCGTACTTTATCCTTTACAGTAACTTTTTTGGGAGTGCTGAATACCTCAAACGTCACACATCCCTTTATGTATCATTAACTGCAAACATTTTTGCTAAACAGCAATTTATTTTTTTATGTAACTATTTTCACTGTACTCATGTGCAGTCGGTTTCTAGTTTAGCAATACAACATGCACAAGGTCACATCCACAGTAAACATTTCTCTGCTTTCCAGGAGCAGATTTGACTGGTAGTTTTTACAATTTTTTTGCTGTATTGTGTAATGAATGCTCAGTAATGTTTATTTATTGAACATTAACTTGCGTGTGATCTGCTTGAGCGATTCAGATAAACTGCGATATAACTCTTAATAAACCACCAGTGTCTTTGATACCATGTGACCACACCCGGAAGTGGCCCGCATGCCCGAGCCTGACTCGGGATCTCTCTTGGCGTAGTAACGTAAGTACTAAGCGGGGATTTTCGTCTGTGTTGCAGGAAGGACACGGCATAAACATACGGAATAACATGGGACTGCCGAGAATCAACACATGCAAAATAAATTAAAAAGAACTGTGGCGTAAATGGAAATATTAAATTATTATAAGTAATCGAATTTAGCCACAGGCTTATCAGTGCTGGATGTTTCCGCATCTCTTTCGTTGTCGCTTCTCCTGCCATCTAGTGGTGAATCTAGATTACAGCGGCTGGAAAAAGCGGAAAAAACAAAGCGGTTTGTAAGACTTGTTTAACATAACGTCCTTGGCCAAAATAAAACAGTTTTATTCATGGTTTTAAACTGAGTAGATTCTGAAATGTGCTTTTAAATAAAATACAGCCACACCCCTAAAGAGACTTACACAGTCACTGAAACTGAGTAAACCGAGAGCTGTGCGTTACAAAATATTAATATAATATTCCGAAGTATTTTATCATTCTAAATTTCCGTGGACTACATTGGTGATTTGTTTCAGGACTTTTACTGCTGTAATTATAAATGACCTTTTGTGTTATCCAAATGGAGATACCGTTATCAGTTCTTGCCAATATTATTATTTATTTATTATATTGTTGTTAATTGTTACTAATAATAATACTTTTGCAAGTGTTGCGGATGTTGTGTTAACTTGGGCAAAACCGCTCTCCGCCGTCGCCGCTATTTTCCAGCGAGCGAAAGCTTATCTGCACAAACACCCACATTTGTGCACTACAAATGCATACAAAATTCACAATAGCTCAAATAAGCTATAAATCTACGTCTGCCAATGTGTTCCATGTTGAAATGTATTTTAAATGTTGATTGTTCTAATATGTTCTTACTTCAGAACCTTGAATATTTTATTACTGACGTTGGTAATCATATAGTAAAACGTGATATGTAAAGAGTTATTTTGTTAGCATGTACACTAAATTAGGCGCGATACAGTGAAGATTAGTACAGTCACTGGTACCAGGAAAACACGCACATCTATGAATCATCTTGCATATGTTAAATGGTATATAATGACTTCAGTATTTATTCTCTCCAAACGTACAATGAACATGTTTAGTCCTTTATTTTGTGCATATTTGGAGAATGGATGTGAAATCTACACGGTTTCTGCAGGTTCTCGGTGTTTCCTCGCGTTCACATATCGTGTGACCCGAAACAACGAAAACACAACAGCCCGCATGCTTGTGCAGAAATAGCACAGCTTTTTAATATTTAACCAGTGCTAAAATAAGCGGGCACTGTGACCTTGTGCGTATACTGTTGGAATTTGAATTAAATCTTTAGAAAATGATAAAGACAGTATATTTGCCTTGCTAAAACAACAATATGTTCTGTTCTGTAACCACATTTTCTTTTTTCAGCAACTTTATTACATCTGGTAATTTCTTGCCATTTGGTGGGTGTTTCCCTTCATTTCTATTTGCAGTGCCTACATTCCATCACACCATGATAAGGAATACATCAGTAATTTCCAGGGGTCCGAATCCAGATTTGCACCTTCAAAATTTATTTATAGCTTGGTTTACTCTTATAGGTTTCAACTGCATTTGGTAATTAAGGTAATTTGCGAGTTTGCCCGAGTGAAAATCTGGTGTTCGCCCAGCAGATGGAGCTAAAGGTGCCGTTGCAATAATCTCAACGTTGTTTGATCATAATGTCTAGTTAATATAATTGCCGTTTTAGAAAAAGTTATGGCGTCATCTATTTATTGTACTGCTGGCATTAAATGAACTCTGTCAAAGCTCTTGTGCATATATGCTATTAGACTTGGCTTGTAATGATACCTTAAACACTGATATTGTGAAGTGCCTTTAAATGTAAATTAAGAACAGCTACATCGACTTTTTGGCAAGTCAATTTGATTAAACAATCCATAAATTTAAAAACTATGTAAAGTAATAAAAAATAGAAGGGAATTAAATGTCTTAGAGACTTAAAAGCCTTAAATTTTGATAGATTTTATGATCAGTATAAGATCTGATGTGTACAATAAACCTTTTGGTGGTGGCCAATAAATTGCCGTTAAAACAATGCAAGGAAGCCTTTGGCCTTCGAAGTAAAATTTCAACGGCAAATTGACCACTCTCACAACCACTATATAAAGCAACTGATGAATACAATGTCAATGGCGCAACAGAACCCCACGTTATTTGGCAGGGGTGTGCAGAGTGTTGCGGTCAGAACAGCCCAGTATGCATACTTGGAAACTGACAATCTCCTAGGATCTAGATTGCACGGTACAGGAGAATTTTATCAAACAGCACTGGATAAAAACAAGAGTAACCACTGTCCTGTCCTTATAATATTATTCACAAAGGTATTTTTTCCAGATTAGTCACTGTGGTCTTTGGTTTATCAATGTCCTGACATATGAGTAATATGGTCTCCTGTTCACTTACGTTCTGACCAGCCGGGCAATGCTGCAACAGTAACCTTCAAGAGGAGAAGCCGTGGGAGAATAATGTTCAGATACGTGACTTTTCAAAATGGTCACTTTTTCAGGTGGTCAGCCTACATTGGGGACAGACTGTGGTAGGAAACTGGCCACAAAGGGCAGGAGCTGAAAAACTTTGGTCCACAGTTATAGGGAGGCCTTTTATTGAGCTCCAAGGTGTGAAAAATAGGAGAGCTGGCACATGCAGGGCCGCGAGGGATGGCAAAGCAGCCGCGTGGGCCATCGACAGGAAGTCGTTCACGGAAAGTCGAGTCTACAGTTCCGGGCTCACGAGGGGAGGCACCCGATAGGGTCTGAATGGATGTCTAAAATGACTTATCGCTACAGCTTCTTAACGTATCTCTGTCTGGATATGAGAGTCTTGGCCCATCCATGCATAGTTCACCACCCATCTGCTAAACGCCCCAAATGAAACAATAATAAAGCTAGAAAAAAAAATCATGTCATCACAAATGGAGCGGTGGTGCAGCCCTGAATGAATAGGCGGTTAGTGTGGGGCAGCAGAAATCGCTCGCTTTTCTGGTGGGGAATAACCTACTTAGCAGCTTCTGTTAGGTGTGCCTGGTGTCATCTCGCTGCTATGTAAAAATAGATTTACCAGAATCAACTTACTGTACTTTCTGCTTGCCACTCCGCGCACTTGTCGGCTCCACTTAACTTCAGTTCGCCCGGCAACGCTGGTTTTAAAGAAACAGTCCGTGTTTAGATTGGAAGGGATGTGGGAGAAGCGAACTGGCGGCATCATTTAAATAAACTTTTTTATAGGATAGTCGGATATGTCAGTGCAGCCACTGCAGGAATGGGTGTACAATAAAAGCGCTCTGGCTTGTCTCTATACCTCCTCAGCCGGGCAATCGCTGCTGGTGTGCGGTGCTGCCGTCAGCAAAACCTCCTTACTGTAAATTGTCACGCAACGTGCCGGGTCCGAGCGCGAACAGTGGTCGCCCAGTCCCGAAGGGGGTTTCCTGCGCAGTGAGTGTGCGAGGCGGTGGGTTAGCATCGGCGCGTGGGTGGGGGCACCACATTCGCGCGGTGAAAAACATCAGACCCCTCGAGACGCGCTCGCCGAGTTTTTCCAAAGCAAACGACGCCGCAGGAAAGACTGTGGATTTACAATAAGCGCCGCCCTGAGGTGAAGGCACCGAGAGGCGGAGGTCTTGGTGTGAAAAAGATGATGTTTGTCAATGAGTTGCAGATAAAACCTGCCCTTTCATCTTTGGTATGACATCGTAAACACTGAGTGTACACTGTGTGGTATGACACAGTGAATAGGGAATGCTCGCTATGTAGTATGACACGGTAAACAGAGAGTGTACACTATGGAGTATGATGCAGTGAAAGGGAAAAGTACTCTGTAGTATGGCGCACATGGTGCAGTATAAGAAAGTATGCTTTGAAATATGACACAGGGCCGGTTAAGGGCCCCGGCGCAACAGCACGCATGACGTCACGTCTGATTGTCGCTCAGGACAATCAGAAATATATCTAATACAGGGAAAAGGTTACACAGGCTGTGAGTGTTATACTAAAAGAACAATATAGGATTACATAAAATATATTACGTTTTAAATTGCATTAACTTGTTAAAGGACATTTGTGAATGGGACTGGGGGGACTTCTGGGGGGGGGTTGCTTTGCCCATGTGGTAAATCCAGGCTAAGATACAGTCAATAGGGAGTATACACTGTGTAGTATGATAGTGAATAATGAGTGTACACTGCGAGTATGACAGTGAATGGGGTTTGTACACTACGTAGTATTATACAGTGAATAGTGTACCTTACAAGTATGACAGTGAATGAGGTTTGTACACTACGTAGCATTATACAGTGAATAGTGCACATTACAAGTATAACAGTGAATGGGGTTAGTATACTGTTTAGTATGAAACTGAATGGTGATTATACAATATGTAGTGTGATACATTGAGTTTGCAGTTTACAGCTGTGACAAAATGGATTTCTATCTCTCTCTCTCATTCTGTGCAGTGTAATGAAATGAAGTATTAATAAGGAGTCGAAACTAATGTGGTTTAAGTGAAAAGGAACTTAAGAGAGATACAGGGCCTTCTGGACAATAGCTTTAAAAAGACACTTCACTGTTGCCTTATTCTAATTTTTAAAAGCAAAAGTGATGTTATTTTTGAATGGCGTTGTGCTTTGTATGTCGAATGTATAAATTTTTCAGTAAAGTCAAAATGAATATATAAAATTACCTAGTTCTTAATTTTTCTTCAAATTTTTATCTTTTCAGATGATGCTATGGGATTTAATATTATGTAATCAGGTTGTGAAACTTTAACTGTTTAATGTAGTTCCAAATACGCAATCATGACATAATAAAAAATGTTTTGGCAATGGGTTTGTAATAAACGGTAATAAAAGGTTTCCTTTGTTTGAAGCAGGAACACACGGTTGATGTTTCTATACAGTTATAAAAGTCTGTTAAGAAAATTTGCAGAATTTGAAGGCGATATTTCCAGAAACAATAATCATTCCTAATCCATAATCTTCCATATATATGATTGCAAGAAAAGAAGTAATCACCCTTTATAGATAAGTGTTTGTGAAGATATTTTCAGGTGTATTTTGTATGTTTTAATATCTGCATGGTTCCATTCTATGGGGCAGTTTTATGTAAGTGGTGATGTTGCCATGGTGACACTGCACCAATCGCTCCATGGAGTGATCCATGCACCGGTCTGCATTCTCTGTGCGGTTTGTAGGGACCATTTCTCCTTCCCCATAGGTAAGAGTTTCGTTCTGACTTTGCGTTTAAAAATACTTGCAGACAGTTCTCTTAATAGCGAGGAACCACTCATCTGAGCTGTGCTTGCTTGATTGACACAGGGCAGTGTCAGGTGCACAAGATGTGGACACAATATATGCAGGGCCCAGATCTAGTACCACAGAGATTTGCAGATCTGGTGCAAGGGCCAGTTGGTTGTGCACAAAAACTTCCAAAGGCAGACAGACAAATACCCTTCATTTCTGTTTAATGGCGCCGTTTTGCCACAATTCAGGTCACAGACGCACATCTCCTTACGGAGGACAGCTGGTCGTGATGTTTTTCAACTTTCTGTCCGGCTGCTGTCATTTTCAAAGGTAGCTTTGGGCTGTTTCTGCTGAATACCGTTGCCTTCTGTGGCCTGTCTTGTCCTTTCCCAGGAAAACCTCTGCAAACCGTTTGGGGTCACTGCCTTCTCCCTCAGCCAGGAATCTCACATGATACCTAATTGTGTGTCAACAGGGAAATGAAATTTGGTCTTGACGTCAGACTAGCACCTTTTGACCATAAACTGTGCTATTTAAAAACCAGGTCCAGACTGGAGGTAGATGAATATTGCAAAGAAGGTAATTTTAATGGCATTTACATCTACAGTCTCTAAGACTGAAAAATTGGTGTGAATCTATATATTAATTAAATAATAATTTTTAATTATATAATAATAATAATAGTGCTTTTTTGCTTTTTACATTATTATTACTATAATTTATTAAGATGCCATCAAGTCAGTTTCAAGTTGCCAAATCATTGGTGTTCTAGCGAAACACGGAGCTGAAATAATATTGATTAAAGTGAATTTGTAGTGCTGACTATATGATAAAATCATTTAGCAGGAGTAACTAGTTTTAAATATATCACAATTTTGTGCCGGTGTGAGTTTTGATTTTAATGTTTGATCGTAATGCTCTATTTTCTGGACAGTTAGACAGTCAGGTCCTCTTCCTGTAAGCATCTGTTCCTTCCAGGCAGGGCTGTGAGATGACTCGAGTGCCTGGGCTTTCTTGAAGGCTTTGGCGACACGGATGAGTCAGTGTTTGATATGTCTCTGAGGACTCTGCATAACCTGTGCTTCTGTGAGACTGCAGAGGAGCCCGAAAATACCAGCTAAGTCAGCATCTTCTGGGCTACGCCGCAGCGTCGGCCTGCCACGTTCCCGTTCGTGGGCCTAGGCGTACCATCTCATTTTCTAGAACCTCTGAGTAATCATGCTCGGTAAAAGCCCTGTCCAGCATAATGGCTGCGATCAGGTAGAGATTTATTAGTATCTACTTTTTGTTCCAATCGCCTATTATAGCGCTGATGTTTTCCCCTTTGTTGGTGAGTACCGGTTCACAGGCAGGGAGAGAATCGAGAATAGGAGAAGTGGAAATGCACCGCGCATGGGGGTCGCGTCGGAGACACCTGCGAGTTGCAACACTTTCCAGTTGTGCCTGTGGACAGCGCCATCCAAGCTAGTCTCCTTCTTCTTTCTCTTCTACCCTCCGCAGGCCATGAAATAGCATCATTTTTTCTTTCCGCAGAGTAGCTGTGTGCGCTCTTTGTCGTGTCCTTTGTGGGACATGAACTATAGCAGAAATGGAGTAGCAGTCCCTGTTGTAGGACAGTGTGGTGGTTCCTGTCCATACTGCTTGTGTTTAGTCCTCTTGTAAACCTCCCGTACTCACAAGGCGGACACTGTGGAAACTGGTTTCTTAGCTAAATATCACATTATAAGCCAAAAGGAAAAAATCAATCGGTTAGTTACACAGGCACTTTTTTTCCAGATGGTTCTGTATATATACCAGTCAAGACAGGAAGTTCTAGAACCCAGTTAATGGATGATTGAAATATGCCACCTCTGATCTTTCGTTAAATTTATTTTGTCTTATCAGTAGTTTTTTTCCAACCCCCAGCATGTGGCTCAGGGGAATGTAGGTTTCGGGACTTTCTTCCGGTGGTGCCATATTCCCAAGACAGCAGTTGGTGTTTCTCTAACTTGCCTCCCCGGAATGAGCTTGGATCGCAATGAATCGTGGGATTGGTCTCATTTGGTGAGGATGCGACCCAGGTATCCCTGATATTCATGGCAGGGCAAGAACGGCATCCAGGGATTTTAACCATCCTACATACTTCTGTTCTCGAGTATTGGAACTGGTCGTCGGCAATGGAAGATGACGTAAAACGGGTTCGCGAGAACACAAGTACAGTCGAGTACGCCTATTGAAAAACACTCGAGATATTGTCGCCACTGGGTCTGCCTAATTAATGACATCAAAACATCTATGCTACCATGTTTCAGCCAGTGGTCATGCAGCTTTTTCCCTCATCAACAAATTGCACTTGTCTCTGGTCAGCACTGGCTCTTTGACAGCTGCCTCAGATAGATCTTACTTTGTACAAAGGACATCTGACAAATAAGTAAATGTAGATGCGATGCATAAATCTCACATTAGCTAAGCGTCGTTATAATTAGGCCTACTGATCAGAGACCATGCACAAGTCTGAAGCAAGTATGAGCAGCAGATGGATTGCAAGGACGTTTTCCACAATGCCACAGACCTTTTCGGCGTCAATGGTTAGCATGCACCAAGAGCAAGTTGCTGTGTTTGGTTATGAGTGTAGGGTCTTTTTCGAAATGACTTGAGGTGTCTCCCCCTACCATTTACGAGAGGCCACACCTCAACAAGATGGATGTCAGGAATCTGTGCTTGGAGCAGATAGTTTGTAGGACGCTCATGATGTGTTGAGAGGAATTCCCGGGACTGTCGTTTCAACACCTGTCTTCATGGTCAGCTACATACAGTACTTTCCTTTCTAACATGATTACCAAACAATAGGTTTTGGGTGTTAGCATACATTGAAACTGAAAAATTACTATTTATGCACACTATAATTATCAGTTCACCGAGAGAAGTACACAACCTCATACTTTTCTAGGTCATTTTTAACTTTACCGTTTATCTTAGGGAAGAGTGCTTCAAATTGAGCATCAGTATTCCGTGTTTTGGTTCCACAAACCAAGCCAGGATGGGCCAACAAATGCTGTGAAGCATCACGCCCTGCCGGTATGTCAAAGTGACATCATGGAGAAGTGCCGGAGGCAGCATGGTGGACAGTGCCGACTCCTGGTCACCACGGTGACAACGCATCCAAGGGGAGCCGAGAAAGGAGCAGGAGCAGGTGAGGAGCGGGCAGAGGGAGCGACGATCTGCTTCGCGCAGCATTTGGATCGACATAGAAGATGCTCCACAAGAAGTGGCCTTCCCATGGTACAGTAGCAGTGGCAGCCTGACCCAAGAAATGTGGAGAATGGTGATGGGCGACAGAAACTGACTGGTTACACTGCCTGGCATCACATATTAACGTCTCAGTGTCTCGTGCCTCCGCTTCCATTAACTTAAGAAATGTCTTAAACTGTCATATGGATGATTTTTCAAGGCGTCCTCAAGTACAAGGACCTGGGCATTAATTTGATAATAAATATATTAGATACCGTAACACTTTGAGGCCGATTTTTGCTGACTAAAAAGCAAGAAAGTGAAGCTTATTATGGGAGGGTAAAATGCAATTTCAATTCTGTGTTTCGTCATGTCCTCCGTAAATGACTTCGATTTAGCTTTGAAGGATATAAGTGCCTTTATTTTCAAGCTATTGTCACTGCACAGCCTCTGTAACCATTTCACTCAAGGTCGGAATTAAATTGTTCAAAAACCAATTAAAATATAACTCATAGTTTGTCCTGAACTATATCCTGAGGACCCTGTGCGCGTTTTGTTTTTTTTGGCTCTTCGCGTGAATCTCAACCACAGCGCCACAGGATGAGGGCAACGAGAAAAATCTGTTTCCTAAACAGTCATAAATGAAAGGAAACGGTGCTCTTGTCTCTTGTTTTTCTCTTTCATAAAGCAGACTGTTTTTATTCTAAAATTAGCAGCACCTTCGCCCACAAATTTCATTGAGAAAATGGTATTCAGATATAAGTACTTTTTTTCTGCAATAACAAAAGCTATGCAGGGGTTTTTCTGAAGTCTCTCTGCTGGGTTTTGGACTTTTTTGAAAAAAGTGGCACACAAACACATACCCAAATATGAACTAATACTTAGTAAATTACCCTGCAGGACAAAATGCCGTTTCGCCCAGTGGTTCCTGGTAAACTTTGATTATTAGGTTTGTTTTAAGTTATTTTTGGGAAGGTGGTTTTCCGACAGCTGTTTTGTGTTGTGAAGACCCAGTGTGTTGATAAAGACCACAATGCCTTGAAAAACTGGTGGTGATAGAGCCCACCGCCTCATGCCATCCCCACGCATCTCTGAGTTTATGATGCCCTTATCTGGGATGAACTTCCCTGTCCACAAAGCTATGTCCAGTTCCTTTCTCTGACACAACTCACAAATCCTCTTGGGTGTAAAAAAGACGGCCTGCTATGTACCCTATACACCTGATATGAGTTTAGTCATGCACCTACAATTATTGGTGGCTGGATGTTTTATGACTACAGTATTACCCTGAAACACTCGCCTCTTTCAGTAACTTGGACCTTGTTGTTATGTACTAAGCAAAATACATTCACACTCAGACACACATAACTATGTGTATATGTGGTGGGCATGTTGTTTATTGAACATATTGTTTATTTATTTATTTTTTGCAGTACAGACAGTACTCCTCTACTTACGAACTTTCAACTTACGAACTTTCAGACATACAAATGAAAAGGACTGCAAATCCACCTAGTATGACTTCTGGCCGCTACTCCCGCCGCGCGGCATCGTAGCGTGCGTACTCCCAGCATCCTAGTTCTCTGTACTTGCGTACACCCTTAAAATAATGTTGATTAATGACTTACGAACATTTCAAGTTATGAACGGCCGTTCGTAATGCAACTCATTCGTAAGTCGAGGAGCGTCTCTACTCCCTGTCTGAATTGTTAAAATTCGCGTCACCTGAGTTATGATGAATGACACCTCTTTTTGTTAAATTCTGAAAACAGTGAAAATGATAAAGAAAACCTGTGTTTTGTTTTTTATGGAAAACATGATACATTGCCTTCATCCGTGATGACAACCTGGAAACTTGGTCTTTACGCTACGTCTATTTTTCTTTTAAACATCACCATCTTGACTGAACCTTATTTCCTGTGTTTACACACAAAAACACAAACCGCAAATGAATTATAGCCAGTCTCCGAAATATCTGCGAACAACCACAGACAAATGCGCTCTGCGACCACAGTAAAATTTCGACTAAAACTCCTTTTTTCTTAAAATTCTTAATATATGCAGATTTCTCACAAAGTCTCAGTTGTAAATTTAAAGGGGATTATCTTTCCATTTTCCCTTCTAGCCTCACATAACTTATTCATAGATGACTACAATGTTTCCAGTATACTGACCTGAATGTCATCTTATGTGTGTATGCAAATGATTTCTTGGTCATTCCCCTGTATCCTAACAGCGCATAGCTGTTTTATTGCTGTGCTTTTATGGCATTATATTATTAATACATAATGTAGGATTTTCGTGATTGTGGCGGGCCGCTCCTCTGAAACACTGACAGATTAATATATTGCTCTTAAATAATTACATACATGAAATCAACACAGACAGACATATACTGAGTGTCTCCGCTTTCAGTGTTTCAATGCAACCATTAAAATGACTGAACAGAGATTGATGACAGGACGAGTTACACTTTTAGTATTTTTATCTTGCATATATACAAAGGCCTTTTGCGAAAGATGTTCATTCCGCTCTAGTTTTCTCAAGTGCCGAAAAAGCACTGCAGTACTCGGAATTGCTATAGTACTTCTATAATATACATCAGTGTGTGTGTTTTTCCTTGGGGGGACTCTTCCTGTGCACCTGTAAATGACTTCCTGTTTCATGTCACTTGAGGTCCCCCCTGTTTTCGCAGGGCAGTTTCTCTACATCACTCTTACCACTGTGGTGTCTCCTGCCTTCACCTTAACCACATTTACACAAGCGCTAAAGAAATAACAGTGGGACGTTTACCTCCACTAACTGTCGAGATTTTGAGTGTAAAATGACGGTCTCGTAATCCTTCTACCGCAGAGTTCTGGCAGTTTCCGTGTTATGATTTCAATGATGTTTATCACCTTCTTTGAAGATTCCAGCTTCCCAACTTCTCTGTAACTTTATTAAACGGCAGTTTGCCAGCAAAATCAATCTCAGTGCTGCTACTATCTAGCTTAATTGTGCTGCAGCAGCTAGGATTTTCTGCGCTGCTGTTCTGGTTACCGTCTTACTCGTTCTGGCGCCGTTTCAGGCAACGTGTCAGGGTCAATTTGTAAGAAGCATAATAAGCAGATGAATAATTCCACATCTGAGCCACCTCAGCAAATTCAATCTGAGTAAGCGGGCTGTACTCTTAGCGTGAACAGGTTTTCATGAAGATCAGCGTGTCAGGAAAGAGACCGGTGACTTTCCTGACTCCAGCCAGGCACTGAAACCTCTGTCTCCATGTCTGCATCCTTCATTCATTCCCCGCAACACATGAAGCCATATTAATGCTAGAGACCCAGCAATGAAATTTGCAGTTTAAATCGCATTATATGCATGAAGTGATCACAGTGACTTCACATAGTACGCATAGTACGCTGCTAGCAGACAGACCTAAGCAAAATAACGCATTTCAGTTCAAGTGCAAAGACTTCAGTAAATAAATGTGGAACGTTGTCATTTTTTTAGGTAAAGTTCTTTAATATAGATATATTTTTAACAAACGTTCAGGTTAGTACAACAAATACAATGCCATCACTTTGGTACTACAGCCTGTTATTACAGTTTTTCTCAAGTGCTTTGGAACATTTCTCAAATGACAATTAACATTTCAAAGCAACAAGTGTAATCCCCACACCATAATGTTACTTCTGCACAGCAGAACATCATTTCTCATTGATTCATATAAATCTCCAAGTATTTATATATACTAATGGTTTTGTAGAATTGTCATCATTTGACTCAATTGTCAGTCGCTTTAGTCTTGTTGGTCAAAATAGATTATGTAGTTTCCCACTTTAACAGAATTGCACCCAAAACTATACAGTATGTATGTGATCATTGTGTTAGTCACCACATGCAAAACATTCAACCAAGCTTTCAAAATGATTTTACAATATATCCCATAAATTACAGTGTTATGGCATCGTTGTGTTTTTGCTTTCCACGGTACATGATTTTGTTGTCATTTTGCTGTTTACAGTGCTCTGTGACTTGTTTGTTTGCTATTGTACTGTGTCCTGAGACCCAAAGAAGTTACACGAGCATGCGAATGCTTTCTCTTGCCGGTGAACTTTGCATGCTGTAATGTAGAGCCATGCAGTGTTGAAACTGGTGTCTTTGACATGAATAAGTGTCAGTTTGCTAAAGAAAAATGATCAGTCAGGGACAATGAGAAAGTGGGAACTGACTATCATTCAGCTTCCTGGAGCTTGCTTACACTGACATTTTAACAATATATCTAAGCATTGCCACTGACTAATTTATTGGTGGAATTATTTGCTTTTGAAACATGTGTTAATTGTTTTGGGTGAGTTACAGGCTTTTGCAGCTAAACCATAGTGTTGTGCTATATGCATGAACTGTTTGAGAAATGCTCTTATGTTAAGTATGTTTCATGAAGTGCATCAAAGCAATCGAGAAAAACTGTAATGAATCCATTTGAAAACGTTTGAGGCCGTGCTTTTTGGGGGGAAGCAGAGACTCTTGGTTTTCTCTGACCTACTGAAGACCTGGCCCAGTTGGTACGGTGCCCCAAGATGCATCCGAGCTATAATTCAAGAGATAATTAAGACTCACTTTCCGAAACCAGCATGACTCTCTGAGTCTCTCGAAGGCCTCCGGCAGCTTCAGGACCCCCAAAGAAAAATCCATCATGTGGAACAAGCGTGTTACTGAGATGGTCACTCAGGTGGAGAAACGGCAGGAGAAGACACCGAGTTTTCTTGGTTCGACTGGCTTGAGCCACTGACTCCCAGGCGTCCACGTGAGCGAGACCAGAGCCTCATCGTGGATCTTCTCTTGGGCTGTCTCTGCCGTCTATCTGCCAGGTAGGTCAGCTGGGGTAGCTGTCATGGGTCCTAAGACAAGGGCCTCACTCCTGTATGCCGGAGTGACGCGTAACTCCTTCGTGGTCCTCCGAGGTGGCCACGCCATGTTGAAGAAGTTCATATCCAGGGGCGTAATGGGCACCTGGGCGCTGCGTGAAGCTGACCAGCTGCTTGGCGAACACCGGCTCCACCTGAGGAGAGGGGCGATGGAGGTTGAGCTCAGCCCTAAACGCCAAACTTGGGCCAGACTAGAGATACTCACTAGACACTTAATCATCATGACCTCGCTATAGCTGACTGAACTGAATCCCTGTCGAGGCGCAAGGTCGGCAATGGGGGGGGGGGGGACGGGGTGTTGGGAGGCTGATCACAAGCATCACCGGGCTAAATCCATTCACGACCCTGTTAATAATCACTTGCAGTAGCAGCTGCCCCCCAGGTCAGGAAGTCAGCGTCAGGGTGGAGTCCTGGACTAAACGCCCTACTATTTGAAAAGAAAAAAAAAAAAAACGTAAAATAAAATTCACAACCTGTTCCACAACCTGAAAAATGCAGAACAGAAAGTAGAGGTGACAATGTCTTCCTTTCTACGGGACCCTTTTCCACGTAACTACGAAGCGCACGGGCAGCGCGGTCGTTCCAGAGCATCCTTAAGTGCATCACCACCAGTGCGAAAATAAATAAAATCCGTCTGCGAATCAGGGAAGCGGCGCACAGAGCGGCACTGTTGTCTGAGGCTGGAAACTGCATGCAGCATCAGTGCAAACAACCGCCACCATTGTGAAGCACTGCCGCATTGTCAGATATTGTGGCGAGCCACCACGGATCATCACTAGACCGTGCTTGCGTGAGACGTCGACAGATCACGTGCAGCTGTAGGGGGCAGATTTAAAATAACTATAGAGAAAACAGTGTTCCGGTAATCATAAAATTAACGCTGTTGACTTGAAACCAGCAGCTATAAATAAACATACTGTAAGTCCTTCACAATGTGATTGTCTGTAACTGCAATCAGGGATTTTTTATTTTTTTTTTGCTGTCTGTTAATCTCATGAGGATGAATAGTCAGTAGTGGAGCTGAGGGATGTGGATCTTACCTGAGCTGTAATCTTATTCGTCTGCTTCTATGGGTCTGGGTATTCGTCCCCGAAACTCAGCACAACGCGAAACCTGGGCATGGGTCGGCTATGATGGACGTAACCCTGGAGCTCTGACAATAAGGTTGTGTGGATCAATAAGTCCTTTAAGTTTTCACAGTGCCACACGTGTGGATAGGAAGGCTTTGAACCTGAGCAGATGTAACCAGCAGTAAGAGAGGCCTTTAGCGGTTGACAGAATCGCACTTCTTTACATTTACGTTATACATATTTACCAAGTGCTTTTGTCCAAAGCGATGTACAAATGAGGCAAATAGCACGTTACAAACACACATGCTGTCAAGGAGTCGACTTGGCATCAGTGCAGCTTGGCTGAGCTCCCAATGAAAGTCCAGGTACGAATGTAAGCAGGATCGGAGCAGGAGCTACACAGCAACTTCAGACAGAGCAAGAACCTGATAAGACGATCGAAGGACATTCGTAGGCTTTGTGGGGATGAGATATTTGCATGTTGATAATCAATGACTTGGCTATTATTTCGTGAGAACTGAGCATGAGATATTGTAATCAGAGATGTGGTGGGCGGGGGCTGTTTCTCACCGCTTCACTGAAAAGCCACTGGTTTTGGGGGGCGGGGGGGGCTACTCCTTTTTCCAGTGTAGTGAACTACAGAGTGGTTTTGCCGAAAGTTTGGAGACACGGGGCCTTTTCGGGTTTTCAGAGGATTACCCGAATATATCGTGCCACCGATGAACCTCCCACCATCCGATTTGGGTAACAAAGTGGTGGTCTACCAGGCTTCTAAGAAATGTGGCTGACATTTTAAAGTTTTAAAGGTTACTGTATGTGATCCATGATGGTTTTTGAAGGCAGTGAAGGTAGGTATGTGTAAATAGGACATGGTCACATACCTGCCAGGAATCTGCGTGTCAAAGAGCTTGCGGGTCTGCTCCTTCTCCGGCTTGCTTGGCTGGTCAGCGAAGGGGGCTGGCGGCCCCTCCCAGTAGATGCCGCTCTGGCAGAGGCGCTTGGCGTGCAGGCCGTCAGGAGCCAACCACAGCAACACACTGCGCTCCATGCCCCGGCACTGCGACTGGGGATACGGAAAGGGGAAGAGCACCTGCTCGACACCGCCGCACTGCCTGTCCTCGGGGCCGGACGAGATTCTGCAGCCCTGGGGGCCGATGGTGGTCACCTCCTTCACCAGAGTCTCTCGGTAGTGCAGGCAGATGTGCAGCTGGCGGTCTGTGGGGGCAAGATGAGGCAGTGATGGTGCTCCTTATTGAGGTCACTGGCCAGCTCTCCTGGCAAATAACATGGAGAGAACAGTCTCACGATTAAATTAACACAGTCTCACATGCTAAAGCATCTCCACTTTCCTCATTCGTATTCCTAAGCGTTTTCTGCATTTGCTCAGCCTTAAAATTCAACCATTTCCACCTTTTGTTTCTGTTATTTCTTCATCAACTTGCCAGAACAATAAACACAGGACAGAGCGCTATTTACTGAACTCAATATACGATACTCACAGTGCCAGGGTACTTCAAGGGTATTTTTAGAGAAATTATAGGGGGAAAAAAGTACACGCAAACACACATGTTGTTACTTAATAGGACATTTTAATATTATTTAAGATGGAAAACACATTATGGTATTTATTTGCATTCAAATTAACAATCACACAAAACATATTCTGCAGAGGGGCAGTTACAGTCTACAAAACACAAACCTTTCAAGCACTATACACAGATATGATTCAATACCCTAAACACATTCATCTTTACTGAAAATTTGCACAGGATAAAAAAAAGCAAAACAATACAATTCATGCAAATCAAATCAGATGTGGCACGGTATAGGGTACAGGAGTCTCAGACTAAATGCAATTTACAGGCATTCTCCTTGCGGGTAGGCATTTAGGCATTTAGCATTACATAACTTGTCTCATCAGTCAACAACCACCATAGTTAAAAAAAAACACAAAGACAAAAATATAATATAAAAAATACATAATACTGCATTAAGACATATGGTCTCTCCTGTATTGAGTTAACTGAAGTCTAGCAACATGTACAGATGAGTACAAATATAAGACAACATTATATCAATATCAACATTTTATCAAAATTTACAGCACCTTTTCCAAAAGATGAACAAAGCAAAGCAACATCAGACATTATTATACAGCAGGCACTGCGAAGCAGGTTTACAGAGTGTTTGAAAGTCTTGGTCGTGTTTTTGTGTGTGTCCTCTGTGTGTGCGTGTATGTGTGGTCAGTATATCTCTTTACCAGAGAATGCCAGGGTCTCTGCAGATCGACTAGGATCCAGAGGAAAGGCAGGAGATTGAGAATCCGCCAGGGAGCTGGAGTAAAAGGATCCAGTGATCTGGTAGCCTGTGAATATGCGTGGGGGAGAGAATCATCAGAGGAAGTCAACAACCTTACCTAAATGCACTGTCTGCAGAAATAATATTTCTTTAGAACATCAAATAAAGGTTCGTTTGAAAAATCCCCTCCGACCACAAAGAACGTTTTCATCAATGATTCAAGACCTGCTTGTCCCAGGAACACATGAGTCACTGATATCTATCATCAACTGCCTTCTCTCTCCACTTGTTCCTTAATCACGGACAGCGGTGTCAATTGGGCTTTGAGCCTCTCGCGCTCCGGCCTTCGCGGACGCGGCTAGGCATCAATGGTGCCCTTTCATCATCCGGGAGGGAACAGCCGTGGGCCTATTTGGAGAAGTAGGGCCACAGCTGTCCCTCTGAGACAGCACATGGGAATTCGGCCTTGGTTGTCATGTCCACCCCCCCAGCACCTATAGGGACACCTACCATTGTCGCAGGGCGGGGCCTGCCAGGAGAGGGCGCGTGATGGGTAGTGGCCATAGGCCAGATCGCTGTGATGATGCTGCTCTGGGACGTAGCTCCTCCAATCCCGTCGCTCGGGCCCCACCATATAATTTGGCACCTGTGGGGAGATGAACCGGAAAAAAATCAGGATAATGTCTCACGCAGAAGGAAGAACATCTGCTATGAACCCTATATACACACGGTGGAGGGATACAGATGGTATGTACCGGGGCGTCATTAGGCTGATTTTTTTTGTGTGGGGGGGGGGGGGGCTTCAA
>JAODKF010000089.1:4538674-4550231 GCA_026779585.1 Mormyrus proboscirostris
TTCACCGACGTGGAATATCACTACAAAACACATAAGTGAAGGGTGAGGGAGTATTATATATTGGGCGGACTTGGGTCAGGTGGGGGGGTGGGGGGGGTGGGCTGTGAAGGCCTGTTGTATTTGAAGATGATTGATTGCTGGTGCCAATGATAAAGAGGTATGATTAATGACAAACATTTCTATCACAGAAGTACATTACGATCTGCACAACACGGAAGCCAGTCCTATACAGTAAGCTGGCTGAGGACCTCACATCAACAGAGGAGGACCTCCCTCCCTAGGACACTAACGTTTACCTCAGGGACAGGAGACAGGGACAGGAGACACCTCAACAGATAACATCAAGCTTTTCTTTGCCTCATGTCTCCAGCCCACACCCCAGCCTCTCAATGTGGTAAGATGTCTAAGATTTGCACGATCTCTCCACCTCAACCGAAAAATGCTAATTATGACCAGCCAGGGAGACCCAACAAAAGGCCCGGGTGAGTCGGTAACCGATAACATGGGGATGGCAGAGGTGTCTTCATCAAAGGGAGACATGACACGGGCAGTAACAGATCAGAGCAGGAAGTAACAGATCAGAGCAGGAAGTGGTGCCTGTAGTATGACATCAGGCTTAGATAATCCGTCAGCTAGTGACACCAGAACTTGCCTGATTTTTTCCCCAATCCCTGCAATGTGGACACAGAGTATAAACTTAAAATAGTCTGAGAAAAACATTATACTAAACAAATATCAAGAGGAAGAGCAAAAATTTTTAGGACATATGAGGCCATTAAAGCAAACCAAAAATCCCCATGCACACCCTTGATTAGATAACGTTTATCTATAGGAATATAATGATTGCAGTATGAGATGTAATGGTTCTGGGCACTTTTCAGAGGGAAGGCCCTGCATTAGTCTAAATGGTTTTTGATCAATAAAGGTCCCAGTGTCCTCAGATGCCAGCACTTATCATACGTGCAAAGTAACAACAGCTTAATAGCAACCGGCGAACTTCCAGCTATCAGAGCAGGAAGAACTGTTTGACATCGAATGCATTAGGAGTAACACTCTTAGGGCATTTAACAAGAAACGCGTTCCCGCTTTATTTGTCCATGAAAATGAGATCCGTACTCGCGTGCATTCATCGCCCACCTCCGAAGGGGAGTCTGTGACCGACATTAACATTACTATATTACGCAGGGGATGTCATCTAACACACTAACGCACTCATGCAGCGGCCAGGCTCAGCCCTCTCCCAAGTACGGGATCTCTGCACAAAACATGCACAACGATCCCCTGCGTCCATGCATGCACGACAGATGTAGCTGAGATATTTAACAAGCAACAATACTACTACTAATAATAACAATAACAATAATAATAATAATGCAACTGGTTTAAAAAAAGTAAAGAAGAGCAAATAAGGTTCTTCAAACTTGAACTGCGACGGAAGGACAGCGTGCGAAATACCTTATTAATCCCGTTTCCCATTTCAAGCACAGGCGTCCGAAGTTCAGCAGCCGGGACGGCTCAATACTCCCTCCGGGTTTCGGAGCGCACAGCTTCCCGTCGCGACGCGCAGTTAACGCCGCCCGCAGGAACCAAAGCGCCGCCGCCGCCGCCGGTCAGTCCGCCTGCGCCCGCAGCCAGGCTGGCTGTCAAATACCGTAAAGTCGCTGGCTGCTGGTGCACCCTGGGATGTGTAGTCCGATCTCCGTTTGCGGCGTCGCCCTCAGTGCGGCGCGGTAAGTGTATTGAACAATCTGCCGGGAAAAGGCAGAAGGGGGCTTTCCCTCTCCACTCATCAAAATGTACTGACCTGTATAGCAGCGTGATGCGAGGAACAGCCCTGCCTCTCGGAGAGAACCTTTCTGCTACAGCGTTTGGAAGATCATTGTCCTAATAATTTATATATGGGCACAGTTATATAACCTGGCACGTGTGAACGAGACGTTACTCCAAAAATATTTATGCTGCAGACCTGCAAGAAACTAGTTACTAGAATATAAAGTAACATCAGTAGGGAGTTTAAAACGAAATTCATTTCATTGTACATAATGAAGCCAAATGATCTTTCCCGAGGAACCAAAGAGATTAAAATTGAAATAATTATCGTTCTGCTTATTGACTCCAGAATTTTATTGAGGACACCCCTTATGTACCGCATACTGTTTTTCAGCCTGATAATATTAATCCTATATCCCGGTCCAACCTGGGTTCATTTATTGAGCGCGGAGGTCCCCGGTGATAAAAATTGTCATCGACCATAACCAGAATCCTTCCGATAAGTCATTTCTAGTGCAATTCAAGCTTATTTTTATAAACACCAAGCCTAGTGAATTTGAAAAATGAAATCCTCATTACAAAATTAATACTAGTATACTTTTCAGCAACACCATTATTGTGTTCTGCAAAACTCTTTACCGGAATTTGAAACTTTACCATGTTATGCAACACAATAATGAACCAGTAGAATGTTTGTAATATATCAGAAGTAGAAAGTAAACTAATACTTTAAATTACATTCAAATGCAGCTACCTACATTTACCCAGAATGCCTTGCCTATGCCAACATAGCTGGCTGGGATCAGATAATAGCGGGAGATTTACAATGCACTTGTGCCTTGATTAAAATCATGACAATCTAGCATGTCAAGGGCTTTTTTGCATTTACGATATCCTAAGAATGAACTCGGGTTGAAATATTAGTCACACGTCACAGTATCAGCAGTGCACAGTGGCTGTTCTTCTGCATCCAGGGTATAAAAATAAAAGATGACACGGAGAAATTCTTCATCGCAAAAAACAAGCCTAACAGTCATTTCCCTGAACAGGAGCATACGGAGACCCAGGTGGAAGTTAGGATGCGTACCTTTCCGACTCTGCGATGTCTCATCTCATACGGGTCACTATTTTGAATTCCACCTGCATGTCACCGGTTGTGATGTCACTGCCAACTCCCCAGCATGTTCCCTCCCCTAAATTGTCACTTTCTTCAAAACTAACACTGGCACCGTCATTTGTTCAATATCGATCAAATGGAAGTCTGATAAATTGTGATGTGTTTTTCCTTGTGCAGCTCGGGGAAGAAGTAGTTAGGGTTAGGGGATAAAAGCACTAAATACAGCACAACTGAGTCATCAAAAATGTAAAGTCTCTTGTTTATTGTTCACTCGGCAAAATTAGAGAAAGTGGCAGTAAACAGACAATGACACAGTGAACATAGTAATTTCCAAACAGCTATATTTTGAGAGGTATCTATTTTACACTTGCATTTTGAAAGGTGTCTATTTTTAGCGATCTTCGCAGACTGGTCCCATAGTTTCTGGTTTGATTTGTGGTTTTGTATATGAGAACTTAACAACAAACAACAGAGGCGTTTACAGAAACCTGACGAGTGTCGTACAGTATTTATGCACGGCCATGTGAATTTGTCTCATGTACTTCACGGTTTGAAGCGTGTTCCACTGCGGTGCTTTCCCAGACAGCTCACAGAAAGGCACTTTTATCAATGAGTGATCTTACACTGTTTCTTTTTTTTAATCATAATTTGGCATGAGTCATACTGCCAGTAAAAGTGTAAGTTTGTGCCACCATCTTTTTCCTGTCAATAAAAAACAATCGCATTAAAAATGGTCTGGAAAAATTAATTGTAAAACGGTCTACAAATTTGAATAAATACTTATATAAGTTATATTCACTTTACGTTTCTTATGAAACACCACAAAAAAGGTTTGTTGTTTCATTTCTGTCAAAATTAACTCAGATCTATCCTTATGGTGCAGTGGATGCTGTCATTCCTCAAATCAAATCATACATTTGTGGCTTAAGCCGTAAACTGAAGATGTGACTGGGCCTTAGTGGGTGCCTCTTCAACAGGAACACACCACAGCATATACCGACCGTCTACTTTTCTAGGTATCGCAACATCGTTTTTCGCTGAAAAAAAAATGGCCGTAAATCACAGGAAGGTGCGCATAAAAACCTGTGGTCTGGATTGACGCAATCGGTTGCTCTGAGCCTGCTGAAGGTCAGGTCGAGTGAACAGGAAAACCCCACAATGCTCTCTGGCATGTCAGCGTGTGCTGAATCACGAGGGAGCCGGGAGGCGGGGGAAATTTGAATGTGAGACCAGAGGTCGGTGGGCGTTGGACAGGAAGCCGCGAGGCGCGGGGTGCCGAGTGCGCCGGCGGAGCTGTTAGAGTCGTGGAGTTCGGCGGCTCATTGCAGATGTGCCTATAGGAAACGGCTGTTTGTTTGAGCTGAGATAGGTGACTGCACTTGTGGTGGAGGGTTGTAGAAGGACCACGGCAAGGAAACTTGGTGTAGTTTTACGAGTCTTTCTGTGCGTGCGGGCCGGAAATGTGCCGCTCATTGTTCCAAAATAACTAGAGAGAAAAACAAAAGCAGAAGCGAAAAGAAAACAAAAACAGCTTTGAGTGGATTTTCTGCGTTTCCGTACATGGCCGTACCACGGGACCCATATTAACTGATCACTAATTGTCCGGGTATTACTTATTAATGCCATTTTTGATAGAGCGTGTTACTGAAGCTAACAAGAAAGCTCTGGGGCCTGCATCACGAGGCTGGATTTCTTGCTTAGCCAGATAACTTGCCGGATTTAAGGTACGACAGTGTAAAGGTTTATCCCAGACTACCTTAAATCCGACAAGTTATCCGACTAAGAAGGAAATCCTGCTTACTGATACAGGCTCCTGGACTGTGACCATGTTTAAACACGAGTGAAACTGGCTGTAGTGGTATTGCATTCAAAGAATGAGGCCTAGGGGATGGTACTGTGTTGTAGGCGTCATCATTTGGATTGCAGTGGGTTTTTGGAATTGCAATACCCATTAGGTTATATAATTTGGATCGGAGTAGGATTTTTATGCGAACAGTCACCAGCAGATTTACATTCAGTAACTGAGATATCTCATATATTAAATTTGAAAATTAGTGGAACTCTAAGCACTGCATTGCCCATAAGTGGAACATACAGGAATTGGTTGTGGTCTAATGCAGGACCAGACCTCAGGGCAATAAAAGTAAACAGACATAATACAACAAAAATAATGCACCGGAGTAATTTCTGGTGACGACACAACTTAATGTGAAACCATAGCAGTGAAACAGAGTAGAAACAGTAAAATAAAAACAATGTAAAGGCCGTGGAAAAAATTATGAGACCACTCCATATTTTTAAACAAATCTGCATATTAAATCGCGGCTTAATCGTGGTTCGGATGGCAGAAGGCTTTGCTGAGCAGCAGGTTGCTTCCAGGTTCAAAATATCAAGTCAGCAGTACAAAAAGTGAAGCAGGAGACACTGGGAATGACCACAAACCAGCCAGACAAAGGGCAGGAGTGACTTAATTTCTAACGCCAGAGATGACTGTTAACTTATCTGACAGTTTCTCATGAATCATAGGATGACATCAGGTGACCTTCAAAGGGAATGGGAAACATTAAGTGCAGGTGTGAGGTGCACTGCTAGGACAGGTTTGTATCAGGCTGCTAGAAGCAGGACTGAAGTCCCATGAAGCAAAGAAGAAGCCCTTCATTAATGAGGAACAGGGAAGAACCAGGCTGCAGGTTGCAAAATGTATATATTACTCACAGACACACACCCATAAACTGAGAAATGAGTGAAACAGAAAAGTGTGCTGTGGTCTCTGATTTTTTCCCCCGGCTGTATATGTCTAACATGATGAAGTACATTAAACATTAAGTACAGCGACATCAATATTTACTTTTGGAAACCCACAAACAAAACATTGCCAATCACAGTTCATACAAACGATCTTCACTCATTTGCTCACAGTTAACTAATAACAACATGGAGAACAGTCACCATTTTAGCTTCAATTCATTAATGAATTCAGTTGATTTACTCCAATAAAACAATACAAACTTCACTAAATGCAATAATTAATAGCACATCTCATGATATATATTATGGGCCAGCCCACCTAACTGCATGTCACTGAGCTGTGGGAATTAATTGTTTTATTTAAGGGCACTGGCATCAATTTTCCTAACCACTTACTGGAGGCCCAGAGCCTATACAGGCACAAGGTGGGGGAACAACCCAGGATGGGGGTGTCTGGCCCATTGCAGAGCACACACTCTGCAATTTAGCAAATCCAATCAGCCTCAGTGTGTTCCAGAGGAAACCCCACAACACAGGGAGAACATGCAAAGTCCACACACGTGACCCAGGTGGAGACTCAAACCCAGGTCCCAGAGGTGTGAGGCAACAGTGCTAACCACTGCACCACCATGTCACCCCCCAATCACCACGAATACATCATATATTACAAAATAAGAAATATAAGTATTTTTTTTTTAAATCGTTTGACTTAATAACTTCAAATTTGTCAGAGAATCTTTGTGTAGCAAAATCTTAACGGAAGGAGTCAACTCTATTGTATTTGAATAATTGTCACTGTTCATGTTCGTGTAGTCTACTTATTGCTTATTATCGATTAATGTGTCCCCTGTTTGTACGATCGCCAACACTTCGACTTTTTCGTTTCTTCCTGTTATAATATTACTGTCTAAAAAGGAAGTGGTTTAAGTTGGCTGCTGAGTAGTCTCTGAAAAAAGAGTAACTACTTGATGCTGAATTCACTCACTACATTAATTCAGTTACGATTAATTTTATTTAATGTATTGTCAAAATCATTCAGTTAACTGATAAATACTCGGAATTGCGTTTAAAACATATGAATTATTTATTTTCTCATTATTATTTACCCGTGTGAGGAATGCGATCGGTTCCTCGTCAGTTGATTACATGGGTCTGATTGCTGCTGGAGTTTCTCCTTTTTACTTTTGGTTTAAGTTAGGAAATAAACCTTCCGGAAATACGCTGACGCCCTGATGTACGAAGGTAAGTATGGTTAAATTATATACATGTATTGTAAATACATATATAATAATAAATATATATATATATATTTTAATACATTGTTTTTTTGGGTTGGGTTTTCGTTTTAACTATAAATTGCGAATAGCGTTTAAGTACTTAGTGTGTTGTAGGGATTAAAAGAGTAAAACTATTAGCAGACGCTTTAAAAAGTCGTAATTACATTTTACATTACATGTAAACTTTCTATAACTTTTAATGACTCACATTGATGTTGTTTCGTATTTGTTCATTTTAGCGTAACAGAAAATCATACACGATCGGTGCTGTTTTCATGTCATTACTTTGACGTTAACTTTGACAGGCAAATTGCTATCCTTTTTCTGTTTCGTGTCAGGGGCTAAACTGCTCCGTTAGTGGCAATGGCTGTGGCATCGGAGTCCATCTGCATGAAGTCTGCAGACCTTATCAAAAAGGCTCCCCTGGACTTTGGTGGCTTTGGACAGGTTTACCTGTGCTACCACAAGACCCACGGCCAGGTGGTCCAGAAGACCGTCTACACGGGATACCTACCGAATGAGTAAGTCACCTCACTGCTCTTAATAGCAGAACTGAACAGCTTATGTCTAATTAACTACCCAACTAACTAGTTTTTTGTGACCTTTTATAGGATTGCCCACTCAGTTGTAATGACATGGGAAAAATACTGAATGTGGGAATTATCTTGCTTAGTTATTGTTTAGTTCTAGGATATTCTTAAGGAAAATTTCAGTGGATGCATGTCTCAATACATTAACAAAAGACATTTATTAAATGGTACATTTCTGCTTAATTGTATTTAATGGAATGGGATTTCCTGCACAGGTATCAGGGCAGGAAGCATTTATATATTATACTACCAGTTATTATTTCTGTATAATATTATCAAACACCTGCCTAATGCGGTTATTGATTATAAATAGAATTTAGTGCTTCCTGTCTTGGCTTGACATGTTTTTTTTTCAATTATATAAACTGGAATAACTTGCTCACATTTTCAATGACTGGTTTTGTGATTAAGTTATTGAGGGATAAGGAGGGTAGCATGTACTGACATGATAAAAAATCACTACCGCACATTTCACTGTCTTCCTATTCTTTTTTTCTTTATTTGTGTCATAAGTAAGTACAAAAAGTCTCTGATGGAAGAGGGTCGTCTCTTGCACAAACTGAACCATAAGCGGATCGTCAAGCTTCTGGGCCTGATCATGGAAGACGGGGCCTATTCATTGGTCATGGAGTTCATCTCCAAAGGCAACCTGCTGGCTATGCTGGCCAGGGTATTTCACATTGACTTTCCTTAATGACATAAGATAATACGGCTGTGTATAAAAAGACATGACAGATTGCAGCCGTGTTTATTATGCATTATGAATGCTCTATGAGGCTCTCATCTATAATGCACTATAAATACCAGTACGAAGCACCCTTAATTGTTATATTGACCATTATATTGCATCATGAAGGTATCTATAGTGCATTGTACTTGACAGATTCATAAAGCATTCATAATGCATAATAAACATGGCTATAATGTGTTATGCCTTTCTATAAATAGTTATAGCTGTATTCATAATACTTTATGAATGTCTTATAGCGCATTATGAAGATACCTGTAGTGCATTATGATGACTTCTCAAATAAATAGTATTCTTTATAAAGGACCATGGCCTGGTGCAAACGTTTGGTTCAGTCATGGAAAACAAATGATTTGAAATCTGAGAAATAGAAAGTCACTTTCAATACTTTATTTTCATGTCCAGAGTAGCATCTTGGGAACGTGCTTGCAGAGTAGTCCCAAACATTGTGTAAGGTCTTAATACAGTGTAGCATTACATTATTTTAAAAGATCTGCATTGTTCCAGGTTGATGTACCGGTCTCCATAAAGGGGAGGATCATTCTGGACATCCTTGAAGGAATGGTGTACTTATCACAGAACAACGTCATTCACAAAGACCTGAAACCAGACAATATACTGGTAGATGAGGATTTCCATATCAAGGTGTGTCTTTACCTTTTACTGAATGCTGTACACCAGTGGTTCTCAATCCTGTTCTTGGAGGATCCCTACCCTTTCAAAAAAGGGTACCAGTTTGTACCTTTGCTTTGTGTTCATTCGAACCCACTCTGCTTTCAATCTGCCACATTGGTTATTAGCCTGTTAAGGACCATCTGAGCTTGACTACAGTAGGGTTAGAATGAAAACATTCTGGCTGGGAGCTCCAGGAACAGGACTGAGAACCATTGCTGTGCAGTGTCTTCATAACAGAGTTGACAGATATCATCTCTGAATCCAGATAATGAACCTGGAAACGTGTGAAAGGGGGATGGCAGAATCTTAAGCTCTTTTTAACAGTGAAAGTTGCTGTTCTAGCTTTTAGCCCCTGTGGATTTCACTAAGGTCCAATCCGGTCCTCAGGGAGCCACAGACAGTCCACATTTTTGTTCCCTACCAGGAGCTGAGAGGGAGCAAAAATATGGATGAACTGTGGGTCCCCACTAAAAGGTGGTGCCTTTACCTGCACCCGCCTTGACTGAACCTTAATCCTACTTGTCGCTGGCAGCCGCATTTTCCTCACCTTCCTGGACTCCCTCTTAATGTACGGCTTTCGTCAGTAATCGCTGATAAAGGTGTTCTTCTGGCTTCCGTCTCCATCTTCTCGCTTCCACCCCATGCAGCTTCAGAAGTGCCCGTGCCTGACTCCCACTGTTTATGTGTGTTTGTGTGTGTGTGTGTGTGTGTGTGTGTGTGTGTGCGCGTGTGTGTGTATTTTTGTGTGTCCATGTGGGCAGATTGCGGATCTGGGCTTAGCCACATGCCAGAGCTGGAGCAAGCTGACCAAGGAGGAGTCGCGCAATAAGACTCGCTTGGGCCAGCGCACTTGCGGCACCACGGCAGGGACGCTCAGCTACATGGCCCCCGAGCATCTGAAGAGCATCCATGCCCGCTCCTCGGAGAAGTCCGACGTCTACAGCTTTGCCATTGTTGTTTGGGTGCTGCTCACCAGAAAACAGCCTTACGAGAGTTTGTATCTCCTCCCTTTAATGCGTTTATATAGCTCTTATCTTAACCAAGTTGTGAAAATTCAGTCTTATTGGCACGTAACGTCCTCTGAACATGTGGGTGATCCACAAAGCCAGATTTCCCAGTTAGCTGGATTAATTTAAGCTAGAAGCCATGATTGTCCAATAGGAAGGCTCCTTACCTAAACTCTTATTGGACAGTCATGACATATAGCTTAAGTTAACCTAGCTAACTGAGAAATTCCACTTCGTGGAACACCGCCCAGGAGCAGGTGTTTGTTGTCTGTGACCATCTGACTGACTGCTGAAGAAGGCAGCATCATGCCTTCTTATGACTGAAGTTCATGGTGTTTTTTGACAGTATTGTATTGGTGGCGTGGCAGACGTCCGCAGATGATCTGTCCCACATGCCACATGTTCCAGCATGCGGTCCCTGCTCTGTAGATGGTGTCGGTGCCGTCCGTGGGCACCGGGGGTCCTAGCTCCTCTCCCGGTGACCCCCCAAAAATAATCACTTAAAAATGCTAAAAAGATATTAGCCTATTAGCGCCACGAACATCGTGGACCCGGCCCTCAAGTTTTTGTTCTGACACAGATATTGCATGTAAGAGCTTCTTCACCCAATTTAACGCTATTAGCTCAGTCTCCGTGGAAATGTTCTCACTGTCGTTATGGGTCATTTCGGTGTTTAAATGCCTGAGATGCATTTCTACATATTTCTTCTGCTCCCTCTAGATGCCCTAAACGAAGACCAGATGTGTGCGTGCGTCCGTGCGGGGGACCGCCCTGACGAGAGTCTCATTCCACAATCCACTCCGGCCGAGATGGTGGCACTGATGAAGAATTGCTGGCAGCAGAACCCGGAGCAGCGTCCAACGTTTACAGGTCTCTGCGGTTTGCGTTAGCGTCCGTGTTTTTGCGCGCTTGATGTGGGACCTCGGGTGTCTGTTATGAAACGTAAAGCATAGACTTTCGTCAAACTTAATGAAAGAGCTTCCAGTCAACGTTGACACTGTCAGACAGGGTTGGGGTCATTCCGGAATGCATTCATCAATTCCACTCCAAATCAGAAAATGGAGCTGGAGTTGGAATTTAAATCTCCCTGAAATTCAAATTCAATTCCAGTTGTGTTCCCCATGGCCGGCTTTCCAATTGCAGCTCCAGTTCCATGTCCTGGTTTGGATTGGAATTAATCAATGCATTCTGGAACAGCCCTAACCCTGCTGTTAGATGCTTGTATGCCCCATATGGGTTAACTCTTCTTTTTTTGTATTTAATAGCACATTAAAGGTTTGTTCATACTTTTCGGCACGCGTACAAGCAGGCGTGTCTGCTGGAACATTTACAATTCACTTGACATCATTGAACGCCTTCACGGACTCTAAATTAGTGTGTGCGCAGTTCTGGACGCACTACACATGACCGATTCGCTAGTGTCCACTTTAAGTACCAACACAGGAGCTTTTAATAAGCGTTGGGGTACTTTGCAAACCCTACAGACTAAGAACATAAGAACTATACAAACGAGAGGAGGCCATTCGGCCCATCAAGCTCGCTTGGAAGACTTAACTAATAGCTCAGAGTTGTTAAAATCTTATCTAGCTCTGATTTAAAGGAACCCAAGGATTCAGCTTGCACTA
>JAODKF010000089.1:4552808-4577330 GCA_026779585.1 Mormyrus proboscirostris
AGGCCGGCAAGTCTGTGAGCGTGTGCCCTGTGATAGGCCGGCAAGTCTGTGAGCGTGTGCCCTGTGATAGGCCGGCATCCAGGGTGTCCTTGCCGGGTCTGCAGAGCTCACAGAGACACTGTACTGGTCATAAGGCGTATGGATGGACTGGCATTGCAATAACCTACTTTTGTTTATGCTTTTAAATAGTGTTCCTAAGTAATGCAAAGGGGGTCCAAATTGGTGACAACAACCGTCTTTATATTGGATGTCAAGACTTCAGTCCGTCCAGCATTCAGTCCAATGGAAGCAAGTCAATGTATCAGGAACTTCTCCTGAAGTTTGGTGCGTCACCTTGTGTTTTTGTTCATTTGTTTTATTATCGTGGCTCCCGTGTAATTCAGAGCGCTGGCGAAGTTGATGTCGGTCAACTCCGATTGCCCGGCAACTTGACTCCTTGACGGTGATCTGGCTCTTTCCACTTAGAGGACCGCCCTGTGACGGAGGAGCATCTAGAGATGCTGCGGCAGAACATCGGGATCAACTGGAGGCAGTGCGTCCGGCGGCTTGGCCTCACCGACGTGGAGGTGGAGACCATCGAGCATGACTATGTTCGCGAGGGGCTGAACGAGATGGTTTACCAGGCTCTGGGGCGTTGGAAGATGAAAGAAGGCTATGTGGGATGTACAATGGGCAAGCTGTGCCGGGCTCTCCAGGGTGTGGTCAAAGCAGAACTTCTTCACAAACTTCTAGAGATCTGCCGGTCTCCCCAGTCGCCTTAAGCCCAGCAACTCCTTCCTCAAGGCTCCGTTCTGTTGGACCCTGGATTGGATCACATGCTGTCTGCTGAGAAAACACAACCACGTGTGTATTGTTGCTCTGTTCGGCTCTGCTGCTCTTATGCTGCTGTATTTGCAATGTCCCACCATTACCCCACCCCCACTTTTAGTGATTTGTCCCTTATTTTCTTTAACTCAGCAATTTTAATTGAGGGGAAACACAGGGATGCCGTCCCATATTACCTCATGGGGTTGAATATTCCCATAGGGTTCAAATCCTGAGCCACGCCCCCGAGCTTGGCCACACCCACTCGCATTCCTAGAAGCCATCTGTGGTGTGCTGTTGTAATATATGTGTGTGTGTTTTGTTAATTTGGAAGGTTACGATGCCATAAGTGTCTAGAGCTGAATGCGAGAGGGTCAGCGTGTGTATGTGAGAGAGGGGGATACACTGTGGACTGTGCCACACACCCATGTTCATAACAGTTACCTTCAGTCATCAGAGTGCACTATCGTGTGATGTGGTCACGTTTTTTTCTGTTAGTTTGTAGCACCATTGCAAAGACTAAAGACAGTGCAATTGTTTTTTTAAGCCAAACCCAGGAAAAGCCCAGCAATTACATTTTTAATTATATAAATAATATCCTCTTTTGAATGGTGTGCAAATCAGCTTATGAGATTTTGATATACAGTTATAGGAGAAAAAAAAGTAGCTTTTTGGTATTCAAAAATGTACTAGATAGATTTACTCAAACCATAAAACTTTTCTTGTGAGAATGTAACTGCTCTTTTTCTACCTTCATCTTTTGACCTTTTGGTCAGTCATTTTCGTAATCCTTTGTTCAATCACATCATTAATTGTTAGATTAGCATAATTCAATCTATATTTTTCTGCACAATTCCATTTCTGACACAGGTGAACATTTCTGAATATAGGTTATAATGGTATGTGTAATACACAGTTCAGAAGAACAGCTGTCAGTGTGAGATCAAAACTTAAGTTTACAAGCCATTGCAATTATCTGTATTTTCCTTTTGTAAAGTTGAAATTATCACTCAATTTGCAGAATAAATATATGTTTCTAAGCCTTGGACTGCTGCCATTTTGATTTTGTTAATGATTTTATTAGCTGCATCAGGTAAATCGATCATGTCACCCAGCTCCATCTTCACCATCATTGTTCAGTTCTTCTTTGCTTGTCGTAATGTAGTTGCTCTTGTTGTCAGGTACTTCTTATCCACGCCCTCTGTTGGGGAAGAAGCCCCTGTAGATGCTGGAGGTGCTGTTGTTGAGTATTGTCTCCACCGCTATGAAGACTTTTAAGCGTGGCCCGTGGGCTGCCATTTTCTTCATAGCTTGTGTGCTCCTAACTCCCCCTGGTGGTGAGTGGAGAGAAGTCCAGCATGAAGCACAGGTGACCGCGCGGGTTTTGTGCAGGTTATCGCTGAGCTGACCCAGATCTCCTGCTCAGAACCTTCCACCGGAATCAATTCCAGCCACTTCCTCAGTACAGCATAGTGGGCGGTCGACAATCTATCAAGGGGATCGTCCAGCATAAGGCAGTATTTCCCAATCCGGTCTTCAGGGACCCCCAGACAGTCCACATTTTTTCTCCCTCCCAGCTCCCAGCCAGACAGTCCATATCTGCAAAAACATGGGCAGCCTGGGGGTCCCCAAGGACTCGGTTGGGAATCGCCGGCATCAGGCAGCAGTACATCATGGATAAGATGCCAATCCATTGCAGGAACTACTTACAATGGGGAAATTAGTGTCACCAGGTCAACTAATTACATGTTCTTGGACTGTGCGAAGAACAAGCAGCCTCTACATATTCAGAGTAGGGCTGGGATTCAAACCCCTGACCAAGGAGGTCTGAACCAGTGGCACCTCCCATTGAGCTGCCCATTACTTTCCAGAACATGCAGTGCAGTAGTTAAGGACTCGGAGGGTAAAGGCAGCTATATACTTATAATAAAGTGTAAGGAGGCTCCTCGAAGAGAAAAGGCATTAAAAGGTAAAACCATAAACAAACTGCCTTTGCAAACAATGGTGGACGCGACTTGCACTGAGGTGGTGCAAAGTGGGCACGGAAAGTATAACATTACTGCCTGAACTACCCGCAATCACGGCACGCATGGTTCGAAAGCACCGGCCCCGAAACTTGGATATTCAAGCTAAGAGCAGCTGTAACTGAATTACTGGTAGCAAGCCTTGATTTGGGGAACCGAAAATTGTTGTGTGTTGTTTACGGTTGTGTGTGACTAATTTAAGTGAATTATAGTATGTAATTATGTAATCAGGTAACTTGATTTATACTGAGCGCTGACAGGGTGACACACACGCTTTCGGGTTCTCACGTGAGAATTCTTATGGCAAAATTAGCTACATCAAAAGCTTTGGTTTGCAAATCCTATAGACTATTATTTATTATCTTTTAAGGTAATAAAACTCTTATATAGATATAAATATGTGTGCAGACATGTCTCGAATCGAACATCTCACTCCAGCCAGCTGACCAAAGTCGGCAACCCGGTGTTCTGACAAAACGTCCTACTTTATCAAAACATCCTACCGTAGTGCTAATTCATAGCCCTAACCCTAACGCTTACCCTAACACTAACCTTAACCCCCCAAAACCCCCTAAAACCCTTACCTTATCCCTAACCCTAACCACTAAAACCTAACCCTAATCCCAAGACGGTGGAACTGCACATGCGCAGAAAGGCTCGATAGCATGTCTCGATAGGTAGGATGTTTTGTCAGAACACCGGCGCTGATATGAATGTTAGCAAACTGTCATGTTAAATACAGCAGTGCATCCGTATGCGCATGGGATGCGCTCCAAGACCTACCGCGGAGATCCGAAAGCCTGGACAGCAGCGAACACTATACATTACATGTTTTTCGTGTACTTATACCTATGATCAAGTTTAATTTATAAATTACACTGACACCATGATTACCAAATTGGTGGATACTGGGGTTCCACTGTACTGTTCTAGTGAGTTTCCTAGCCAACAGTAATGTTAGCTAGCTAAATAACTATCTAAGAGCGAACTAAATGATTGCTAACAAAATTCTTTATTTATCACAGCTTTACAGAAAACTACAGAAATAAAGATACATTTTAACAAGAAGGAGCATTAATAAGAATAACGTGACACTCCACCACTTTCACATGCGACTATAAAAGCTCCGCCGAAGAAAATCTGATGGGACGAATGAAATAAACATGATTGGCAGATTCAGATGGCGCAAGCTACAGTTGACCAATTGGGTAGCAGAGCAGAAATTTGGGTGGGCAATCTGCCCACTTCTAAATCCGGCCGCGGTCCAGATAGTAGGAATTTGTTTTAAACGAGTTGAGTTGATTGAGTATAAAGAGTCAAGTGTATATTTTAACTTTCTGGACCTGAACTATCCCCCTCTGACAATATTAAAATACAATTTATTTATTCATTTATTATTATTAATAATTATTATTATTACTACTACTAGTACCACCACCACTTGTACTTTTCTCATAAACCCATTTTTTGTACTTAAGATATCTGGCAATAGGAGTCAGTCAGCAGGTCCAGCATTGGACAGCTAGATTTAATGCTGGAACTCAACGTGTTGTAGTTTTTCAACTTTCCACCTGGGGACACTGTAGAGCTTTAAAGCAGGACATACAGCACAGTTCAAAAACACACCCGGCGAGATATAAAGGTCGCTCCGGGCATACAAACCTGCTTTGAGGTTCGCAGAGCTACGAGAATAATCTTCCACGGCTGACTATGCCATCAATTGTTGTTTTTTTTTTTTTTGTTTTTTAACTTTAATGTACATACATTTAATCACAGATGTGAACATGAAAATCGCCACATTTTTATTGAGTATTTTATGACATAAATTACAACATTAAATAATTGTAATGAGTTATTTACAGGCTGGAAGTAACTTCAAAATTAGTGATTGATAAAGACTTTATTAGAATGACATTTATGGTGTATATACAAGTGGGTTACTGGTATTAAAAATAATAGTGGTTTACATTCATTGATGTTTCACATTTCACTGTATTTACAGTGATTGCTGTGCTATTGACTGCCAAAGGAACAATCTGACAGGATGGTTCATCAGCGTTTTTTTTTCTTGAAACGGTCTTTTAATGTTTTACCGCGATAAAATCCTGCCGTGTCTCAGGGCAGAGGCTGCATTCAGTTGAAAAAGCGCCTTAGAGAAGTCGTACATCAACACAAAGAAAGGAACAGACTGATTCACATCTAAGCATTGTGCTTTCAGACATATGGACAAATCACCATTTCTCTTTCACAGATTCATGTTTTCCCAATAACAGAAATACTACAGCTCCTGACTCATTCATTGTCCAGGAAAGTATGCGCGTGGAGGAAGAGGGTTCTGACTGACTCGCTATATAACAGCCAGACATTAAAACGAAGTTTTAATTTACAGAGAGAAATGAAACACAAAAGGCCTTAAAAAAACACCTAAAACAGAGCTTCTTGTTTCAAAGTCATCCAGTAAACATAACGGAAAATACTGCACAGCACACCACAGCGTACTGTAATGTTTCGACAGTCATAGTGATTACAGTACTGCGTGTTGACATAACCCTGATGAGGCTTATCTATAAATTACCACTACACATCTATTTACAAGTGTTTCCGTTCTTTAAAGCATGCAACCCGTTTACCACAAATGAACTGACCTTTATAATCCTCAAAATACTAAATTAGGAAATAATTACTATACTTTATTCTAAATTAGATGCATATCTGTTGCTTATTCATCAAAAACCAACAGACTCATGTATTGCTGAATGCACAAAAATATTGTTCTTTTATGCCGCAAGTTCTCAGCTGTGATTAGCAATAATAGCCGCAATTAATATTTTTGAAACATTCTAAAAGTTAAAATATAAATCAGTCTATTTGTACTTAGTGTATGTTATTCATAATTGATCCTGTACATGAGGATAAAGTGCCTCACAAAAAATAAATACAGTAACAGTGTTTCATAGAACATACATGGGTCAATTCGAAACTGCTACATCAAAGCATTTTAAATGATCTTAAAGTTATTAATATAACTTAAATGTGGTACTGGAAGTCGATATGTTTTTTTTTCTTTTTTAATTCTTAAACTGATTAAATCACCAAAGAGGCACTCCGCCAAAAAATATTTGGCACATCCAATCATATTATTAAATTTTAACTGCCATTAGGACCATGAGGGACACACCCAGAATCCAACTGGCATCGCTGTGTCGTCAAGGTAACGAGCAAAGACAGAATTCCAATGTCGCTCATTAGAACTTTTGTCCAAAATGGCAAATCCATTAAATGCCACTTGCATCTTAAAGAAGCCGTATTCCTCCCGAACGTCCTAATTGGCACCAAAGCGATGCATAAACAAACAACGCTTCTTCTGAACACAGAAATAGCCACAGGAATTACTTTGGTGTGTCACCATGTGGTTTAATAGCTTCGCGGATACAGCTGAGGTTGTTCCCAGTCTTTTTTTTTTCCCCGAGTCAACCCTAAATCGACAGTTTCTCATTACGGATCACATGCGTACAGACACACCCACAGTTTCATCTCACCCAAAATAACCTCACACATGTTAAGAACAAAAGTTCCTTTGTCCTTCGGGCAAATTTCTGAATGTTTCAGAAAGACAGTCAGTGCCCAGTAAGCATTTAAAAGGAAACACAAAAGATGATTCAACAGAAGGGTAATCCAAGATTGCATTGATCTAAAGATGACATGGTCTTACTTAAGACTGGTTAGAACTGGTTCAAGTATTATGTTGTTAATATATGATTATTGAATGCATTCAAAAGCTTTACGTATTATTAAAACCAACAAAAGCTCTCCCCAAGAACATCTAAAAACAATTTGCGTGCAAACAACACATCTGCCTGGTGAGCATAAAAACATTAGGTGTTCACAGCAACATTCACCAAAATTCAGCCTGTTGTTTTTTTGTACATTTCAACTATGAGATCTGATTCGCTGACCACGTCATGTGACAAAGGGGTCAGGGTTTGTTATGGCGGCGGGTTTGTTTGCCCGCCTGATAGCTTCATATCTTAGCGACACTAACTGCACAATATTCAACATCAAGTACTTTACACGCTAAACTACAACTAGCGAACAAATAGTGTGAAATCCAGGACATATCTGTACCACTTTAATGAATGTGCCCATTTCTTCAAAACACATTTTCTTTTTGGCCTGGAACATACAAGCTGGCAAAACGATTCTCAGAATGAAACCGTAAAATCCACGGAAATCGATCCCCTTGTCTGAGAGCTTTTGAGGGCAACACTCACAAAGGCCACAGAAATCTCTCATGATTTAATTAGCCGGTTTTGTCAATAAACGGGTAGCGAGTAGGGAGGAGATTGTAGCTTCACATAAATCACAGGTGTACAGTTTTACTGAACAGGACTGGGCACCATGGCCTGGTCAGGCAGAGCAACAAACACAATGGTCCTCACACACCCTCTACTACGAAGAGCACAGGAAACACATCACCAAATGACAGGGGCCCAATACGCCTCCTCGCTGTAGGTCTTTGGATGCATGTATGATAATTCTTTACGAACAGGGTATATGTCTGAAACCTCAGAACATGGTGAGACCAGTGGGCTCAAAAACTCAATGCTCCAGTTTCCTGTTTGGTTTCGTTCAATTCTTTTTGGTTCCAAAAACAACGACCATGGTCAAAAGATGACGTTTCCCAGCTGCGGGGTTTGTCTGCTTTTACCGTGAGGAGCTGATATACCAGAGTGATCGTCAGAACCCAGTGACACCCCTGCGAGAGACATGCCTTAAGATGGTGAGCTCAGCTACGAAGTAATTCATCTTCTCTGCTCCATGAAAAGGTCTATGGTGCTACTGAGGAGTAGGGTGTTTGAACACAAGGAGTATGAACCCTTGAAGGCCATGGGGCACGTTGGCAATTGCTGACGCTCTTTTTAATAACTGAGTAATTATGTGTACAGAATATCTTGTGGCACTAACAAAAACAATAATCTGTAAAATTCAGAAACCTCAGAGGGCTCTTGTTTGTCAGCTGTCTGCTTGGCTGGTAATGGAATTTTGGGAGAACATCTTAGTATATTCAGGCCAGGTTTACCTACAAAAGACCTTCAACTTCCTAGACCTAAACCAGGCAAACGAGTGTTTTTCCAGCTGTGAGGCATGTTGATGTTTGGCACGTCAGTTTTTTTTTTTTTTTTTCCTTCTAATGAACAAATCATCATATTAATTTGTCTGGGTGTAACTGTTTGTTTAAATCTTACTTCAATTATACAAATAAAACATAAAACAAATCACCATAATGCCTGCCATATTTAGTCTCCGGCCCACAACTGAATTTCCATTTCATTTTTAATTGATGTACTTTTACGTCAGGCAGAAACCTCGCATCACAATTACTGCATTTTTTCTTAAGCAGTGGAAAAACCATGAAGCAGCAGAGAATCATGGGAATTTCGAAGGAATAGAAATTCATCAGTGTTAAACACTGGGGAAATCCGCCAGCCTATCAGCTGGTCTCAGGTGAAGCTGTAAGTGCGGGACTGCGGCGTGCGATCGGTCAGTGCAAAAGCTCACAGGTTTCTGAACTACATTCGATAAATCGGAATAACTAGAACGAGAGGAGCGGTGGAAATTCAGAGCGGATGTGAACGTGTTTCATGGCACTACGATTCAAATTCAATCCTTCCTTTCATCCATCCCCTGCTCTTCCCCTCTGGGACAATGTATAGAAAGATTCCTTTAATTATAATTTCTTTATTAATCTGACCCCGCCCTATCATTCCGATGGATACCTCACTGCCTGTCATGTGACACGGGTCGTCGGCAGCTCTGAAGCATCGCAGCGGTAAAGGCCGTCCGCTATCCCCCCGCCCCGCAGGGGGTGGGGCGTTTCATCATGATGACCTCACTCCATTGGCAGTGCTAGTCTCTTTGGTAGCAATGTCCTTGACAGGGGGTTCAGTGGACTCCTTAATACTGGGAGAAATAGTGTCTGTTGCAGGGGCTACAGTACAGCCTGTGGCACAGGGCCCGGGGGATGAGTCATTGCCTGTGGGGGGAGAAGGAGAGTCATTGTCGGGGTAGGTAATAGATTCTTTGGCAGGGGAGCGAGTGGCGGGGTCCTTGATGGAAAGGGCAATAGAGTCTGAGACGAGGGGATCAGGAGGATATCTGGCAGGGGAAGAAGGAGCAGCACCATTAGCTGGGGGGGCAACACTGCCTGAGGGATGGAGGGGACTTGGGGGGCGTGCATTTGGGGATATTACGAGATCTGCCACGGGACAGGAAGTTGCATCACTGGGGGTGACGGAATCTGTAGCCGGAGGGGTCATTGTGTCTGCAATGGACGGAAGGAAATCGGTTTTGAGGGTAAGAGGAGAGTCTGCTGGCACAGGGGTAGTGAAATCTGTGGGAGGGGGTTGAATTGGGCCTTTGGTAGGGGTGACGGGGGACTCCGTGGTAAGACAGGAGGTAGAGTCTATGGTAGGGGGGACGGCGTCTGTGGCCAAGGGGGAAGAACGCTCTGTAGGCGCTATGACGAGGACAGTGGTAAGGGCTGTGGTGGGGGGAGCAGCGGATTCAGTGGCGGGGGGGTCTGTGGCAGAGGGCCCGGTGGAGTTCACGGCCAGGGGCGCAACAGAGTCCGTGGGAGGGTCGGTATCTTCAGCGAGGTCATCAGCAGAGGGCGGCCCGGGGGCAGCAGAGGTGATCTGTTGGAGGGGGGTGTACTCCCTGGATTGGGAGCGGGACAGGAGGTGGCGCTGCTCCCCAGCTCTCCTGGGAGGGAGCAGGGGCTGCCGGGCATAGTTCTCCCCGTCCGCGATGGCCTCGGGCAGCGGCTGCTTGCGTGTCTCCGGCAGCAGCAGGATGCAGATGATGCAGATGAGGGTGCAGCAGGCGAAGATGATGTGGTGCAGGAAGTAGCCCTTCTGGTTGTGCAGCTCCATGATGGGCGCCGTCAGCATGCCGAAGCCAGCACTGGCCAGGACCAGGCCAAGGCCACCTCCCCTGTGCATGGGAACAGCTGCTGTGACACGGCAAGCAATACACACGCAGAGCTGCCAGAGGTCTGCACCAACTCCAGATCAAACCCCAGACCAGGGCCAGACCAGGGCCAGACCAGGGACAAACCAGAGCCAGACCTAGCCCAGGCCCAGTCCAGCCCCGGCCCAGACAAGGCTCAGGACCAGCCCAGGCCAGACCAGGAACAACCCAGGGACAAACCAGAGCCAGGCCTATCCCAGGCCCTATACCAACCCAAGCCAGACCAGGCCCAGGGCCAGGCCCAGCCCAGTGCCAACTAGCTTCTGTCCCCACAGAAACAGGCTTACCTGATGGCTGTTGGCGTGACCTCGGCACAGAAGAAGATGCTGAGGTTGCTGACAGCGTGGGAGGAGAACATGCCGATGACGGAGAAGGCGATGGAGAAGTTCCTGTTCAGGGTGTCCGATCGCTCTGCGGGAAACACATTTGAAACTGTCAGATATCAGCAGTTACAGGAATGAGATCCGACGTTAAAAACACTTAAAAAGGGTCTAACGGTCATAAGCAGTAACCCTGTACAACACTGACTCAATTACGCAACTCTGCACTGTATTTAAAATGCGGCATAATTGCATTAGAAATATACATTATTACATAGCCATAAAGCTCTTCTGCATCTTACATAACACACTGAAACTGTCCTTCCCACATATGCGGTTTATGTACAGTCTCCTGTAGTGTGCAATCTGCTGGCACCACCAGGGGGTGCACTTCCGAAAAGTAGTGCTGTTGGTCAGGTGGAGGAAGGGGGGGATTCAAAATGCCGTAAAATACCACAAACACTTTCTCAAAGCGGGTAGAGCATATCCAGTCCCCTAGAATGGAAGCCCTGCTTCACTACCCCTAGAATGGAAGCCCTGCTTCACTAGCGTTGGACAGAAGAAGAGGAGAGAGGAGAAGAAATGGCCTGATCAAAGTGGGCAGGAAGCCTGCGGACGAGCCGCCCTGGTGGACTGGTCCTTGCGAACGGACAGCGGCTGCCATGAAGGGCACCACGGCTCATGATGATGGTTTTCACCGGGGGGAGGGGGAAATATCAACCTTCTTGCTCCTTGGAACAACCAGAGAGCTGGAGCATAGCAAGCCATGTTAATAATGACTAGAGCACTATGAACTGGGAAGATAAGACACCGGAGGTCAAGGCCAACCCTAAGCTGCAGCTTCTGGTCCAGGGTTCGAACCAGGTTTAGGACCTGGCTGCCCTGACCCATGCATGGATACTTTTTTTTTGGTCCCTTATATCCATTGACTCGCAGAACCTGTTAAGACTGATTTAGAACCAGTAGCCATTCAGGCGCATCATCGCGCTGGATCTCGGTCCAAGCAGCCCGTCAGCTTTAACCCCCCAGCGCTGATGAGCTTGGAGAGCGAGACAGCACCCCGCTTCACGATCCACTGAACGCGGAGTCTTGGCGTTCGCTTGAGCTTGCCGTGGCCCATAATGATGCCACAATCAATCCTTTCGGTTCTGACGACCTATCAGGCCATCGCAAATTTCTTTTCAGAGGCACGTGGTTGCAGTTTTTAAATCTTACTACTTTCCTCCCAATGGGTTTTCGAAAGGTGAGACCTAGCTGGTGAGCGGGGACCCCGCACTCGCTGCAGGACTGGTGAGGTCATTATCAGGTAGCCAATAGGAAGGCAGTCACTGGAAATGTGAGGAAAACACACATGCTGTACCTATTTTTAGGTGGTCGCTGTATTTCCCAAGCACTGCGTCCAGGTTGCCGAGGGAAAAAAAAAAGAGGGAAAAAAACAAGTCAAAATTAGTGATTATGCAGATATTTCTGTGCAGATGTTTTGCAAAGAGAGTGAAAGCATGCTTTACATATTATAGACGTAATGCACTAGTATAACAAGACAAGTGTTCATTTATATGAATGACTGCATGCGATATAACCAATGTGTGTCTTTGAATGGTAGGTGTATGTGTTTGTGTTTGTGCGTGTAAGTGTAAACCTCCCCACATGACTGAAATGCACTGCACATGTGCTGGGGTGTGTACCTGTACGTCAGATGTGCTTGGTTATAAAAAAAAAAAAAATTTATAAATAACCTCTGCCTGTGAGTGTGAGTATTATTCCTGCCCAAATATTGCTAAATAATGCTATTTGGAGAATCCTTTGGGACGCCACCTCAGGGTAAAATTCCTTAGTTAGAAGCAACAAAAACGCTTTTAGCAAATAAAGATTTGGCAGTTTGAATCATTAGCTTTCAGTTGTCTTCTGGAAATGCTGCGACGGATTTGGGAATCATGCTCCACAGCGAGGAGACGCCAATGTGACGTCCCTGCGACTAAACAAACGCGTGTGTGTAGATAGCGTCCGCATGGATCCACCCTGCATGTTCAGCACTCACGGTTGGGCAGGCCCAGCTGCAGCAAGGACGCCAGGGCTGTGATGATCATGAAGACGAGTAGACCCCCTCTGCGGCCCAACATGCCCACCACCGGGCACAGAGCGACGCATGCTGCTGTGGCGATGCCCGCCATCGTGTAATAATCCTCGTAGAAATTCTGAAACAGCCGGGTCTCATTGGACTCTGGGTCCCGCATGCTGCGGGCAAAGCAGTGATGAATTCCGTAGCCTGTCAGCCTGTGGGAGGGGGAGACATTTATGTTTACATATTTCACATTTTGTCCAAATTGGTGCTTTTGTCCAGAGCGGCTTATAAGCAAGGCAAACAGCACAATGAAAACACACATGCTGTCAAGGAGTCGACTATCCACAAGTGCAGCTAGGCTGAGCTTCCAGTGAATGCCCAGATATAGGCGTAAGCAGTGTCAGAGGAGGCGTAAGCAGTGTCAGAGGAGGTGTAAGAAGTGTCAGAGCAGGCGTAAGCAGTGTCAGAGGAGGCGTAAGCAGTGTCAGAGGAGGCGTAAGCAGTGTCAGAGGAGGCATAAGCAGTATCAGGAGGCGTAAGCAGTGTCAGAGGAGGCGTAAGCAGTGTCAGAGGAGGCGTAAGCAGTGTCAGAGCAGGCAAAAGCAGTGTCAGAGGAGGCGTAAGAAGTGTCAGAGGAGGCGTAAGAAGTATCAGAGCAGACGTAAGCAGTGTCAGAGGAGTCGTAAGCAGTGTCAGAGGAGGCGTAAGCAGTGTCAGAGGAGGCGTAAGCAGTGTCAGAGTTCCAATGATGTCTGCGGATCGATACATATGGTTCCGATACACCAGTGCTCTCACAGCGGGACGGCATGTGCTGGTCATCCTAACACACTTACGAATTCACGCATAGGACCACGATGTTCTTCCACAGGTTCCTGGTGCCGACCATCTTGACGATGCAGGTCTTTTGGGGCTTGTTCGGAACAGCCCTGTGCAACTCTAAAAACAAACAGGCAAAGAAAACAAAAACTCCCATTATGTTATAGGATATGCAACAACAGAAACTACAGATATTAATTCAGGTCTTTACTGAGGTGAGATATATCTGGACTACGTGACACCTGATTGGTTTGAATACGTCTGCATGTTGGGTAAGAGTAAATCCATAAAAAGCAAAATATATTTCTAAAACATTTAAATTGCTCAGTAAGCAAGGATTATACCAAGAGTTTAGCACCACCAAGCTTATTACCCAGAATCCTTCAGGAATAGAACTTTCACATTAGCCTGCTGGTGCTTTACAGAGACATTCTAGATCAAGGGCGACATAGGCAGCTGCAATTCAGGCGGCCTTGGTGTTTACGCGTGGGTGCAGTTACAAAGGCAGCCGCAACAGGACCTGTCCTCAGGTGCAATAGAAATGTATAAAGCAGGGGCCGACGGGGGAAGAGAAAAAAAAATTGTGGGACAATGTAGAATGCAAGGGCATCATTTTTGCGGGGGAGAGGTTTTAGGGTCCAGCTGAACCTTGTGGCCCCGTGAAGCTGCATTGGATAATCGCTTGCAAGACGGACAACATAAAGAAAATTTCCATTTCTCTGGCCGGTGGACCGTATGCCCACACGGCCCCCTGACCGCCGGTCCATCTCTGGGTCTAATGGACACCAATAATGCATTTTCCACTTGAGAAGACGCTAACAAAGTGCGTTTACGCTGCTGGGCCCATATGGTCTCGACCAGACCCGAAATGGTCTCTGCTTTCGAACCGCGACGGTTCTCGGCCTCCATCCCGGAACATCAATCCCCTGAAGGAGATCGCCCCCTCCCATCCCCCCCATGACGCCAACCCTGCCTGCCCAGTGGCGCATCAATGGCAACATGTGTTCCCTTTAAATAAATAATACATTCAATAGAAGAAACTATAGGCAGTTTGGGCATTTTAAAGAGGCATCGAACAGGTGGGGAAATGCCACCCACTGACCTGTCAGGATATTGCTGTAGCGGTCCTCCAATTCCACCTTGTTCTTCTTAGCCATCTGGGACATCAAGGCTTTGCTTCTGCTGTACTGCTTAGTGGCCAGGAGCCACCGTAGGGACTCCGGGAAGAGCCTGCGTAGAGGTGACACACGAGACCGCAAGGGTCAGGCAGAGACGGCAACGAAAAGGCTCTGAAGCAGGATCTGCACATGCGGCCAATCAAGGCCTGGTTCATCCCAGCAGGAACCAACCGAGGAAGCAGCAGGAAGTGGGATAAAACAGGAACGAGCCGATGACGCTGTAGTCATCATGCTCGACATGCCTCGGTTTACCTCGCAGGTTAAGCACCGTCTGTGCGTACAATGTGCCCCCCTGTTGTAGGAAACAAGCCTCTTGCGACGTTCGTGTTTAGCTTTTTTGGACGCGCGCGCATGTGGCCACACGGGGGCAGACCAGATGGCTCCTCACCAGGTGTACAAGAGCATGAGGACGAGGGGGCAGACGATGAGCACCTGCAGCACATGCCAGTACTTGCACAGGACAGCCAGGCCTGGCATCAGGAGCTGACCGGCCAGCATGATGAAACTGGCCACCATGGTGACGGAGAAGCGGTAGCGGGGGAGGCAAAGCTCAATTCCTGTAGGGGGAGGGGGGACACAAAAAAAAAGCAGAGAAAAAGAGAGAGAGAGACAGGGCAATAAGCTTTTATTCTATTTCAGGAAATGCGAGTGGCATTTACAGCAGCGGTACGCAGCTAACTGCAAATTTATTTCCGGCCACCAGGGGGAACCTGTGAGCACTCTTTCACACCCCGTGACATTTTCCCTCATCACATGTCCTTGTTGTCCGTGAGTCACAATGTCAGATATTCAAATTCTCATAGCTAATCAGGGCTGCATGTCATAAATCCTGGGCTGCGGCAGGCAGGCTGTCATAAATATACCACATTATTATTTAAACATTTCATATCAGGAATGTCATGTGCAACTCTGAGAAACAAACACGACGCATTTATCATTTCTGAACATTGATTTTAAACCTGATACTGAGGTGAAGAAAATCATACAATATATGAAACAAAGCAATGTAAATCTTCTCATAATAACAGAAGCAGACAGAAGCAGACAGTAGCAAACGTCGCGCCCAGGCAAACAGCTGCGTCTCTCAGTCAAAGTCATACTATTCTTGGTGGGGTGGGGGGGTGGGGCACAGCAGAGGGTGTCACCTGCGTGTCTGGGGAGTCAGCACTCCACATCAGCGCGATCCACAACACAACGGTCCGTCTGTTTCTACGCGGCATCCATTTTCGCTAATTCAAGCATCCCTCCTAGATTGGGGGGGGGATTTCGATTACATTTCACCCTCCTCTGCCCTCACAAAGTTTCCTAACTCTCTGCATCTAGGAAGCACAGGAACATGGATCAGTGACAAAGACCTATTGCTTTACCTGCCCTGGACCCACCATCCAGCTACAGCCTGTAGGGTGGCCAGGATGTCCTAGACATATATGCCAGCTATTGCGGGATTCTCCTGCATCACAAACCCTATCTCTGAGCCCTAGTCTTGATGCCAAAGAGGGACTACCCCAGCTCCCTTAATGATTAGAGAATCCTAATTCCACCAAGACCTGAGCCATACATAACCCATACCAAAGCAGTAGAAAAGCACAGAGAGCTGGAACCGCACTGTAACTAGTGTCTCTTCGCGGTTCCTGTATGCCAGTGGAAAAGCACCAAAATACAGCACTAAAGTTCCTAGTCTGCTGTCACTGTGCCTCAGCTAAGCCCATAGGGTCTCTGGAGCACATCTGACTGCATCGGGAAGGACATTCCACTCATCCTCATTCCAGTATGAATCAGATGGTGAGAAGGTTTGCTGGAAAATTCTAATCAGGGTGGAGCCTGGTTATGGCTTGGGGGATGGTTGAGGTGGGGGTTTCAGTGTGTAATCTCCTATCAAACTGATCTCATTGTGGGACTTGTTCAGGCCTGATGCAAGAGCCGACTATGATACAGCGTCTAGGTGTCATCACAGACCAATCAGCCGGATGAAGCACCGGCAGGGACTGGATCTGCTTCCCAGAGTCGTCGCCTCCCTGCCTGACTCATGGTATAAGATAAAAATGATAGGGAAGACCGGGACGCGCTTACGAAAGTGAAAATATCACATGGATATTAAACATCTTTAAGCAAACAACAGTGATACTGCCTGTACGTGAATGAGAATTAAGCCTAATTTTCAAATCTCAGCCTCAGGCGTCCGCAACAAACCCAAAACTTGTACCTGCGTGTTACAGGTAGTTCCTAATGTCTCAGAAACACATCAACAGAACACAATGAGGCCACACTGACGATGATATTAAATATTAGGTGACAGGAGAGAGGCATGGGGGTTTCAGGGCCCATTCCAGGGGCAATTGGAGTGGAATCCTTTCCAGGGTTTGATGGATTTTTCACCTCCTGTTTACAATCGTCCCCCCCCCCCCCCAATCCTTTGCCCCCTTAGCTTTGCTGACACAGAGGCAGGAGTGACTCAATGGTGAGACACAGATCGGGTACACTTTGGTCTTGGGGGTGGGGTTAAGCTCCCCTAGCCATGCGCGAGATCAGTACAGGTATTACCCCTTCCATACTGCATTGTGGGACCCCTCCCAAACACAAGATGGTACACGCTCACCACGGGAGTGTTTTGCATCCCATCCATGTTCAGAAACTCATGGTGAAGCCTTTGCAGCGTAACTAGACGCTATCAAAGTGTACTCTGCATGCTCGCCTCGCGCCCCCCCCCCCGACAGTAAACTGACACTTACCACTATTTATTATTTAGTTGAACATTAACAGCAACTCTGCAGAAGACACATGCCCCCTAAAAAGGACCTTGTAAAACTGAGCAGCACAACAACCACCTGACTCTCAGAGAAAGAGCAGCTGATCCTGCCTTCCCAGCATGCACTGCCTCTCTGGCTTCTAATCCAGGCCAAAGGTGACCGAGCAGTAAGGATCGCCTGATAAATGATTTGAAACGCTATGACGTTTCCTTGAGAAGCTGAAAATGGCAGCAACTGCTTAACCTCGCTCTCGTAAAACAGAGTGACGTTTCAGAGGCCTGAACTTGCCCGATACTGTGAAAGAGGCCGAACCAGTCAGTCTGGCTTCATTTTCCCATTGAATATCTAATCCATGAGTGTTTCCCATGCACATTTCGACTAACGGTATGCTATTCAAGTCAAGACAAAAGGTTCTTCTTATTAAAGAGACACTAAATATCCAGTCTTTTTGGTGTTGTTACTATTCAAATTTCACCAAGACGTTTTCACAACGAATTACGGTTAAAGATGCCTCCTCTGTCTGAATCTTCACAAATTACAGCCAGAATAGTATTACGCAAAAGATAGATTCCAAATTCAAGAGTCAAAATGTCTTCCATTTGGAATTTCTGCTTTGGATAATAATATCAGATAATGCACTAAAATATATAGCAAAAATATATATTAGCCTATGAGAAAAAATATGGGAATATTAAATATTAAGGTAGCTGCAGTGTTATGTTCTGGCTGACAAGACTATTGAAGAAAAAGAGAGAATATTTCTGTGTTGCTATCTGAAATTAGCATGTAGTTGGTCCATACTAAACTAGCTATAAACATGCTTCAAAGTAACCAGGGCCTGAATACACACATTCCCATGGCCAGAGATGACAGGGCTGTTAAAAGACACTGAACAGGTCTTTCTCGTCCTCTGCTGGATGCAACATGCATGGAAAGACCGAGTGCAGGTAACGAGTTCTGACATGAAAGGATGAGTTGCTTTGACAGCCATGGGGAGAATCTCCTACCACGGCTCTAAGGTAACACAAACAGGCGCTTCCTGTTCCTGTTCTAGGATCTGGGAATGAGTCAGCCCAGGAGACGGAAGAATGCAGGTGTCCCGTGAACGTCAAGCGCGCCATCTGCAACCTGAATGCCAGCAAGATCACGCTTCCTCCGTAAAAGGTGGAGAAAAGCTTTTAAAGGGGGGCAGTGCGGAGTAAATCAGAATGACAAGGACACCGCGGTCTATCCCCCCCCCCCCCCCAGCTGCCCTCGACTTCCTGCCAAGCATTAACTGCAGATGCAGGGGGGGATTTCAAGGTGCAATCGCAAACTGCCCGGTAACCGTGACGTGAAGCCAATTATCTGAGTGACATTCATAAGACATTTCCACAAAGATTATTATTTGCCGGAAGACTGTTAGCCATCGAACCTGCTAAACATGCCAAAAAGGTTGTTCTTAAAAAAAGGAAATTCCTCACAAGGGTGTTAATCAACAAATATATTCGACCTTACACACATAATACCCATAAAGCTACATAAAAAAACATTTCAGCACAGAGATGATTCCAGTGCCCGCTCTCCTCAAAAGAACACGTCATTCATTTCCACCCGCGTGAAACTCTCGTCTGAGCAGCCTGTGGGTCACAACTGATTACCATCATCTGGATGAACCCGCATGTAAACATCGACGTGGCAATGCGCCTGCGGCTAGTGCCGTCTGCTAAGTGCCCCTGGGTTGAGGCTGTGGAAACAGGCAGGGGGACCCCCCTCTGACCCCTCCCCACCCAGTTACCCCTGTAGGGCAAAGATAGGCCACACCCAAGACAGCACCACTGCAGAAGTTATCATTTGAGAGAAAGCCGGCACGGTCCTTTGCAGATGCATAACTGTCCTGCGCATATCAGACTGCTGGTGGAGAGCAGTTTCACGATAGCAGACATTTTGGTCACAAACAGCAAAATCAAACCAACGAAAGCACTAAAGTTCACTCTTCAGCGTAGCTAGGCTAAGCTATCATTGAATGCCCAGGTTCATGGGTCGCGCTTATTATGACGACAGTACAAACCTGCAAGGCGCTTGTCATGCGATGCCTGCATGTTTGGAAGCTGCGACAGTGTTATAACAAAAACGGGGTATTTCAGCCTGCGTATCTCAGTTCTTTGTTAATTATCTGTCCCAGTGGATCTCAACTTAGTGACTAGATCGTGAACCAAAACTTGGTAAGTAAGAAAAAAAACAAATAAACTTTACATACCAATGTGCTAAATCATCGCACGGTAAACAACACACAGTCCATAGATGAGTCGGTTATGTTGTCAAATAACCGGTGTGTGCGGCATGGCTAATGAGGAAGAAGTGGTTCTAAAGAACTATCCATTTCTATTGTGTGGAAATGGTTTTGATTAGCAAAATGAAATTTTGAAAAATCAACTTTAATTTGGAAACTCTGCAGAGATGCCCTTCGTACAACAGCTGGCAATGAAAGCAACGTATCCTTATTTGTTTGAATGTGTCGCAAACTAAGTTCAAAATTTCAATTATTTACAAAGTGATATTAATTTGGTTTTCAAAACTTTTGAAACCTTTGTGTTTTAAAAAAAATTAAAAAGCATTTTTGCCATATGTGAGTTTCTTTTATATGTATAATATTTTACATGGCTTAATAATTAAGCTTATTATTATAATGCTACAAGCCATGTTGTAAGGATAGAATTGCTGGTTAAGTGCAGTCAATTAACATTAGAAACCTACCTTCCAATTTGGTTGGTTTGAAAACAAAAAAAAAATTAAATAAATATTGATCTATATCATGGATCGGACTTCTAACCAAAAGTATCGTGATATGCGGTTTCTGCCATATCGCTCACCCCTATTTCAGCCTCTTGGGGGTGCTACTTACTGAGCACGTAGAGGGAGAGAGTGATCCCAGCCAGGCAGAATCCCTCGAAGAACCGGAGAGTGCTGAACACGGTCACGTCCACCGAGAAAGCCACGGAGAGACCGAAGACCAGCATGAAGAACACGGAGACGACAAGGACAGGGTGCCGGCCAAACCTGGAGGACAGCAGAACTCATAAATCGCTAGGCGCCCGACTCTCACGCCTGGCTAGTCAAGGTCTGAGCAATTTAATCATCTCAGACACCGATCTCTGTTATCAGAAGCAGCCAGGACACATAGTACAGCTGTTGTAGACATGCTAAATAAATTAGATCGAGAAAAGACTCACCAATCAGCAAGGACTCCCATAACCAAGAATCCAAAAATGGATCCCACCACCAGGGAGAACTTAGCGATGTGGACCATCGATGAGTTTTCACACACCAGATTCCACTGCAAGGAGACACAGGAAGCAGGGCTGAAGCAGTTTTCGGAAAACACTGACACTTAATGAAGCTCGATCTATGTATCCTAACACGATTCACATTTATTTTATTGAGCTTTTGTCCCAAGTGATGTACAATTCAGGCAGATACACATTACAAACATATCTGTTGCCAAAGAGTCAAAGGTACAGCTAAGTTGATCTTCCAATGTATGCTCAGGTTACCCTAGTAAGTTGGACTGGAGCAGGAGCTACAGAAAATATTCCAAACAAAGCGAGAACCTCATAAGACTGCTATTCAATCAGCAGAAAGTGCAACATTAAGATGTTTGAGAGGTTGTTTATCTAAACATCACATCCTTCAACAGACATTCACATGTTGCTCTGTCAAATGACACATTAATTGCTTTAATGGCAACTGTCTTTATAGGGATCTTATCGTTGCACGACTATGTAGCAGCTAGTTAGTTTGACTGAGGTGTCAGTATTTATTTCATAATGATTTTATTCTAAAAACGTTCCCCCCCCCCCCCCCAGTTCTTAGACTCCGACAATAAACAAATCTGTACTATTGGAGAAACGATAAAAATATTATATGTGATTTGGAATCAAGTGGAAAACATACTTGCTTCCATAATTTCCCCCACAACACAGGACTTTGGGAACAACGACAGTCAATGTCCGGAAAACACGAGCGCTGTGGCAAGTCCCAGCAACCCGAAGCATAACCAGCAACGTCTAACCGCACACAGAGATAAAGGACGGACTGTAGACCCGTGTTAATTTTGTTAACGAAAAATTTTCGTTATCGTCAAATACCTTTATTTTCAGACTAAAACGAAACGATAACCAAGTGAAAATGATTTCCTAAGTGTATTGACAATTTCGTCAACGAATAAAAACGAGACGAAAATGTTTGCAAAAGACGAGATATAATCAGAAATAATACAGTTCACGTAAGGCAGGGTATTCAACTAAATTTTAAAACAGAGAAATTTTCTTGAAGCAAAGGTGCGGAAGATCGTAATGTCTAACTATTTAGTGTGATATATATTTGAGTAGTCTATTGTATCAACATTGCATGTAATCAATACCTGACTGTCAAATCAAATTTATTCAGCACAATTCAAAAACTTTTTGACAATATTTAATGTCACGTGACATACAGCTGAACCTATATGTGTGACTGCCGATATGTACTGTATAGTGTTTTCTCATTTACTAGTTTTAAAATCGTTTTTATGTCAAATATTTTAGTGTTCATGGATTTAAAGTATTGGATTTGATAATCCCACACGTACCGCTAATAAAATTAATGTCTCGTTTTGATAAAAGCCTAAATGCATACAAACTTATCGCTTCAATCGCTATTACAGTAGGATATGGGCGGTCATATTATTTGTAAAAGATATAAAACGTGACATGTTTTTGTCATGTTAGCTTTATATTTGTCGGAGTAACAACGCAAACGGAATGACAAGCAGTTTCAGGCGAAAACTCTGGCCAGCTGGCTGGAGTGAGATTTTCAATTCGAGATGTCTGCAAAGAAATGTTACAGTTCTTACCTTGTATAATAGTCTGTTTTTGTATTTAGTATTGTAAATATAGTTTTGACGTAGCTAAATCTAGGTTTATAATGGTAGGCCTATAATAGAGATTTGCCTTAAGATTTCTGAAAGCGTGAGTGTCATGCCAGATGCTTGAAATTTGACAACCCTGAAAACGTTTTTTTTTTTTTAATTTTCACCTGAGTTAATTTATATACCAAATAACATTACTTCATACAGTTGTCAAAAAGGGGAAACTTAATCGAACATGAAATCACCTGAAAGAGAGGAGAGTTGATTTTTGGCTCTAGTCTATACACTAATAGAATTGGAGCTTTGGGGTAATTATTTTGATGTTGAAAATGCTAAAATAGAATGGTTGCACTTCCTGCTACTGATAGCCGTTGAGAAGTATGTTTTTAATGCTTGTAATTTATTTCTTGAAAAGGGTTATATATTCCTGATACCATTATTGGTATTTTTCTTTGAACATATTTGAGAATTTCAGGTGAAACATTTAACAGCGAACAATAGCAAATAAAAATATTTATTTTCATTTTAATATTCAGAGAGAGCAGGCCTGGTGACATTATAGCCTATGCACTTTTTTTTTTAACTGATTTTGTTTTTGCGCTAATGGCACCACCGATTTTACAGTACTCAGTTTCTGGGTAAATAAACACATGTTTGTATTTCAAATAAAATTGAAATCTGTGTATTTGTGTACTGCACAGTCAAACCTTAGTACCATTCCTTAACATTGGTTTCATTTCATTTTGGTGAACATAATGACTTTCAGAAATGGAAGGGAAACATTATACTTTGCACTTTTAATTTTAGTCGACTAAATCAACTGTACTTTTAGTCGACTATAATCTTATGATATTTATGATAAAATAATTTAGATGACTAAATTATGACGGAAACTAAATTACATTTTAGTCTATGACTAAAATTTAAAAAATTGCTGTCAAAATTAGCCTGAGGATTTCACAGCGGATTGGGGCCGGCGGAGCGCAAACCGGTTATGTAACAACGAGGTTAATACGGTATGACAGTACAGCAGCTAATGAGCTAAACCAAAAGGAATAATCTGTGTAGCGACCAGTAAAAGCGCCTGTTAGTTCTGCGGTTTGTGCACCAGTGGTCTGCGGGCTCGAGGGCGAGGGCCGGCAGAGAAGAATGTTCCTCTGAGGAGGGTCTGAAACACGACGCTCGAGGCGACATCCTTCCCGGATGGCTCAGGGACCTTCCTGCTCCACCGTCAGCCAGGGGGTTATTAATGTTCCGCTGTCCAGAATTTTCTTCCCGGTTTTTCTGCGAAACCGAAACCGGCGTCGGGGCTCCGTCACACAAAAGCGCCTGTCATGCGAGTCGGACGCGCGAGCCACTCCGACAAAGGCACGTGACCTGCAGACCAGCTCCGCAGTTACTGTCATTAAGACGACGGCCAAGATAGCTTTATTAAATGAGTGTCGCACACATTAAAGATTACATCGATCTGATTAATAGTTCGCCCGCATCCTTTTAATTTTATATTACATTTACAGTTATGTGGCACACGCCTTAGTCCCAAGTGCTGTACAACCGAGACAGTAAAATGTCAGTTTGTGTATTTGAGTATGATTTATGTGGGTTAAGTGTCAGGCAGCGTTAAGATCAGCTGGGACAAATGGAGACACAGGACCTTGTTCTATGCCCCACCTCCCCTCCCCCCACCGAACGGGTCCAAACAAGGGGGCTCTGTAGGAACTAACCGGGCGGGGAGATAGAGCCACGGCCTGCTGTCCAAGGGTCTGCTGCTGATCCTGAGTATCAGAGTACACGGCAGAGCCAGGAGGTCCGAATAGAGAAGACTCCATCTTTGGGTCTTTCATAAACTAAACTGAATGGCCAGAATGGTAGATTGATAAGTTCTGAAGAAGCACAAAGATTGCCCAGCTTTAAACGTGACTATGTCATGATTAATTTTCAACGAGGGGGGGAAAAAAAAAACAGCCAGCTGTAACAGGATGTTTGTAGTCTGGTGGAGGCCGTGAGAGAGAGGGGCGCATCTCAACAGCAAGCATGCAAACATTTAGCTAAAAGTCTGATCGGGAATGTTCGCTAAAGGACACAAGAAATGATTGCAGGTGTCAGGAGCATATGTTCCTGAACTGAACGTTTTGTGGTGGTATAAATTAACTTTACAGTCTGTGCCCGAATCCCATTTCCCAACGCTGTGGTAGTAGGCCTAGTGTTATATGAGTCTGGGAAAAAAAACGCCAGGCTTGCGTTAAAGTGAACTTTGTCATGAGTCACGTGGAATCCAGGTGATGTCGAAAGAAAATACTGCAAAATACACGGAAAACAGACACACAGCTCACGTATTCATGTCTCCATGGGCACTTTCCATTCATTTCTATGATTACAACATAATCCTAATCCCAACTATGACGATCTTAACCCCTACCTAGCCCTTTCATCACACTGTGGGAAAATCTCCTCCCCACAATGTAATAATTACAAAAACAAAAACACACGGATTTCAATATGGTAATAAAACTCAGAAACACACAAGAGCTGTAAATTGATTAAGAGATGCAACATTTAAGCTGCAAATGTTTAACCACAGAGAAAATACAAGTCTCAGAACATAAAACCACAATCCCGCTTTGTATATGGCACAGACTGCACTGTCACCAAGA
>JAODKF010000089.1:4577418-4591961 GCA_026779585.1 Mormyrus proboscirostris
CCCCCCCCCCCCCCCCCCCCCCCCCCCCCCCCCCCCCCCCCCCCCCCCCCCCCCCCCCCCCCCCCCCACGAGTTTGCACTGTGCAGATTTGGATGAACGGTAAGAATAAACACACATGTATGTTTGTTTGGTATGATGATGAATACTACAGCATTTATAAACAAAGTTTTAGCATATTGCTAAGCGTTTGTACATTGGAATGCAAGCAATAAATCCAACCTGAAGATACAGCATTGTCACTTAGAAAAAGACGGGCAAGTTCAAAACCCCTATCTTTAAGGCACCGAGGACCCCAGGCCAAAATCCCCACCCCAACATTTAATAAACCAACTTAAATTGGCTATTAGGACCGGATTCAGATCCAGAACAAAATGTGAAATGAATTACAGACCAAATAAATGTCAAGAGGGGAGAACGAATGTAAAAAACAAGCAACTGAAAACTGCTTCACAGAGCTATTACAGGTGGCCTCCATGGCCGGCCGCCCCATTGCATTAGGGGTAATCTGGGCCAGACAACAGTCACCTGGTGTCCAAACATCTGGTGATGCTGATGTACCAAAAGGCTGTATCACGGAGTTCCCGGCCACACCAGGGAGACTCACTTCTGCTGACAAGGCTTCTATTGAGAGGCACCAAAATAAGATACAAGGTAGAAGGAAAGAATGATCACATCTACAAGTGGTTCACGGAAACACAGAGCAGGAACCCTTAAAACGGGACCAAACGGCTCGTGTGCTGACCTCCCTCCCTGGCTGGCAGCGAATCTGCTAAATGCCCGCCGTGGAGCGTGCCCCCGTCACCGTCGTCAATACAATACAATACAATACAAAGTCATCAGATGCACATGTGCAGCTTTTTTAACCTTATTGACTTATTCTTAATTCCATTTTTGATTTGATTTGCACAGTCCAAGGGTCGGTCAGCATTCATTTCACTACACGTCGTACTTGTATAAGCAGGTATGTGACAGATAAAGAATCTTGTATGTTGTACGGCAACCAGCATTGGTGTGTGTGTGTGTGTGGGAGGGGGGGTGTGGAGGATACAAAAAAAGTTTTCAAGTCGTGCAAACTTTTGTATTGCACTGTCAATGCCGAGTCCCAGTGTGACACGCGAAGCGCCTCTCGACTGACGAGTTACACGTCGACGCCACAATCTCCGTGCAAACAAGACCCTCTGTGACCAAAGACATGCAGCCCCCCCCATCTTCAGCAGCTGCTGTATGCCGAACCAGGGGAGGAAGGAACCACTGCTATGAATTGACTGGCTTCTGTATGCATGCGTTTCAGTTTTGGGATTGGGGGGGCGGGGGGGTCCTTATAGATACATGCGTGTCTATGGGGTCCAAGTTTCAGCTGTGCAGGAATATCAGACTTTACAATAAGGCAGCACCATCACTGTGAGACTTTGGTTCTATGTGCATTCCACTGTTTAATCAAGCGCAAACACTGCCCTCAGAGACGTATGGGGACAACAGTCACCCCCCCCACCCCCCCAACTCAAAAAACAGATAAGAAAGACACCCCAGATAACATATTCAATGACACAGAGAGATAATAAAACAGTCACCCTCTAAGTGCATTAAAACTGATTACGTCAAATTAGCACTGCTATAGCACATTTCAGTTACTGCTTTAAAATTCATATGTTACTTTAAAATTCAGTCAACTGCAATGCTGACGGGTACATCACCAGAGACTTACGGTTGGGACTTAAACTAATAACCATCAGGTTAGTAGTCTGTTTCTTTAACAATACACTACGATCTGATCACATGCTGCAACCCAACCCGTGCGCAGCTGATCAGCAAGAAGGACCGGGCACATTAATGGCTCCCAAACATCTCCTTCCGTCCATTCCATAGAGCCCACTACTTAACTGATAATGGGCTTGAAGACCAGTTGATTATTCGGTCAGACTGTCTGGAGATGAACCAAAACTTATGGGATTGGCCAACAGTCCTTAAGGAGGGGTTTGGGAACCGCTGGAGCAGAAAATTAATTTACACCGCTCCACTTTGAGAACTGGCAATCATAAACACGGCACTCGAGCGATTAAGCGCATCTCTAATGGTGCTTTTCCACCGGCATACAGGAACCAAGCCGCGCTGCGAAGGAACACCAGTTGCAGTGCAGTTGCAGTGCAGTTCCAGCTTGCTTCGGCTTTTCACTATAGTTAAAGGCGTCGCCGGGTGTGGAGACGTAGAACTGAAGAGACTCTCATTCACTGTTCGAATGGCGCACGTCGTAATTTACCAGGTGGAATTACTATTATTATTATTTCCTTTTTCACTATGTACTAATTTCTGAGAGAAGCCCAGTGTCATGCAAGTATGGCAGCGGAAGTGGATCATGAATCCATCGTGTTCAGCTCTTCTATAGAGCTTTTTAAGCAGGAGGTTGGAAATGTTCAAGTTCCGAGTTATCAGGAAAGCACCGGCACATCGCGACGCGGAACACTACTAATAATGAGTAATATCTAATATACGCTATTTCCTTCAAATAATCCATGTGCAGAACACATATCTCCATGTATTTCGATCAATCCGATGGTGGTGACGCGACCAGCTCGTTTTGGTCACACTTTCGGCCCCGCTAGCTGCAGGACCATTACAGTGCTATTACAGCTCTCATACTCCGCACTGGAAAAGCACCAGTTTGCCGTACGGGTCGGGTACGGCTCTTGATGGCAGTGGAAAAAGCAGACCAAAGAGGCACAGATTTTGTGGCGAGCTCTTCTCTCACGTGTACCCTTGAGGTCACAAGTGGTACATAGTAGTGTTGCCCAATGCTGTCATGTGTTACCCTGCAGCCGCTGCAGTTTCCACGTATAAGCACTGGTGTGGTATCAGTTCCCAGATTCAAAGGCAGACCCAGTCACGACAAAAGGGCCTCACAAATACACAAGGCTAGGAGTTCACCGGGACCCCGCGCAGCTGCGATCGCCTGGCAGCAGCCCTGCACTGGGTTTCACAACACTGATAAGGGGGCTCAAGTTGAATCAGTGGGGAAAATAATGTGTTGCATTTGGCAGGTTTTAACAGTATTAAATGGTGCGCATAACTGAATAACTCTTTGCTGGGGGTGTCATAGGGAATTATACAATGGCAAAGTAAGAATTAATTGTGGATTTAAAGTAGATGAAGTCTTGAAATTAGAACAAAAAAAAAAAAAAAAAAAGTTGTGCTAGTTGCCTTGAAAGAAACAGACTTTTCAAGGTGTCAGGATGTCCAGCATCAGCCGCTGGCTTTGCTTTTACGCTTCTGCGGACGTTCAGCTTAGCGGGACAAGCGTGTGACACTGTAACGAGTCCCGGGGCCACACTGCACATCTGCGGCCATTGGGGGCGAGGCAGAATGGACTAAATTCATCAGAGCAGTAGTCATCCCATCTGCTGTTTGGGGAAAACTGATATCGACCTTTTTAAAAATATCCCTGGGCCGGCATGAGAACAGGGAAGTTCCAGACAGATTTTTTGTAAAGCAGTGTGACCACAATAATGATAATAATGGAATAATGATGACATTGCACAAACATGTTTTTATTACTCAGCAAAAAATACAATGGGATTCTTTTTAGCAGGGTGAATCCCAAACAAGCAGACTGAAAAGCATGGTCCTAATAAGAGTGTCAGGCCTGTTAATCCAGATTCCTACTGTGCATGGCTGAGGCCCGCTTCTTGCTACAATAACACACAATAAAACTGTGCAAGGCTGAATGAGACGCAAGACCGAGACATCTAATACTGCGCATTGAGCTCTTAGATTCAAAAGGGAAAATAACACACATTCGTCCTAAATGCACAAGTGACATAGACGGGAACAAAAGTAATCGAGCTGAACGCTATGTGGACTTAAGCAGATGTAATACCGTATTTAAATGAAAAGGTTACGTATTACAGCTTACATACAGGATAAACCAGGTTTCCACACTGCATAATGAGATATTCACCATCTATTTTAAGTATGGTAAAGATTAACCCATTTCCCCCACTATTTTTAACCACGAAATGCAAAGACGTTTTTACAAGAGGACACGTTATTGCTCGCCCCTTTTTCAAGAAATGCTTTTCTGCAGAGACCACAAGAAAGGTACTGCGGTGTCGGTTCGGCCTGTAACACCCCCAGAAGTAGCACCCTTTAATCTTGTACTTCGCCTTCATTGCCACCGAAGAGCGGGAAAACACCACATATGGCATAAACACATCGTTTATAACATTACTGCGCAATTTTCAGAACACACCAGGAGAAATCAATAGAATGACCGTATAATTTAATCTGCAGATGACAAACCAGTGTTGTACTGTTTTATTAAATTATCAAAACGCATAATCGCTCGCAATAGTGTTGTGTGACTTCTGCTGTGGGTAGAGGGGTTTAAAACGTGATCAGGGGATTCATTTTGATACAGGCGGTTCTTTTGATCGCCGCACCAGGACAGCCTTCTTGCCGCACAGACTGTCAATGAGTTTGACTCATTCGGTCAGCAAACAGCATACCTTACCCAGGCTGCCGTAGCCCTAAACGCCATACACTGACAATCAGCATTACAACACGCCCCGATCGCCACGGTAAACATCGCAAAGCATTCAAACCCCACAATGAATTATAGCCTCGGCACCAGCGCTGACTGAAAACAGGCGCCGGTAACACTGTGCATGTATGACCTACCCTGTCATCTGACTGTCATTGGTGCAGTTCGGCCTGTTACATTTTGTTTAAGCGTATTTTTTCTATGAAAGGCAGCGAGATCTGAGCAAAATGGCACATTAATACATACTGCGATTAAAACGATACAATGGCCTACATTATGTCCCTTTTATGCTTGAGATGGGTGACGTGCATACAGCACTGCGAAGCATTCTGTACAGCGTACGAAACAATACTTGAAAAATGGAGAAACGCTACCCAGTACATTATACCGAGCTGATTATGCTCCGAGTGTTGCTGCGACATACCCCCCATGTTGAAAATGCGCTAACGCAAAGCGGCATAATATTACATGTTATATATACATCAGATGCATAGCGCTACATTTTGTTTGTTTAAAAACTGGTGCTGGACACGATCGTCACTGCGCACATTGCAAAGCCGGTCCTACCTTAGTGACCACATTTTCGATGAGTCCCGTTTCCAGCTTATATTCATGTTTCTTGCAGCCACACAGAATATTGCTGTTATTCTGGAGGGTGTCATTGCAAGTACTATTCTGTGAAAGCTGATCGCAGTTCGAGTAAATTAGCGGAGACGAATTGCTGGCGTTGGCAGGCGGATCCAGGCATGTGATATTCGGCTGGGCTAAAAGGAAATTATCGGAGAATTGGCTGAATCCGATGAACAGAGCCGGGATCCACGTAAGGACAACCAGCTGTTTCTGGTATTTCCCAAATCCGCCGACATTAGGCAGCACTTTGTTGTCGACGCTGGACAGAAACCCCGGGGATGCGGCTTCACACGACACGAAGCCGTTTTCCGGTTGCCGGTCCCCCATCTCCAGCCGCTCCACGGCCATCGCCGCCGTTCACTGCAAGCCTTCAGGAGCGCAGGCCGGCCGCCGGAATCCCGCACGCCGTCTCCGGCAGCGCATCGGCGCTGTATCAAAAGCCGACCCTGGGCCGTCAATCTATTAAAACTGCAATAAAAAAGGACGAACTGAGCGCGATCGGAAGGGGTGGGCAGCTATGGCAAACGTCTCTATCGCATTGTTTGTTTTTTGGTTTTTTTGACTTAGCCTAGACAATAAGGAAAGTCACGCTGCTGCCCACATAGACAACATGAATCAGGAATTCCCAATGAGCCGTGCCCAGAGCCAAGTCACTCGACCTTCGTTTATCTTCTGATATTTTCGGTTTCGTTAAAAAAAAAATCAATATGATTGATAAACCGGTCGACGTGCTGTTCCGGAAAGAGTCCAAAGCCGCTCGTCTAAACCCAGCCCCTTTACCAAAGGAAGCTACAGGTAACACACCTGTATAAACGCAGCCTTCGTTTAGACGTCGTGCACGGTAGTGGTTTAATAAAACGTACGCATAATTTATAAAGCAAACATTTTAAAACGAACGCAGAAATCTCATTTGATGGTTTGCCAGCGAAATATCTTAAACCTGTAAAGGTGCCCCCTCCCACTCATACAGCGTACACTACATATGAAAAACTGCGGGCACCAAAAGATTGCCCATACTTATCAGCAAAAAACAGCTTTGTTTCCTTCACCTGGCGCTGATATATACACGACATTGACATCATTGAAGTGTAATATTATTATTGTGATAACGCAGTCAGCAAACATTTCGGCACAAAAGTCATTTTCTTTTTGTGGTAGAAATTCCTTAACAAAATGTTTCCGCCACCTTTGTCCTGGTGTCTGGGGTATTGAAACATTACACGGGAAGGATTTTGCAGTAGATCGTACATTTCACTATGAAGTTTCGGGGTTTAATTGAATGTTTGTTGTCGGAATAGGCTGTGTTTGCTTTTTGAATTTATGTTGTAGAGGGTATTAATTTTAATTTACTTATTTCTCTCTTTTTTTTTTTTTTTTGAGGAGGAGGAGTCCGGGCAGGTGGGTAATCATGAATTTTGAAGTAATGCTACCCTCTACTGTTCAAATTAACTAATGAACGTATGAAGTCACATTTGTGTCAATATCCATATCATTTATTTATTTTTATGGTTATGAAATCATGAGCCTGTAACAAGAGAAAACCGCATTTTAATTTTGATCCACATATCGTAACTCTATACACTCAATTTACGTTTAATTTATTGACGTTATTGCTTAATAGTAAGTGAAACTTGATTTGAGCCTTTACACAGGATCTGTCTACCTAAAGAATGTGCCCTGTTGTTCTACCGTGAAACACTGAAGATCAAACATACCCTATACGCTTTCACAGAACCTCCTTTTGGTACTACTGCCCACCAGAGGTTCAAGTCCAGAGAGTACAAATCCAGATCAAGATTTTGTTTCAACCAACCAGTTGAGTATTCTGTGACTATGACTCATTATGCTCAACTGGTTGGTTGAAACAAAATCTGGATTGGATCTGGTCTGGATTTGCACTCTCTGGACCTGAAATCTTCACCTCGGCTGGCCACCCGATTGCTGTCATTGCAGCCACCATGTCAGCTAAGAGCGTGTTTTTTGGGGGTGGCCGGACCACAGCCATAATATTAGAATTCCACATATGGAGAAGGAGGGTTGGACTCAAACCCCCAGCCCTGGAGGACTGAGGTAATGGTAATACCTATCAAACCCCCATACAGCCTCAGATGTTCATATATGTATAATTAATATTAAAATTGGGCTTTTTAAAAACCGTTTTGTCCTCAGGCTATTAAATGTCTTGGCACGTTGTGGCGTAATTCCCGGCTACGCTGCGTGATGAAGCCCTGTTGCAGTTTAAAAGCAACAGAAAACAAGGTGAATGTTACTTCCTCAGAGAAAGAACAGCCTCTTACACACACACACACACACACACTTGGTAAATAATATATGAGTTGCACATTCACAGTTAAATATCCTGACCTACATTTACGCAGTCCGTTTCACCTTCTGGGAACTCCGCAGAGCTGTCGTTGGAACTGTTTACATCACCAGGCCAACAGCCTGAGGAGTGATGAAGCTCCGCCCCAGTTCAGCTACCCACTGACAAGTGCCTTCTTGTGACTGATTTATCGCTCAAGTCCCAGTTAGGAGACAGTTCAGCCATTTGGCTTCTTTTGCACCGTGAGACAAGCTACCGTCAAAGACTTTTTTATGGCATCTCGTTTAATTCTGATGCACACGGCATTATGATATATTGTTCTCAGTGTATTGTTCATCTGTTTAGTGGTATGAAATACAACTCATTTTACGCATTGCACGCAATAATCCAGTTATGCAATTTATTGTGTCATATTTTAAAATTTGGATGACAACATAGGCCAAATAAAATAATAATATATAAAATATCGCCAATGATGGTATAGGCCTCGTTCATAAAAAATGTTTTTTGCAGGCAAATGCTTTTGCATACTTTGGTAAAATTTCCCGTAGTCCCTGATAGGATCATGCCCGTCGTCATGACGATCCCCTATAAGACGCCAGAAACTGTTCAAGTACAAGAAATAGTGTGTGTGTGTGTGTGTGGGGGGGGGCAGTATGTGTGGCTGTTTGCTGCTTCACCTCTTGCCTGCTGAACTTCTGCTGTCTATATTATTCTGTTCCCTGCTCTGTTTACACAGTTTGAGCGTGTCAAATATTCACCAGCTAGTGTTGTATTTTTCCCAGCTTTGAAGAAGAACTTAATATTCAGGCAAGATAAGACGATAGACGATCCTTTATTCCACCCTGGGAGCTGTAGAAGTCTTCATATTACAGCCCAGTTCCGGCCCCTTTGCATTCACTCAGCTCATATATTGTCTTGTTACAAAGTAGCTTCCTGGAAGTTGCGGACCTCCCCGATCACAGTAAGGTGCTAACAATTATCCCGCCTAATTTTCTCCTCAAAGCCTCGCGTAAGTCAGAACTGACAAGAGAACACGTTGTTTGCTTTCTCCCAAGCTTGTCCTACCCCACCCATAGAACACGTCTAGAAATTCAATTGCCGATTGTTTGTAGAAGGATAATTATTTTATTGTGTTAATAAGAGCCATAGGCACCCATTACAAACCTATAGAATGAATCACCTTGTTTGTCGGCACAAGTCAGTCTGCTGAGTCTACGTAGCTTGGATCTGTGGATGGTTCCATCCATCCGTCCATCCATCCATTCCACTTGCTCATCCAGTATCAGGTCACTGTGAGTCAGAAGGGGGTGTGCATGATACAAGTATTTAACTGGGCAAGGAGATGGGTGTGGAGACCAATGTGGGGCCTGGTAAATATTGTTAAACAAGGCTAGTTGAGACCCCTTGTTAGTGGAGGCCCCTGGGCATCAGCCTGGGTAAACCCATAGCTACACGCTAAACGGTGTGCCGGTGCACAAAGCGGGATCGACATCTTTCCATTATAAATAAGAAATGAAAAGGACCCGCGGCACACTGTCTGAGTGTACTAGGGTGATGTCATCTCATCCAGCAGAATGTACCGCGCATGCACTGGTATTTTCTATCAAATATTTCCATACATCATATCTGGCATGTTGGTGCAGGACGGACCTGTAATCCTGAATGCGTACAGCTGGCGTCAGCCTGGGCAGACATGTGATTAGTCAGCAGCAAAGCTTCAATCATATTCCCGTGCCATCTTCTGCTGGGACAGAGTGACAGCAATGTGACACACCTGCTTATTGTTATTTTTGCCAGGGAGGGTGCGAAATGGATGGTGCCAGTCTGCTCACTGCCAGGCGAGAAATGCCAAGCCAACGAACTACAGCAAACCTAAAACCTGCCACGCGAGAAATGCCAAGCCAACGAACTATAGCAAACCTGAAACCTGCCACTCTACCGTGGCCAAAAATCCCAAATCACAAAATGAATGTTTTCGAGTCATGATTTATATGGAAAAGTGGTTAATATTTTGCCTGACATGCACCAGCAGCAAAACGTTAGCTCAGATTAACGTCTACGTCTGCTTAGAAAAGTGCTCCGCTGTTATTTTTTCTCCCTCCAAACAGCCTTCTCCAAAGCAAATTCTGTATAACTTTTTTATATATGCCTATAGCATCAGCTTTGAGGATTTATCCACCAGCATACAGACAGATAAGAAGACTTAGAGATTGTCTGTCTGCAGCAAATGGCCGGTACAATTCTGAGGTGAGTGGGTAGCGTTTCCATGACAACCACGACAGGGGCTGTGCAACAGGGCTGAGATTCCAGAGCCGGGCGTAGGCTCCTAAGTAGGGTGTGACCCCCCCCCCCCTGCGTGGGGCTGAAATGCAGGTGCTTTTCAACACATAGACCGTGACCAAGGATCATTATCACGGGCGGCACATTAACTGGAAAGTGCAACCAAGCCTGGACATGTGTTTCAAGGGTGTTTGACTGTTGACATCCAGCACTCAAAATTTAACACGAATATAGGAATATCAAGTTTGCCAGCACGTTGTCACAAAGCACTGTCACAGAAAAAGCTCAGCACCGGGGGAAAAAAATGAAAATTACTCCCAGATTTTTTCAATGAGATCAACAGTACTAGAACTCCAACAGTACTGATTAATGTTTATGAAAAGTGCAAAAGTTGGTTGCGAGTTTAAATAACTGAGTGAGATACAAATGGCTTGATAATGGGTGACAGGACATGCGGGTCGGTCATGGTTTTGTGATCAAGCTTCTGGAACACGATGGCCGTGTTGAAGGTGGGGGGCTGGGGTGGCGGTTTTGGGGGTGGGGGAGCTTACCGGTATTGCAGGAGGGAGGGATGCTAAGAGCGCCCCCTTTAACCTGTTATGTCAAAGAAAAACATAGCGTTACCTTAATTATCTCACAACGGCTCCGAGGCGATGCTATAATTATTTCCGCAAAAAGACTGCCGTCGTTAGCTGTTGATAGCTACCGATGATACAAAAGAATATCACTAAAGTCTATTGGTCGCTCCGACATTCAGCACCCTGAGCTCGAAATCTTCCCACGCCTATGGGCGTTACCTTCCAGATGTTCCTCGTCCTGTCCTCTTCTTTTATATCAATTCGACACGAACAATGTAAAACTATAGCATTGTCTTTTTTCCCCAAGAATGAGAAATTATAAGAAATTACAAGATTAGACGTGTCGCTACCCAAACAAAATTTTTGCCTGTCCCTCTTCAGTCAGTAAGTGGGCTAGTGGTGACACCTGATCTCAGGCAGACAGGAAATCATCAAGTAGAAAACCTGCTGGATACCGGCACTGCAGGGCCAGAGGCGCCTGCGCAGGGTCTGTAGCAGAGAGGCGATCTGGGTCCGTCTGATATACTGTCAGATCAGTGCTGGGGCAGAAAGCAGAAGGACATACATAGAAAATGCAGACTTATCGCTTTGCTAAACAACTGAAATATACTCAAGTAGAGTTAACCGAGTGTAACATAGGTAAAGTAAGCCTGGTAAACGTATACACACACACACACACACACACACACATGGCGGTGTACCTATATAAATGCGGACCTTCCATTTATTCATATGGGGAAAACTCTAATCCCAACATGACGACCTTAACCCCAACCCAGCCCTAACCTTATCCATAAGTAACCCAGCAAAATACAAGAGTTTTTTCATTTTTAGTTTTCTCATTGCAGTCGCAGATTTTTATTAAATTGAGTTTTCCCTCAAAAACGGGTTTTCATCACGTTGCGCGGACATTGCCCCATAAGGTATAGTACACCCGCTCACATACACACGCACTAACACTGTATATATAAAGTCTGGAATAATAAATGAGTTGTCTTTTAAGATAAGCTTTAAAAAATTAGGTAAGCAGTTACAAGCTGGTTTGATTTGACTAGTAAAAACTGACTGGAGGGTATGCCGTTCTTTTCCGAGAAATATTGGGGCTGTTTTTACAGAAGTTTGGCAATAAACCACTTAATTAATTAACTTGCAAAATAAAAATGGCGATTTCCCCCTGGGTGGGCGGGGGTGCCCAGTGGAGCGTGCCTGGAGGAGCTTCCCAGATGGACTGACAGTTATTTACAGTGGGTAGGTAAAGCACTCTGTATTGTGCAATATGGGCGGAGAATCGAATGGCTGCACTTCGGTGTCCCCTGCTGAACAATACAGTAGCATTTTTATATCTTACATCTTGTTACATATATCTAAATTCTCTGGGGGGGGGAGAGGTTTCTGAAGGTTCACAAGTAGGAGTGGACGGTCCGGGGGGGAGTGTCTGACACCCCTGAGCCGAAGCAGGAGTGTTTCATAAAGTAGTCTGCCTTCTGCATTCCTGTATCATGCTGTTCCGCCTTAAGCGGTAGGTGTGCCGCCTCAATCGGCTTATTTAGTTTGAATATAATGATCAATGCGTGTGTGTTGAAAATGAAAAAAGAAATAAAATGATGATGTGAAATTAAGTTTGTAATTTGAGACTGGGTGGATGTGAGAGGAATTAGATCATATTCTAATATATGCACACATTCCCACGAAGGTTATCCAGCATTAACTCCTGGTAAAAATATCAGTGAAAATACATATTAAAATATATTCTTCACCATTAAAAAAAAGAAAGAAATCGTGTTTTCTGCAAATTTCTCTGTGTAGAATAATCTCAATCGCAGTTTTACCAGCCAAATTACACAAACCGAGTGCTCTGCGTGAGTGGAAACTTTTATGTGGGATATTCACACAATCGCCTGCAAGGACAGAAAACTTCACGTTTCTGTTTCTACTAAGAGGGGAAGAAAAAAAAACCTGTGCATGAAAGAAAAGATATTTGAATGGCAGCCAGGAAGGTGTGGCTTATAGGGTGGAAAAGTCCAGGTCTTCCGTGTTCGGAGAATAGTGCGCTTAGGGACGGACGGAGACGGTGCGACGTCTCACCTCTTTCTCTCCCCAGCGCCGGATCATTACAACAGCTTCACATTACATTAAGGAATGAGTTATTACGGCTCCCACGAGAGACTGCCGAACACTCCTGGAAGACCTATGTACACCAGTCCTACCTATTCCAGGACAGAGGTTCTCGGTGGTAATGGATTCCTACCGTCATACATGGACGGGTACTCTGCGACCATCGGCGGTGGAGCGCATACAGAGTACGTTAACATGAGTCATTAGGTTAATGGCATCGTTAAAAACGTTTTTGATGCAATAAAAGACAGCATATTTACATGTTTTGGTAAATATGTAACATAGTTTAAATACAGTTTGCTATTGGTTAAAAGGAGTTTTACAAACTCAACGTGTATCGTGGAGTTTTTTTCTGCTTTTGCGGGCCAAATTTCAGGCATTTCGTTCTCGGTCGATCGCATCCTGCATTGCTGTCAGTTGCCGTAATGAATAAGGCATGAATATAACGTTACGCATTGTTTTAACCTCCAAGACAAATACGCGCCGACTATTCAGAAAAAATTGAAAAATAAGCAAAGAAAATGGCCCGCGGTTGTATTAGATGTACTTTTGCGAAGTATGAATGAAATTCTGGAACTGTACACACCTTAAAGCGACACTCTGCTCCTCCAGTGCGCAGGTGGTTCTTCAAAGATCTAGGAGCATGAAGACCCAGTATCAGGATCCGATGAAGAAAGCTGAATATGTCCTCCAGTCCGTAAGTAACTTTTAATCATGTTCTTCATTCGGCTCAGGTTTAACAGATGCTGGTTTCCGTCTTTGAACCCGCTTTCCTACTCTTGCTAAAGTTTTTTCCAAACATTTAAAGAGAAATAATAATAATAAATAAATGCACACACTAGGTACGTCAAAGAAGTAAGTCAAACTGGTAGATACCTATAATATGACGGCTATAGCACGAGCAAATGAACCAAACTACATGAATTACACTTAAAATTCCCACCCGGAGCTGTACGTGAGAAAAAATGGTTGGAACCAGTTGGCTACATATTAGAGAGCTGACAGTAAACAGGCAGGTGACAACATATTTAATCACTGACTTACACATTAAAGCCAAATTGCCAGTGGAAAGAATTCAGCCTTTCTCTCTTGCATCATGGCCGGTTAACCCCCGCCTGTCATAAACGCCTTTCCACACCTATAATAACACTTACGCAAAGACGGAACCAAAAGGATTCTAGCCATCAAGCGGTTCCTCTCCGTCATTTGTTCTGCCATGTCACTTTTTAATCATTCGTGTCTGCAAAATATGCAATTTTATAAATGTGTGGGGTACAGTCGGCTAGTTGATTCATTTGTTTAGTAAATTGTCTTATCTAGTTGTTGGGAGCGGCGTATTAGTGTATGAAGAGGGTGATAGTTACGCAGATATAAGCATGCGTGTGACAGTATTCCCTTTATGATGTGGTGTCATGTGAGATAATCGCTTGATCTATTTTGTTACGTTATAGTTGGAGGTGCAAAAAGTGATCGTTGTTCAGCGCAAACGCTGCTTTGTACTTAACTGGGAGAAAAATACTGTAGCTAAAATACCAAACATCGATCTTTTGGTCACATTAAAGCTTTTGGGTAGCGAGAGCGCTCCCCTGTGCACAAAATGTCGGCCTAATCCATTTTGTTTAACCTGCGTCGGGTTTTTTTGCACATCGGGAACACACCCGACAGCTCACAAACTCGTACCTCTAGGTTAGACAAAACAAATTTTGTAAAGTGCAAGATTTCACTTTAGCTGAGATCTTGGTTTAAAGCAAGTGTTAACAGTTAAAATTTGTTTGTGTGTATATGCTGTGCATGTAATGTGTGTTATAGTTACATTCAGTCACAAAAAAATAAGAGAAGACTACATTTTTAAACAAATCTGCATTTTAAAATCCTGGGATAATCGTGGTTCGGATGGCAGAAGGCTTTGCTGAGCGGCAGGTTGCTTCCAGGATCAAAATATCAAGTCAGCAGCAGGGGCGTCGTAGTGGGGGGAAAATGGGGACTGAGTTACCAGGGCCCCATGTAGGGGGAGGGCCCCTAAGGAATCTGGCATTTAATTTTTTTTGGGGGGGGGGGGGGGCATGGGCACTGTTTGTGC
>JAODKF010000089.1:4595826-4610734 GCA_026779585.1 Mormyrus proboscirostris
TCTGTTTTTTTTTTTTTTTTTTTTTTTTTTTTTTGCTGTTTTTATTTTTAGGTACAAAAGGGGGACAAAAACATGTTGAACGCCCTGGAACAGGAGTGGGACAGTTTACAGGTGAGTCTGCCCTCCAGTCCGACACTAAAAGTTTGTATGCTTTTTAAAGTTTATTTATAACAATAATAATACTAACAATGATAACTTATTTTGTTTGTGTTAGAAAATGTCCTTCGCCAGACTCCATCAGCTGCGAGAGCTGCAGAGCATTATTGACGAAATCTCCAGGGAGATTATATGGGTGAACGAGCGGGAGGAGAAGGAGCTGGTGTTCGACTGGGGAGACAAAAACATCGACACGTACATCCCGCAGAAACAGGAGAGCTACTCCGTAAGAGCTCTCAGCTAGCCCCGACTCCACAGCGCCCCTTCAAACCTTCAAAGAGAACTAGAGAAAATTCCTTTCGTCATGAGCCCTGCTTTTACTTTTTTTTTCCCCAGGAACTTATGAAAGACCTGGAGGAAAAAGAAAAAGATTTGAACAAACTGAAACAAAAGGTGGACAGTTTACAGAAAAACAACCACCCCGCCTTTGACAAGATTGATGTAAGTGATCACGGGTCGTGTGAAGCACTCTTGTGTGAGATGCCTGTCTCTGAAAGACAGGCATCTGCAAACAAGTTTGGTTTGTGTACTCGACTAAGATGGATTGAGGAAAATCAGGTGGACCAACACCATTCGGTTGTTAGTAAGAACTGATGACTATGTGTGCCAAACTGCTGACGTCTGCTAGTAACTGCATTTTAACACTAGGCTGATGCTTTCAGGCCTACATGGACACTCTGCAGACTCAGTGGAGTTGGCTTCTGCAGATCACAAAGTGCATTTCTGTTCACCTGAAAGAGAACATGGCCTACAGTCAGGTGAGACTGCCTAGTCTTTTGTTTAATATCACCGTTTTTCACACAAAAAGCCACAGACACACAGAAATTTTCTCCTCGAAGGAGCTATGAAGGCTCTTTCATTCTGCTGTTTGTGTAAAGTTCTTCAAGGAGGCCAACGAGATTAACACCAAGCTTAAGAAAGACCATGACAACATGCGAGTGAGATTTGCTTGTGACAAGTCTACGCCGCTGGAGAATCTGATGGCCCTTCTCAAAAACCTGGAGGTATTGCGAAATAAATTACCATGCAATAAGCATAGTCATTGTTAGTTGCATTATTTCTGTATTACCCACTTGATGAACTTAATGAATCATTTGTAATATGGCACTGACCAATAAGGGTTTAGTCAATATTATAGAGGCTGGCACAGTGACTTATTACATATCCAGTTCGTTTAAATGACTAGATGAGAAGACCTTTGAGTAACGCTACAGTGTCTCTGTTGTGGTTATACCCTTTGGGGCAATCAGGAGTCATATTCCATATGTCTACCCCCGTAGAAAGAAAAGGAGAGGCTGCTGGAGAACAAGAGGCAGGTGCAGCTTCTGGTCAACAAGTCCAAGGGCATCATCAGGCTGAAGCCACGTAACCCGGAGTTCCGAAGCAGCAGCCCTGTCATAGTACAGGCCCTGTGCGACTTCAAGCAGGACCAGGTCAGAGGGGAGCAACTGGCCAACACGCCCGCCTAAGCTTGCAAGGAAGGGCTTGTGGTGAAGCCCGGAGCGGGGCGGCCTCGAGGGTCGCTCCGACAGGCTATCTCGTATAAAAGCCACCATAGCCAGAGTACAGTAGTCCCCCTGTATCCACGATTTCTGTAACCATGGTTTCGGTTACCCGTGGTTTACCACAGGTTTGTTGTGAAATTGTGAAATGTGCGACAGTGTTTTCTTTCATTGTTCCTTCATCCTTTGAGGGGTATAAAAAGCATGATTGTCTTTGCCCCGTCATCCTTTGGTACATGACATTTTTTCATTGTTATATCGTCTCTTGAGAATTAGGCTAAAACTTCAAAATCCCTTTCATTCAAGAGAGTAAAGTACAATGTACTTGAATAATACTGTATTTAATGTCGGTAATGTTTTGCTCTGCACAAATGATCAACTCCCATGTGTAAGTACACAGGAATCATGGTATGTATGGGGTCCGTGGGTGGCTGTTGTCTGCGGCAGGTCTTGGGACTGCTTCAGATTGCAGTTGGAAGCTCTTTCCACAGATAATGATAATTATTTGGCTGGTTGTTCACAGAACCAAGGGCAAGGGTGTCTGAGGGGAGGCATTGTAAGGACATGGGTCATTGGACATCGTTCGAAGAAAGACCCTCATTACCCTCATTACGCTGTTTCCCTGCAGAAGGCAATTCTCCAGGGCAATGAGGGCATTCTGAAGGACAACTCGCAGCGCAGCAAGTGGCTGGTGATAGGCCCAGGAGGCCTCGATATGCTCATCCCCTCAGTCTGCCTGCTGATCCCACCACCCAACAACCTCAGCATCGAGCTGGCAAAGACGTGAGCTCTCCGAGAGCGAGTTCACAAGCTTGCGAACAATGAGTCTATGACAACTTCAGTATACTGCAATGTAACATTGTTACCAGTAGGTGGTGATAGCATTCTTCCACCTTCTTCCAGAAATGAGAAATATTATGACGCCCTCATGGATGTTTCCAGTCAACTATACATCAACATCAAGAGCTTAATCTCCTGGCAGTACTGCATAGAAGACATCAACCGTATCAATTCTCTCACCATGCAGCTTGTGAGTTCACCTTAGGTTTTGAGCCCATGTCGGTGATTGTTTATAAATGCTCACCGTAGGTTCATCCACAGTCCCAAAGCGAATTCACCATAATGCTGTAATGTGCCATCCTTTTGTTTCTTGTGACCACAGCTCACGAGAATGAGTCCAGATGAGTATCGCAGCATAATAAAGAGTCTGGAGACTCACTACGAGGAGTTCAAACGCAACAGCCAAAAATCAGAACTCTTTGGTGATGAGGACAAGAAGATGATTGAGAAACAGTACACCACTGCCCAGACCCACTATGACAAGCTGATCATACAACTTCCTGCCTACAGTGAGTCCTGCACCATGTATCTTGTGATTTTCTGTGGATTTTATAGATTCTCATGGATTTTTCAGAAATCCACATTATAGAAACATCCACGCAGGTCATTTCAATCAGTTGATGTGACTGTAGATCAGAATGCATGCCACCATGACTTTAAAATAAGCTGGGTTCAGGTAAAAGAGTGTCTCCCAATCCGGTCCTTGGGGACCCACAGGCAGTTCACATTTTTGCTTCTCCTACTGGGAACTGGGAAGGAGCAAAATTGTGGACCAACTGTAGGTCCCAGGGGACCAGATTGGGAAAGACTGAAGTAAAGTCCCAGTGGCTAATATCATGTCTTTGGCACCATGTTTGTAGTTGCATCTGGCAAAGTGAATGATTCTGGGAAGATAGATGTTGCCCAGCCACTGACATCGAAGCCAGATGTGACCCAGCAGAGCACAACCTTCTTGATGGAACTGCATAGCTTGAGGCAGAGGGCAGAGGCGGCTGAGTTGGGTCTAACTCAGCACCTTCATGTCCCCTTGAAGGAGGACAGTGCCAAAGAGTGCTCCCAGCGCATCGTTGCGATAGAAGTATGTTCTGATTTGTATATTTTGATCCTTCAGTCTAAAGCTTAGACCTCCTCTACTGTCCTTGGTGGGTAGTCTGTGGGTGTCAAGCATTGCTTGATTATATCAACTGAAAACCATAGGGGATCCAGCGTGATGTCAATGCAATCCGTGATGAGCACATCAGAATGAAAGAGAAAATCTTGAGGCTCCTTGAGAGTATGACGGATCCGGACAAGGCTAAGTTTCTCCAGACAGAACTCGCAGTCATCAATCAGAAACTGGGCAGCCTGGAAGGATTCTCCACTTCCTATCTTCAAAGGTAAGATAAGGACTGTAGTTCATAACCTAGCAACATCATTAGTTCCATAAAATATTCAGTAAGCATCCAATTCTGACCTTTCATAAAGGAGGGCATCTGATAATAATGTCAGAAACACAAGCTCAGTTAAGGTAAGGTGACCACATAATCCATGTTAGAGAGGACACTTGGTTCAGTTTTTTTGTGCTTTGTCTGGTTTATTTCCTTGATGAAAGGCTCATCCAGTTGTTTCCCTTTAACATTAGTGGCACGCACATGATTATAGGAGACTGACCAATCAGCAAGAACTCAGTGCTTAAGTGAAATCCAGGTCCTTTTAATGGAAATGGTAGTACAAATCCTGTCCTGGTTCAAAGTGTTCTGCCTGACATGGAATAAGGATAGTTAAGGATAAGGATTTGTAAGTTAAGAATATCTGTCTGTTTGCAGTGTACGAGCATGACCCCTTAATGTCAAATTTATTGAAGATTTCTAAATTGAAATTTTGTCTTGTGCCCATGGAGAGTTTGTTTTTAAGGTTTCTTATTGAAATAGGCTGAAGGCGCTGCGAGGCTTGTTCCAGAGCCTAGTGCAAGTTGAGGATATCGTCAAGGTGAACGAGGCCAGGCTGACCGAGAAGGAGACCTCCTCTCTGAATCTGCAGGAGCTAGAGGACTACAGTGTCTTGCTGAAGGTAGTCAGCTAGAGTGGCACTTGTCTTCTGTCTTCACGTAATCTCCACGTACATGAGCATTTTATTTGTAGCAAGGTCTTGCATGACGTTAGAATTCTGTGTTGAATAAGCTGGGATCAAGCTATTATCAATTGGGATCTGTTGAATGCAGAGAATGAAATCAGAGCTGGACCAGAAGAAGGACATCCTAAAAGCAATGGAAACAGAGCTGAACAATGCAGTGCAGTGGAACAACCAAGTTGGGCAATCTTTCCACAAGTGCGATGTGGACCTCTCCAAGTATGCAGAAACGGTGAACCAGCTATCTGATCGCTGGCAGCGTATCCAGACGCAAATCGATAGCAGGTGAGAGGGTCTTCTCTTTTCACCATAATCAAAGACTCACTTTAAACCCCTGTCATTTAATATCTGTACTTGAATTAGTCCATGAAGACCACAACTTCATAGATAGGGTGAAGTATATAATAGTGAAATATTTCTACCATGGGAAAATGATCAAAGACATAACTGAACATGTGTTTTGAAAGGTCTCTAGTATTCAAGGGATTCTAAATATAATAAAGCGTTGTTGGCTGGACTTCAGCTAGTCTATGAGCAGCCTATGATTAGTCTATCTTTGCAGGACTATAAAATGAGGTTCTTCCATTCAGTTTCTGGGTGGTCTGTGTTTTGATTGTGTTCAGACTGGTTGGGGTAAATGTCACATAAGGACAACAAGTTTGTGGCATTTCATATATGAGCAGTTATCACAAGGCAACTTTGCCTAGTCTTCAGGCTGGTTTCATTTGGTATTGTCTGTTATCTTGTCTGTGAACGACCCTTGAGCACCTCTCCTTTCCGTAGGGTGTGGGACGTTCAGAAACAGCAGCAGCAACTGAAGCACTACCAGCAGACCAGCTCGGCACTTACGACATGGATTCAGAATGCACGCCAGCGGCAGGATTCTCTTCAGGCCAACAAGGTGAACGACCTCCAAGCCCTTATGGACCAACTCAACCAGCAGAGGGTAGGAAGAAGCACTTTTCCATGTCTCCACCAACTTAGAAGTTCTGTGTGGATTGTTGTCGCGACCTTTCTCAGATTAATATCTAAGTGTTGAATTTCAGGCGCTTCAGACTGAAATAAAAGGGAAGAAAGAAAAAGTGGATGAAGTTCAGAAAGATGCCAATACCTGTGCCTCTTCAATTAAGGTACCTGTTTTGAAAGCCACTTGAAACATTGGGATAGGAGTTCAAATGTTTCAGTCAGTCACTTTTTTAGCTTCATGACTGTGGTTGGTGGTTTGTGTTGATGCTTTGGGGTGACCTCTGACTGGTGTTGATGGACCTCGCAGGACTATGAGCTCCAGCTGGCCTCATACAGTGCCGGACTGGAGACTCTGCTCAACATCCCCATCAAGAAGACTATGCTGCAGTCCCCTGCAGATACCATCAGGCAAGAGGTATGTGTGACTTGTTCCTGCATGTCACTGGTGTGATTTCCAGTACTATTGACTGGGCTATGTCAGTGTTTGTGGAGGACTAATTAAACTGCTGTGTTTCCTGTAGGCCACCGAACTGCAGGCCAGTTACATTGAACTCTTCACTCAGTCAGGTGATTTCTACAAGTTTCTTGTAGAGTTGCAGAAAAACATGGAGGAACTGAAGGTAGGAATCACTGGTAATAGTTGCCTTTTAAATTTAATATGCTATATTGTTACATTAACAACACATTTAGTCATATGTGTAAAAATTATTGATATACATAACTGTAAAACAACATGTAGCTATTAATACCATTGTTCAAAAATTTATAATATTATATATTTCTTATATGTAATAGAGTCAATGTTTCACTTGAATGTGTTTTATCATTAAGATTAGGAACACCAAAATAGACCTTTTGGAAGAAGAGCTGCGGCGTCTGAAAGATGACGTTCAAGCTAAATCGCAGAAGAACAAGTCTCTTGAAGATATGCTGAATAGATTTGAAATGGAGCTTTCTGAGAGCAAACAGCAGCTGTTTTCCATGGAGGAAATAAAGAAAACTCAAGCCCGACAGTGTGACGCTGTCAAGGAGAACCTTGACAGCACCTACAGCCAGGTCAAAGATCTAACTGATCAAGTTACCAGGCTCACCTTTATGCTCGATGACGAGAAAAGAAAGAAGAGACTGGCTGAGGAGAGGTATGTTACCCAGCAGGAAGAGTATGAAAACCTCATGAGAAAGAGGCAGAAGGAGCTTGATGAGATCAACTGGTCAAAGATCGAAATTGAGAAGACCATCAAAGACAAGGATCGTGAGATCGAGAGACTAAAAATGCAGTTAGAAGATGAGGGGTCACGAAGACGACAGTTCGAATCAGAGATCTCTAAGGTAAGAAACCAATATAATCAAGACATAACTAACCTAAAGAAAACGCACGAGACTGAGATCCATGTCAGTAAAACCACCATACAAAAGATCACACTTGCAAAAGAGGAGGACGCTGCAGCTCTTAAGCTGCAGAATGATAATCTCATGTCCGAAAAGAAGGCCTTGGAGGAGGAGATAAGGCGACTACAGTACTCAATTAGTCAAACAGAGAATTTGAGGAAGAGGGCAGAGGCAGATGCCCAACAGCAGAAATCTGTTGGGTTACAAGACTCCACGAAAATACGAGAACTTGAGATCCACATACAAACCATCACTCAAAAGAGAACTGAAGATGAGTTGAGACAAAAGGAGGCCATGGCAGAGACTACGAGAGCGTTTCAGGAAAAGAATAAGCAGATTGCCATGTTAACTCAAAACTTGGAGCTGGAGTCAAGGAAGCGGGCTGCCTTGGAGGTAGAAAACGGTGGTCTTAAGCAAACAAGGAATGAACTTCAGGCAAAGAACGTAGCTGCCAATGAAGTCATTAACAGGTTGAAAGTAACAGAGCAAGAACTAAGCATTGTTAGAATAGATCTGCAGACAAAAACACACGAAAAGTACAAGGTGGAACAGAATGTTAACAGATTGGAAGGCAGAATAAGAGACCTGCAAAAGATGTTGGATGGGTTAGAGGCTGAGGTTGAGAGACACAGGAAGGCTACCCTGGATGAGACTGCTGCAAGGTCAATGGCTGATACAGAGTTAGAAAGAACAAAGCAGTCCTGCAAAGAACACTTACGCATAATCGACACACTAAAACGTGAGCTGGAGATTGTCTCTGCTGCTGCAAAGCGCAATGAGCAACAGCTTAAGAACGTCCAGGAGGCCCTGGATAGGAGCCTGAAAGACCAAAAGCTCTCCTCTGACAGTACTAGCCAGTTAAATGCACAACTAAAAGCCCTGCAGTTACAGCTCCAACAGGAACAAGGACGTGTCAAAGATGCAAATCTTCGGAATGAGACACTGCAAAAGACCATTGAGGAGAAGAGCCGTATGCTGAATGACAACGCTGCAGAGATCGAGAAACTACAGAAGATGACACAGAACCTGACTAAGGAGCGTCTGAGGTTAGACGAGGAAGTCCGGTCCCTGAAGCAGGAAAAGGAGGACCTGAAGAAGAACCAGCACAACAGTAACAATGAAGCAATGGCACAAATGTCTTCCCTGCAAAGCCAACTCCAGTCCTGTAACATAAGAGCTGTTGAACACCAAGCACATATTAATGAGCTGTCCAAGGAAAGGGACAGGTTGAAAATGGAAATTGAAAAAAGTCAAAAGCAGGCTTTTGAGGTACATCCAAAAAAACGTCTTGAACAAAGTGGAATTTTTAGTAGCACAGGTTTAATATATATTACATCTTGCATTTAGGGAAAATACAGTTTTATCCCATATGTGTGATTATTTGAGTCATTGAAGGCACTCATAGAACTCATTATTTTGATACATAATTCATTCTAATCGTGTGTCCATAATGTCTGATTTTCTTGGTGTTTTGCTCAATAAGAAGAGTGAGGTTTTTTCAAAGTGAAGAGAATTAGAAGTGATAAATCCATTATAGTTGTATCAGTTCTGGTATGTTGCATATAAAAGTAGCTCTGATGTAGAGTACAGAAGACTATGCATCATGTACGATATAATATATAATAATTGCTAACAAATACCATAGTGTTTATACATTAGTCATATATAATGTTTAATATTTTAATATAATAATATTTTATATGTAATATTTTAAACTGGCCAGTACCTATGTTGATTCAGCATAGATCACAAACTGATTACATTGGTCGGATTACAATCAATTAATATTTTTCTTCTTTTCAGGCATCCAGCATAGTGACCCAATCTCAGGCCAACTACAGTGAAATTTTGAAGGAGAAGGAGAGTCTTGCTATGAAGATAAAGCTGTTGGAGCAGGAAAAAACCAGGATGCAGAGGTGTGACGAAGAGCTGAGCCGCATCAAGCTCTCCCTAGAAGGTGAAATTCAACAAAAGAAACGCATCCTAGATGAGAATGAGAAGCTCAAGAAAGATTTCAGTTACTGGAAGAGCCAGTATGAGCTAAAGGAGAGTCATGTTAGACAGCAGGTCTCTGACAAAGATCAGCTAGAGAGGGAAAGGAACTCTCTGAGAAGTGAAATTGAAAGGCTTATGGCAGAGTTAAAACGTGTGGAGGCACAATATAAGAACAGGCTTCTTATTACCGAAAAAGAGGTGTCAGATATTACTGTTGTAAAGTCCAACTTGGAGAAAGAGCTCTGGAAGCTGAAGCAACGACCAGCTTCCTACAATCAGCAAACACAAACCAGTGATGATATGGTCAAGGTGGATCCCTCCAAACTCCTCTTCAATGGTGTCCATAAAAAAGTCACTGCTCATCAACTGTCCGACTGTAAAATCATCGACCAAGTCACACTTGATAAGCTGCTTAAAGGCCAAAAGACAGTAGATGAGGTAGCTGTCAACATTCAGCCCAGTCTGCAAGGTGCTGGGGTCATTGCAGGCGTTGTTGCAGGTACTCAAGGTAAAATGTCTATCAATGAGGCTAAGCAAAAAAATCTGCTCCCACCAGAGGCGGCAGTCATGCTTCTGGAAGCACAGGCTGCCACTGGCTATATCATAGATCCTAAAGTTAATGAAAAAATGGCAGTAGATGTGGCGTGTTCCAGAGGTCTGGTAGACAGACAGGACAAGGATGTGCTTATCACTGCTGAAGCTGCCAGCACTGGCTTTAAGGATCCATATACTGGGAAACTCTTATCTGCTGGCCAGACTTTGAAAAAAGGACAGCTCAACAGGGATACCGTGATTCGTCTTCTCCAAGCGCAGGAATCTGTCGGAGGAATACTTGACCCTGCCTTGAGTGTGTTCCTTTCAAAAGACACTGCACTTGAACGCAACTTAATTGACGAAGACCTCTACCGAGCCCTGAACAAGCGGCCAGCTTGCTACATCGACCCTCATACCAAGCAGAAGATTAGTTACAATGATTTGAAGATGAAATGCCACCCAGAGCCTGTCACAGGTCTTCTTCTCTTGGCCTTATCAGAAAAGCCTATGTCAGTGAAAGGATTTAGAGGAGACGTTTCTATTGAGGAATTGGTTGAGTCAAAGCTTTTGACAAGAGTAGAGGCAGAAGTCATGCCAGTCAGTGAGATTGAAAACAAACTGAGGCCTTACCTTCAAGGATCTACCTGCATTGCAGGTATTTATCACGAAGCTCAAGATAGGATCCTACCCATTTACCAGGCCATGAAGGATGGTCTCCTCACCCGTGGCACTGCACTTGAGCTTCTGGAAGCTCAGGCAGCCTCAGGATTCGTGATTGACCCCCTGAATAACCTCTATCTGACAGTAGAAGAGGCATTTAGGAGAGGCCTTGTAGGAAAAGATTTTAAGGAAAAACTCCTTTCTGCTGAAAGAGCTGTTACGGGATACAAAGATCCACATACAGGGAAAACGATTTCTCTTTTTCAGGCCATGAAGAAGGATCTGATTGAAAGGGGGCATGGCATAAGGCTTCTAGAAGCTCAGATAGCGAGTGGTGGTATAATTGACCCGAACGGAAACCATCGTATTGATGTGGATATTGCTTACAGTCGAGGATATTTTGATAAGGAAATGAATGACATATTAAATTATGAAGGTGATGATACAAAGGGTTTCTTTGATCCAAACACCCATGAAAACCTCACCTACCTGCAGCTTAAGAGGAGGTGCATCACAGACAAGACAACAGGGCTGATTATGCTGCCCCTGAAGGACAAGAAAAAGAAAGCTGAGATCGAGAAGATGCAGAATGTCCTTCGCAAGCGGAGAGTTGTGATCGTTGACCCAGACACGGGCAGTGAGATGACAGTGCGTGAGGCCTATCACAGAGAACTTATTGACTATGACACATTCCTGGAGCTCTGCGATCATGAATGTGAGTGGGAAGAGATCACCATCACAGCCTCTGACGGTTCCAGCCGGCTGGTTCTGGTTGACCGAAAATCAGGCCAACAGTTCGATGTCCAAGATTCAATCAACAAGGGTGTAATTAACCAGAGCATGTTAGACAAATATCGATCAGGGAAAATGACAATCAAAGAGTTGGCAGACAAGATGACCAGCAAGTCCAACAGTGACCTATCCATAACTTCTTCCAGCAGGGAAGATGTAAATGCATGCAGTACCCCTGCTCAGCTTGCACCCTCATCACCAACTGTAAAAAAACGCCTTTCTAGTGTCTCCATAACATTATCACCTCCCTCTGAAATATTGGATGACCAGAGTCCAATTGCGGCCATATTTGATTCAGAAACACTTCAGAAAATAACCATCACTGAAGGCCTCCGTCGTGGCATAGTGGACAGTATCACTGCCCAACGTCTTTTAGAGGCCCAGGCTTGCACTGGTGGCATCTTCAATCCAGCCACTGGTGAAAAGCTTTCTCTTAAAGATGCAGTGAACCAAAAAATCATTGATGAAGATATGTCTACGAACCTTAAGCCCGCTCAAAAGGCCTTTCATGGGTTTGAGGATGTGAAAACCAGGAAGAAGATGTCCGTTGCAGAAGCCATGAAAGAGAAGTGGTTGCCGCATGAGGCCGGTCAGAGATTCCTTGAGTTTCAGTACCTTACTGGTGGCCTAATCGAACCCCAGACCGGTCTGAGGGTAAACATAGAGGAAGCAATCAGAAGAGGCTGGCTGGATGGGAAAAGTGCCCAGAAGCTCCAGGACACCCGAAACCACAGCAGAAATCTGACCTGCCCGAAGACTAAACTGAAGATCTCCTACAAGGAAGCCATGGACAGCTGCATGGTCGAGGAGGACAATGGAATGAAGATGCTTCAAGCCACCTCCATTTCGACCAAGGGGATCAGCAGCCCCTACAACGTGTCTTCAGGCCCAAGCTCCCGCACAGGCTCTCGCTCTGGGTCCAGAAGTGGGTCCCGCCGGGGCAGTGTAGACCTCAGCCCCACTGTTAGTTTCAGTTTTAGCAGTTTCAGCTCCAAGTCCTATTCTTAAAGCGCTTCTGGTGATATTCTGATGTAGGTGGCGTAGCATTTTATGGGGAAAAGCACTAATGCTAGGTTTCATGAAAATTGCTTTTCATTTTCATTTTTATTATATACTTTTTATTCTACTGTAGTTGCTCAAATAAGTTTTTTGTTTTTTGGGTGATTTTAGAGTTTTGATAGCATGAATATATCCTTTAAAAATGGTCTTTTTTACACAACATGCCAAGTGCTTAGTTTTTATTATATCAAAGTTTCCTGGTCTCTCTAATCTTATTTCTTTATGCTTTCAGCTGTTGATTTAGAAATTAACTACTGACTAGTTATAATATAGTTAAAATCAGATATATGTTAAACCACCTTTAAAACATGACTTTTATTTGCAGTACTGACAAACATGCCACATAATTCTTGCTGCGTTCTGTTTTATGCATTCATCTAATTTGTTCTTAAATTTCAAGGGAATTTTCAATAAACTATCACATAGCTGGTTGAAACCTGGTGTAATCATTTCCAGAAGCTGGTAAATACAACCTTATTTCCATAAAAGTTGGGATGCTGTGTAGAATGTAACTAAAAACAGAATGCAATGATTAGCACATCATATAAACCAGGGTACTTCAAATCTGGACCTCGATTCCAAATCCAGGCCTTGTTTTCAGTTCTCCCAGGTAATTACAGTAGTGTAATAATTACTGATTCTGATTGGTCAGGGGCTTCACACCTGACTGACAGGTAAAGGAAGACTGGAAAACCAGCAGTGCTCAGACCTCGAGGACCGTGAATTGAATAACCCTAATATAAACCATATTTAACTGAAAACAGAGTTTGCATGCTCTTCCCGTGTCCCCGGGTTTCCTCCGGTTACTCTGGTTTTCCCGCCACAGTCCAAAAAAACATACCGAGGCTAATTGGAGTTATCAGTTGGCCCTTAGGTGTGCATGTGTAAGTGAGTGGTGTGTTTGTGTGCCCTGTGTTGGGTTGGCGCTCCACCCCAGGTTGTTCCCTGCCTTGCGCCTGTAGCCTCCGGGATAGGCTCCGGACCTCTCATGACCCTGAGTAGGACAAGTGGTTTAAGAAGATGGATGGATGGATGGATGGATCGATGGAAGGATGGATGGATGATTCTATAGTGGAAGACACTGCATGGGCTCAGGAACACTTTCAAAAACCATTATCTGTGATCGCAGTTTGTCGCAGCATCCACAAATGTAGGATGAAACTCTACCATGCAAAGAAAAAGACCTAAACATGATCAAGAAACCCCACTGACTTTTGCTGAGCCTGAGCTCATTTAAGATGGACTGAGACAAAATGGAAAACTGTCCTGTGGTCTAATGAATGAAAATTTCAAATTCTTTTTTTGTAAATCACGGACCCTTCATCCTCTGGGCTAAAGAGGAGAGGGACCATCAAGCTTGTTAACGGTGGACAGTTGAAAAGTCGGCATCCGTGGAATGGGGGTACGTTCGTGTCCATGGCTTGAGTAGCTTGCACACCTTGCACTCAGAATGATATATACTGGTTTTGGAGCAACATATGCTGCCATGTAGACAATGGTTTTTTCAGAGAAGCCCTTGTACATTTCAGCAAGACAATGCCAAACCGCATTCTGCGCATTCTGGGTGCGAGACTGATCTGCCTACAAACCAGACCTGTCACCCATTGGAAATGTTTTTCATGAAACTAAAAATATAACAGAGGAGACCCAACTGCTGAGTAGTTAACATATCCTATATCAGGCAAGAATGGGACAACATTTCACTTTCAAAACTCCAGTATCTGGTCTCCTCAGTTCCCAAATGTTCCCAAGAACAAGAAGAGGTGATGCAACACAGTGGTAAATGTGTCCTGGTCCCAGTTTTTTGGAAACGTGTTGCTGGCACCAAATTCAAATTGAGCATACTGTATATTTGTCATACAGTTGTGGTTAAAAGTTTACATGCGCTTTCCACAAACATGTTTCTCTTGGCAGTTTTTGGCTTCCAATGATTTCTACAACTGTACTTTTTCAGTGGCAGAATGATTATACAACACACAACTTTATTTTAAAAATCACAACTTTGAAACGCAAGTTTTAATGTTGGTTTTCTAAAACCAACACAGGGTCAAAATTATACATACACTTGCTTAGATGATTGATTTAGTGTGGCTTACAATCTTCCAACTTGGTGCCAAGGCCTTTTAACTGCCCGATTCTGATCATTATTGACTACAGTTGGTAGCTTATCTGTGCAAACATTAAAAGGTCTCATTTGACATTAAAAATCATTGGTTTGACCAACACATGTTGCAATGGGGAAGTCCCAGGAGATCTGTGCAGATCTGAAAATGAAGGTTGACTCTTGGATGCCTCTTGTCTCTTGGAATCATTTCTAAACAGCTTCAGATCTCAAGATCATCAGTTTGGACGACTGGTCATAAGTACAAGTCATGCGGAGCTGTAGTCACTTTGTAAGGTCTGGAGAAAGACCCAGACTGTCACCCTCAGCTGAGAGGAAATTAGTATGGATGGTGAGATGCAATCCAAGAACCATTATGGTACAGGTCTGCCAGCCACTGGAAGCTGCTGGAACTCCAGTGTCACTTTCCATAGTCAAGTGAGCTTTACATCGTCTTGGGTTGAGAGGCTGCCATCCAAGAAAGAGCATCAACTCTACACCACGTTCCAAATTATTATGTAAATGATATTTTTCTCTGATTTTCTTAAATAGTCGATGCAAATGACAGTCAGCATAATATTCAAGTCATCAACCATTAGAGTATTATTCGAATGTTACTGAAGAAACCTCCCAAAGATAACAGTATGTTTTTCAAAAATAAAAAACTTAAAATGCACTGTTCCGAATTATTATGCACAACAGAGTTTCAAGACATTTTATAGGTTGTTAGGAACTGAAAATGGTCATTTGTTGAATTTGCAGCATTAGGAGGTCATATTTACTGAAATCAAAAGCTATTTCAATC
>JAODKF010000089.1:4610834-4651669 GCA_026779585.1 Mormyrus proboscirostris
ACTTCACATACTTTTCAGAGGTCATTTTCACACCTTCAGGGACCCTAAAGGGGCCGACCAGCTCTCTCCCCATGGTTTCGGCCCAAAACATGACTCCGCCACCTCCTTGCTGACGTCATAGCCCTGTTGATACATGGTGGCCATCCACCACTCCATCCATATGGACCATCCAGGGCTGCACGGCACTCATCAGTAAACAAGACTGTTTTAAAATTAGTCTTCATGTAGTTCTGGGCCGATGGCCGAATAGAAGGTTTATTCATAACTGCAAGCCTCTGGAGGATCCTACATCTTGACGTTCGCTGGACTCCAGAGGCACCAGCAGCTTTAAATGCCTGTTTGCTGATTCATAATGATATTTTTGCAGCTGCTCTCTTAATCCAATGTACTTGTCTGGCAGAAACCTTCCTCATTGTGCCTTTATTTACACGAACCCGTGTGTGCTCTGACTCAGCCAGCTGAATGATCACGCTTTCGTGAAATATCTAAGGTATTCTTACCTTGTCCTAAGCATTCAACTATTTCACACTTTTCGGCAGCAGAGAGATCCATTTTCTTTAGCATATTGCTTAAAAATTATGGTCTGCTTAATAATGTGGAACATCCTTCTTTAGTAGTTTTTCCTTTAATTGTGCTCACCTGGCAAACTAATTATCACAGGTGTCCAAGATTGATTTGAGTGATCCAAAGAACCCTGAAACACAATACCATACATGAGTATCATTGAAAATCAAAATATTAAATTTTTATGACACTTAAATATGATTTGCATAATAATTTGGAACATGGTGTATTTCCTAAACAAGCTTTAGAACAAATTCACAGTTTTATTGTTAATTATAACATATAACTGTCGGCTAATTCCAGCTGATAACAGCCAGTTGCAAAGAACTCCAGGGTCGTCAGTACCTGTATTGGTACCGGGACTGCGTGGTTCCGTCGGGTTGGTCTCTCTAACATTAGACCCAGTTCAGCACATAGCTCCAAAAGCACACATCTAGGTAATCTAAATCGGCTTATGAGCCAGTCATCATCATGGGCCAAATAATCTTCATGGTCCCTGAACACCCGTTCCCTTCTAATTCTGCCATTGGCATAATCTTCTAACAATGCCAGCGCATCCATTATGTTATGTTGCGCGCGAATGTGATCGCGGTATCTGTGTGTATTAAGCAATGAGACTGATTGGGTCACACCGTGTCCAAATGATTGTGATATTCACGACCAACACTTATTCATTTACATTTCAACAGCTGCAGCGCATAGATTAAAAGTGTAGATTAAGTTAAGATTTGAGTTGGATTATATATATATTATACTTATTATTCACTATTATAAATATGTGACTGAATAAGTGAAATTAAATGCACGGCGTATGACTCACTAGCACAAGGAATTATTATTTATGTACTGATGCCACTCATGTTTTCACTCACCCTCTTCACCCTCGGTCGTATGTTTTTCTCCAAAATGTTCACACACATGGGTCAGAGTTGGCATACATATGTGCCCATTCTGCCCGTCAAGTTTGTTTTCTATAGATCGCAACATTTGCGTAGAAAGAGGCGTACGCATCTTTTAGGTCCCGTTTTGTGCGTACGCAACAGTTATAAATGAGACCCCAGGTCTGTACCAGGCACCCAATGAATTTGGTTGAATTCTATCAGTTCTACCAGGAGCAGTGTTCAGATATCCAACCAGAGTTCTACCAAAAGCTTGTTAATGGCTACCAAAAGTGTTTGATTGAGGTGAAACATGCAAAGGGACATATAACCAAATATTAACTCTGCTGTATGTATATTTTTGACTCTATATGTATAATTTTGACCTTGTGTCGATTTCAGAAAAACAACAATTAATTGAAACTTGTGCATCATGTTTGTGATTTTTTAAAATAAAGTTGTATGCTGTACAATCATTCTGCCACAGAAAAAGAAGTGGCAGAAATCACCGGAAGCCCAAAACTGCCATGACAAATGTTTGCAATTAGTGTATGTAATCTTTTTACCACAACTGTAGAACAATAAAATTTCTGTTTCAACATTTGATATGGTCTTAGTTTTTATTTTCAAATAAATATGGGTTTATATGGTTTGTAAATCATGAATTCTGTTTCTATTTACATTTTACCCACTGTCGCAACTTTCTGAAAACAGGATTGTACATCTGCAACGAAGAAATTCAGATCCTTCGCTAGGAAAACTTTTTTGCTTCTTCTTAGGATGTTGACATATCAGACATTATTACTATAGCGTTACAGCTTACACTTAGCTATGCTTTCGTTTGTTTACATTGACAATAACGTCCAGAACCTTCCAGGTATGCCTATGTCCTTAAGGACCTCTTCCGCATGTTTAGAAGTTACGAAGGTCTAACGTGACAAATGAACCTTCAAGTGGGGGCATCATGATGGTTTGGTAGACAGCACCTCAGTTTATGGTTCACACATGTTTCCCATCTGTCTGCAATCTCTAATGTGCCCATAATGTATGTGTGCCCCTTATATGTATGGACTGGCATCCCACCTGGGGTGTCTAGAATAGAACAGATACTTAAGTGTCACAGTGCAGTTTCAGCCACTCATCGCCCCCTACTGGCCATTTCCTGTGTTTCCTGTGATAGGCTCCAGGTTCTATATACTGGATAAGCGGTACGGATATTGGAAAATAGAATCTTGCTGTTGTAACAGCTTGACTATAAGGCCACCGGTTAGAAAATATTCTGTTGCCTAGTACAATTTGGGCATTTTTTTTATTACACGTACATGAAAACCTACGTCATTCATGTCGCCGCTTTATGACATTTTATCACTGCTCACTTGCTGAGTGAAAAAGTATAAGTGCAGGGGAGCAGGAAAGTTATGCTTGACGATATAGCATATAATGGTCTACTACTTTTTTCACTACGACATTCAGGGAGGCCAAGGGGAAAAACAAAATTGATCACGCAATACTACAGTCTACCAGTAGATGGTACAGTAGTAGTAATGCATGCAGTAATAGTACATGAATAACTTTTTGAGGAAGGTAAATCTTCATTCATACATATATTAGGGAAAAAGAAGTTAATGACTTTAACTGCCATGACTCTATACCGAATGAACAGTTGGAAGATATATGGATAAAAGGTATTTTCATGCATAACATTTTTCCTTTGCTTTGAATTTGAGTGCATCTCATTTTACAGTACTTCTTGGCTTAGACATTAATCATTTAAAATATTAAAATATTATATATATATATATAATTTGTGTGTCAATCAAAGACAATAGGCTTTCAATGATATATTGTGTTCCTTTCTCTCGTGGCAAAGGTCAGGGCTGGGAGCGCTCACTGGCATCTGCTGTGAAGGGACCCACAAAGGTCAAAGTTCAACACTCCATAAATCAGAGAGTGACCCCTTGTGAACATCACCGGCAGTAATCTCATTATCAATTTGCACTCCATATGCTTCAAGACAATGACAACTGACGCAGGGCTCTGAGCACACTACAGCTGCATAAATAAAAGTGGAACTCAGTCAAGTAGAGAAAATAATTTTACAGGCAATATTTATATTTTGCAATCGATATTTTTCCTGTTACAGTGCAGCTATTTGTTTCGATTTCCTTGTTTAATTTTTTGACGTTATTTATAAAAATACTACAAGCCTAGCTACATACAATGGTAAAACATTACGGCGTACCATGTGTCCATTAACTGAATACATACAAACATTACAGTGTTTTCTTAACAAAGGGTTGAGATGATTAGAGACAGGCCAGATACCCTTTTTAATACTTCTGAGCCTGAATCTCAAGATAAATGTGAAAGTTAATCATGAAGGATGGAGTTTTAATTAACTACAGACACAGCATACTGCTAACCATTTTATCCCTGCAGCAATGCCAAATGTTACATTTAATAGACACTTAAAATGTAATTGTATATGAGCTATGGTCACCTATGACTGGAGGCATGCGTTATGAAATGTTCACATGTTCTTTATAAGTGCTTAATCAGTAACAGATATCCTCCATGTTAAAAGGGTCATCAGGTTGTACATAATTCATAAAAATGCAAATGTTAAATATACGTTGATAGGTAACTGAAGTTTAACAATATCGCTCTACCATATAAATAAAATAATCCATCTTCTCTCGAATAAAACTGGTTTGCATGTCTTATAAATGATATTATTTCTACATATAAGAATAAATGGTGTCCTCCCCCCAAGTCAGGGTCAAGCAGGATGGCTGGGGGAAGCTGGATAATGATATAGTTTTAAACATGAGTTAAGAAAGTGTGAGCCTTCCTGAGGCTCAAACCCCCCCCCTCCCCGTTTCCCTCCCCCTTGGTACATGCACAGCACAGACACACACACGTTCTCATCCCATATGAATGAGTGTGCAGTAGCTCCGAGGAAAAAAGGTGGGGGAGGACTGGCTGTGACAGGAACTGCAGGAGCCTAACTGAGGCGGTGTGCCGGGGGGGGGTTTGTTGAGCTGCCGCTCTGTACAGAGCAGGGCTTTCATTCGGGCCGTGGCTGCGGGACGGAGTGAGCCCCGATCACCAACAGCGCCTTGCCCCGGGGATCTTGCGTGTAGGCGACCCGCGACGTGGATCGGAGCCCGGCTCCCTCTCCAGAACCTTCTCCCTCGTCTCCTGCTGTGGTTTCTCTGACTTCTTACTCACCTCAAACTTACCGGGATTCTGTCTTAAAGGTAGGGTGCGAGGTCTTTTTTTAAAGGGGGGTGTTGGATGGCAGGGAGGTGGGGGGCGTGCATGGTTAATAGCCTTTATTTACACAGTGCAGACACAGGCTGACTTCCAGCACTTAGACCCCGGTTTTATCTCTATCTGCCCCCCCTGTGTCTTCTGGAGCGTGACCCACCGACTGCTTTGAGGAGGTCTGGAGAAAATGCTCGCTGCTGTGCTGGAAAGCTAGCGGACGCTTCCTGTTTATTTACGTTGGCTCCCAAGGAAGACTTCAACTCTGTGTGAGAACACAGAAGACAAGAAGGTGCCTCCACAGAAAACTCAGCCGGGGGGGAAAAGGCGGGTGGCTTTGGATAAAGCATACAGGGTTGCCCATAATGTCCTCTTGTCCTGTGTGGTTAGAAAAAGAACTTGAAAAAAACTTTCATTCGTGTCATGTCTTTGGTTCTCATCCATTTCAAAGCCAGCGTGCTATATTTGTTCCAGAGTGTGCAAGTGTGCATGGAGCTACAATGGATTGGAAGCTCTTGTCGAGTGGGATTAGTGACACATGGCATTTCTGGATTTCTTGCAAAACCTCACTGCACGTGCATGGGGCCCCGGTCCACCCCGTTTCGTGTAAAACGTCAGGCTCCTATGGGCCGAGGCTGACCCTCGGTGTTCCGACGCCTCCAGGCGAGGGCTCCGTACGACTCGAGTTAGCGGCATGCAGGATTACCTTGCTCCATTCACTTGCTGGGGCCCCCTCCTTCTTTGATCGCCCGCCCCTCCCTTCCCCTCATCCCAGCTCGCGTCTTCCCCTCTCCTTCAGTACGACGACAGTTACGATGCTTACGGTGGCGGGTAGCTCCCACCGTCGGGAGATGTGAAATCCACAGACCCACGTCCCAAAGATGCTGGAGCGCCGCTCAGGCCATAGGGGAGGGAGTGACTACTGAAATAACGCAGAGTCGGGAGAGTCATCGGCCGCACTTCCACATGTGCAACCCATTAGGCCGGCAGTCTGCAAGCGGGAAAAAGCCTTATCCTTTTCTGAACGCATTCCTCTATGACCTAGCAAAAAGAAAAACAGTAATTACGCATCACTTGTATGGGAGGCCATTTAGCTGGGTAGTGGTGCCTTTTAGGTTCAGTGGGAGAACGATGGAGGAAACCATTCTGTGCACAGGGGTGATGAATATACAGTACAGTGGTGCTACAGGACCAAAATAAACTGGATAAGAATATCCGTCCAGCGGTCGGTTAATTTAAAATCTACATTTTTGACTGGCACAACAGAACTATGACAGCAAGTTACCAGGAGAACCAAAATAACAATCATTCTGCCAATCAATCCGATATGAACTCGGCCACAAGTTAATGATTCATTGCGAGGACTCACTTTATTTCTACGGCTTAGATCCGAAGGTCCGCAGGAACTGGGTGAATAGAATGCTGTCTGAAGCTGCTGTACATAATAGAACCATGTCACTCTAAAAATAATGGAGCTCCAGCTGTGTACAGTTAAACAAAAAGCTTCATTCAAAGAATCATTCATCACCTGAAACTGTTAGCAAATTGTTAAGACTTGGAACGAATCTAAAGCTGATTTGAATGTCTTCTGAGTTCCTTTTCTTTTAATACAGAAATCACTGAGAACAGAATTGCTGGTTAATCCAAGGAAGTTCATCCTTTCTACTGAATGAAATGATCCACCTCTCTTTCATTGCTGAGGACTTTCTTCTCTTTTTTTCCCCATGTCCTTTACAAAACCTGCCCAAGATATTTCCAGAATGTCACCTTTTTCAGAAGGTCGGCCAAGTAAATCTGGCAAATACCTTTAATACGCTTTGTCCATGCATCTTCTCCAGATATTGTTAGTTTGAGTCTCATAGAGTAAAGCTTTTCTTTCTCTGACCCATGAATCTCCTTCACAACCCAACGTATCTCAAGTCAAATCTGGGTTCGCTGCTTGTTCTCCTATCACGTCCATCTTCCTGCATTCAGGAGCCTCAATGAACCCTCAACTCAGTGTTTGCTTGATATTTATTTGTCTTCTCTTGGCTCTGGATTGTACTCTCCTGCTGGGATTCTTGTGGCTGCACTAGGGGCTTGCCGTGGGACCTGAGGTTAACCACGTAATATAACGGCTGCTTTAATGCGTGTCATTAAGATTTACAGTGATTACCATTGTCCTCGCACCTATAATGTTTCTTACGCAGTATTGTGGATGAACACAAATCAGACCATCATCTCAGACAGTGTTTCCCAACCCGGCCCTTGAGGACCCCCAGACAATCCACATTTTTACTGCTTTCCAGATTATAACGCACCTGTACCAGGTATTCTGCGTCCTTGATTGGCTGGTAGCTGGGAAGGAGGAGCTGGGAAGGAGGGAAAATGTGGACCGTCTGGGGATCCCCACGAACTGGGTTGGGAAAATGTGGAACCCTAAATGAATACGATGAAACCTGCTATAGCTGGCAAATGCTGCTTTGGTTGTGGTTAAAAATGCGTTGCCCTTAAAAACAAATGGGGCTGTTGATTTGGTGATGTTGCCTTGACTTTCGCAGGCATAGTGAGACCTTTCTGTGCACAGTGTCACGTAGTAGCGCCTCAGAATAGCACAAAATGGATGATTCCATAGATGTAAAAAATTTTGGCACAAAAAGCCCAGAGCCCAGAGGCGTATGGCTGTAATTAGACCACTCTGGTGCATGTTGGAGCCACGCTCACAGATACTGTCTTGAAAGAACTTGTTCCTCGAGGGGACATGTTTTGAAGTGAGTTGGCGGAGGCATTTAATCTCCTGCACTTACGAAACAGCCTGTGGTAGCTTGTTGGGAGGACCTGACAGGCTTCGCATTCAGTCCTGATCCTCCATGTTTCCATTTCGGAATTATTCCTTCACGCTTGCAAACGATGGAAAAGGGGAGTTCACGCTCAAAGTTCAGAGATTCAATCACAGCATGCTTTGCTGCTTGACACAGTGACAATGCTTACGATCGCATTAATTTTGTTGCATTTATCATGGATGTGCAAGATTACTGGGATGTAATTAGTTACGTAGTCAACTCGCTAAGAAACATTAAGGCTTCGTAAAATTGAGTGTCACTACCTGCATGGCTTTAAACAATGTTAACCATATGAAAGCACCCTGTTTCCATTGTGTGTTATATGTATAATGTACTGCAGGATATTAAAACCAGGTGAAATATATATAAGTGTATGTACATATATATATATATATATATATATAGACAGAAATGTAACAGGCACAAGTGCAGAGAGCAAGAAATGTCCATCCATTATCGCCAAATTGCATATGCCGATACTGGATCTTGGAGCCTATCGTAAGAGACATTGGACACAAGGCTGGGACACTCTGGATGGGATATGAGTCAGGACAGGAAGTAGGAGTAGATGAATTCACATGTAAATAAACAAACAAGATAAAGATAGATATCTTGGTCTTTATCTATTTGCCTACCTGTCAGTTTGTTCTTCTGACTAATTGGCTGACTAGTGTGGTTCCTGGTTCCTCTTTAAAGGGTTATTTATTGACCAGACTATATCTTTAGGGGGTGGAAGTGGCCCCCCCAGATGAGGGGTCTGGGCAGGTGAACTGTCATACTTGCATGTCCCAGCAGTAGCATACAAGAGAGCGCACCAACGCACATGGGCTTGAACTATAGCGAGGAGAATATCTCCAGAGGAAATTGCCCTCACCTGAAGTCTGTTGTCTGTCGGTGTAACGTTGGCTCATTTTGTACAGGTGGCTGCGTCAGATGGGACGTTAGCGATGGAGGAGGGATACGAACTTGACCTGACCTACATTACGGAGCGCATCATCGCCGTGTCCTTCCCCATGGTCTGCTCAGAGGATGCGTACAGGGCTAACCTGCACGATGTCACGTGCATGCTCAAGTCCAAACATGCTGACAACTACTTGGTGAGATCCGGCAGAGGAGCGGGGTAGAAGATGGGTCCTCTCGGGGTCATTTAACTTCCTTGGTGACAGAGGATGCACCGATGTATGTCTGGCATCAGTGGGAACCGCCTGTATCATTGGTGCCATTAAAGTATGGCAGTAGCTAATATGGTGACCAGTCATCCAAGTTTTGTCTGGACAGTCTGGTTTTCCAGCCCTCTGTCTGGACTGCTATTGAGTGTCCTCCTTTTTGAGCATCGCTCCACATTTGTCCTCCATTTTAGAGTCATACCAGGGCTCACCATAACAGCTAAGCAGGTAGCATTCTGGGTAAGACCGAAAAAGGGAGACCTTTAAGAGGAATGCCCGATAAAACCAGGAGGAGGGAACTTAACGGCAACAGCAGTGTGTGTAGTGCCTTTTTTCAAATTAGAAAACTCCCACTAGCTGCATAAATGGCCAAACTGCATGGTAGCTAGCCGTGTATGTCGCATTAGATAAGTGCAGACAGTCCTGTGCAGATACATCAATGTGTATTAAGACCTCCTGCGTCGTTCCGAAATCTACTTAATCGGGAAGTTCCGGTCTGTAAAAAATGCAGAAATAGTTATTTACGATCAATTCATTAATTAGCTAAAGAGGTTCATTCATTTATGTTGAAAATGCTTAGCATCATGGATTCCGTCTAGCTTAAAACTTATTAATGTCCTTTCCAGGCAGAGTACTGCATCTCTTCGCAATTCGCCCTTCCTAACAGTGACCCTTATAGCCCCTGAGTGTGTTTTCGTCTTCCAGGCAAAAGGCATTAAGCCATGTTAACAAAAGAGAAATGGTTGAGAAAAATCTGCTAACAGGTTGAGAAATGTGAAGTGGGAGGAGCCTAATTACTGTATTGGTTTCCACGCAGGTGATCAACCTTTCCGAAAAGCGGGCGGATCTCACCAAAACGAACCCCAAGGTACCGTTCTTTTCAAGCGTGAAGTTGATCCACGTTGGGGGGTGTGCGGGGGTGTGCTTCTGTCACAAATTCTGGGAACATAGAAAAAAAAAACAATATTGGAGCCAGAAAAAATTACTAAAAGGAAAGCTAATGGTCAAACTGACAAGTAAACTCCATGTACCTCCCACCCCACCATTTGGGAGGCACAAAGGACCATTTTACTTCTGCAGTAAATCATGAGGGATGTGAAAGATGCTGATGTTGTCCAAATCCCTGCGGGGATGGGGGGGGTGGGGGGGAGCTGTAATTTGCCCAAATAGAGATTTAATTAAATTAGCTCTGTTAAAGAATCTCGCTGTCTCAACAAGCCCAGAACTGTCTCCATTGCACAAGATCTTTCAGTCGCACGGAGAACTTAAATGCGACTTAAATGCAATTGCTGCTTTCCACTAGTTCCATCAATCTGCAAAAATATATAAATGTTCAAATTCAACCCCCCCCCCCCTTCAGGTCAGTGAAATCCACCAAAAGAATCCCGCTCACTCGGTCCCCGTCAATGGCTTTGTGCAGCTGATGGAATTTTGACCCGAGTAGCCCTGACGTATATTCATTTGCCAGATATTTTTCTCTGAAGAAACGTACAGGTCGATGCTAACGGGAAGTTAGCAAGCAGGCAGGGAGCATAAAGAGTGCCCTGGGGAGGTCCCTGGGGGTGGTCCCTGGGGAGGCCCCTGGGTTTTGTTGTGATGTCAAACGGTTCCCGGTGTAACCTCCAGATGACCGTCTTCCTGCCTCTGCTCATAAAGTTGAGGAGTGCGGTACCTTTAGATGGAGGCGCGGCTGGGAGCTGTAGAATTAGATCGGCTGCAGAAGCCTCTGTGAAAACGGCAGCACTGATGTTTCAGACCATGGACACGGGTTGGCCCGACCTACATGCCCCGCCACTGGACAAGATCTGCACCATCTGCAAGGCCATGGAGACCTGGCTGAACGCCGACCCCCAGCACGTGGTGGTCATTCACTGCCGTGTGAGTACCCAGCCCATGTCGTTTTCCCCATAATGTTCACCCTGCTGGTACTTAATCGCCGCGAGTGTGTTTTGGCCTCCAAATGAGGTTTATAATGGTGCATTACTGAGTAAATTGCCCATTGTCTTCATTCTTGAGGGATTATATTTATGGCTTAAGATTGTTACTATTTAAGCACTCGTATTATTTACTGTGGTTTACCAAGGCCACACCTAATATTGTTTCTCTGCAGAATTATTTGCCCCAGGCATGTATTCTTGAATCTCGCAGGTGAAATTTTAGTGAGAGACCTTTTAATGAGAGTGCAATGGAATGTAGCTACTGTAGTGACTGTTGTTTTCAGTATAGTTTCACTGTTTATTGTTTGCTTCTCATCTGCATGCACAGGGTGGAAAAGGGAGAATTGGGGTGATCACTTCGTCCTTCGTGCATTTCACTGAAGTCTCTGCCAGGTAACAGGGCCGGTTCAAGAATTCCTGCTTCTGAGAATGTTGAGAATGTTGCAGGAATAGCCCCCCCCCCCCCCCCCACTGGGGTGGATCTTAGAAATGTCCAATGGGCTCAGTGTTCAGCTGTGGTTTGTGGGCATTAGCACAAACATCAATTATACCTACCATTTGAAATAATCTATGTATCACCTCAGTGCTCTATGTATAACCGCTTTTATGAGGAGATCCCACCTTTTCCAAAGCCTCACTATTTTCACAAAATTGTACAGGTTTCTATCACCTGTCTCCAGTGGTGCAAAGTTCAGGTCCAGAAAGTACAAATCCAGACCAAGGTTTTTTCAACTAACCAGTTGAATATAAAGAGTCACAGTCACAGAGAACTCAACTGGTTGGCCGAATCAAAACCTTGGTTTGGATTTGTATCTTCTGGACCTGAACTTTCCACCTCTACCCAACTCAGTGATTTCAGCTAGACTGACATGTATGTGCTTATCTGGAGCAGGAAAGTCCATCAGTATAAAACAATTACTAGTTAAAGCTGTTTTTGTGGCTGGAGGTTCCATAAGGGTTGAAAACCCACTGAGAGTCTAAACAACAATAACGTCTTTCTGTCATAGTGCTGACCAGGCCTTGGAACGCTTCGCTATGAGGAAGTTCTACAATGACAAGGTGTCACCTATGATGACACCCTCACAGAAGAGGTGATGATTTGTTCTGCCTGTGATGGTTCTTCACACTTGTGATTTCGATTTGAGAACAAACCTCTATGATAAAACATCAGTACCCGGTTAACGACCAGCTTGGCTGACGGTCATCTCACCGTAAGCCTTCCTGCAGTTAATAATTCACATTATGGGTTCCTCTTTGAAGTTATATGCTTGTTTTATTTTCCAACTGTAGGTATGTCTGGATTCTAAACAGCCTCCTGACTGGTTCCATAAAAATGAACGCCTCCCCGCACTTCCTGCATTGTGTCATTCTCCACGGGATACCTGACTTTGAGAACGGAGGTACGTTGCTCATTATGGAGCCCTCAAAGCTGGAGAGAGAGAAACCATTCATCGCGGTAAAGACCAAAAAGTCGTTTGTAAGAACACAGGGATTTATCGGAGAGGACCTTCAATACATTTTATTTATTTATTTATTTATAGGGTGAAATTCAATCTAATGTTAACCTGAGGGATTCTAAGAATGCAGTATATTCCACCCCCCCCCCCCCTCGTCCTTTGCGTAATTAAATATTTTCTTTGTTCTGATATGAACTGGTCCTTGACTAGTCATTAGGACTGGCCTTGTTTGACTGGGTCGTGGCCCCCAATACCTTTTATTGACGCACTGCTTCAAAGCTATTCTTACATCATACCCCTTTAAGACAAGGCTTCATTATGTTTTCTCACCACTGTAGCCACTCTAAAATCCTCTTTGAAGTGCAGGGGTGACCAAAATTGTACATCCTATTCTAGGAGAGGTCAATAGTGCACTGTGCGACCTCAACGCGACATGTTTATATGTCTTTATACGATGCAGCTTAATGCAGAGAAGGACGCATCGTGGTATCAGTCTGCAACAGCACAATTAGCATTCTATGTGACCATTCACAGTACTTAAAGAATCATTAAAGCTACTCTATAGCTCTAATGATGTTATATAGGCAGCATGTTTTAAGCTTCCCAGCCAACATCAGAGTTGTGTTTTCTAAGGCCATGCCTGTGTTTTAAAATACATCAACATTTTCCATCTACATTCCTTGTCCCTGTGTTTTTTTTCAGTTTGTCGACCGTACTTGAAGGTCTACCAGGGAATGCAATTGGTCTACTCGTCTGGGATTTAGTAAGCTGCCTTGTTATTGGCTTATGAAGCTTCTTCACGATGGTGAATGTCTGTGTGTATGTGTTTGGGCATGCGTATATCAGGGTTGGGGCCCTTCAGATCCAGAAGCTACAAATCCAGACCAAGATTTTGTTTCTATCATCCAGGCGGGTACTCCATGACTGTGACTCTTTATGCTCAACTGGTCGGTAGAAACAAAATCACGGTCCGGATTTGTAGCTTCTGGACACGAAATGCCCAACACTGGTATCTATATAGTGATTGTGAATTTCACCAGAATGGGAGCCGATGGCAAGTGGGAAACAAATTGCTGGGTATGGGCAGGTGGTAAAGGTGGGGTCCCATGATGAAGTCCCATGTTGGCTTAAAAAGAGAGGAAGTTTGGTGGTTCATGGCGTGCGTGTTGACTCGTGGATCTACTGCACAGTCACATAGGACCAGGACACAGAAACAGGCTGTACATCGCTCTGCAGCCAGCACAGTTGCTCAAGGGGGACATCCTGGTAAGTGATTTTTTTTTAGATTTAAACATCTACGTAAATGTATATGAGGTACTCAAGAATTGCCTGCATTTCTATTTGGGGTTTTAGAGGTAGAATTATCCTTACACTCCTCACGGTGTTTAAGTTCAAATTCAGCCTCAAACATGACCTTGTGGACTTCAGATTTTGCAGCCGTGATTGAGTGTGTTTCCTGCGGGTTCCCTTCCTTCCTGGGATTGATACCAGAGGCCCACTTTCCATAAACTGCTGTAGAAAAGACCAGAATTAATGCATTCTGATCCGGTCTTTCAATGAATCATTATCATTTTTTTAATGACACAGGTCAAATGCTACCACAAAAACATTCGGACGCTGAGCCGGGAGCCGGTTTTTCGTCTCCAGTTTCACACGGGCACTGTTCAGGGCTGCAGCCTCATATTTGAGAAGGAGGACCTTGAAAATGCAAACAAAGGTAGGCCAGTGCTGTGCCTGTAACAGACGGTACCTTGAGCTTAGGGTGGCTAATGGTTAGCTAACACGTATTTACACCATCATCCTTCTTCAGTTTGTATTCGTATTTGTATCTGGGAGCTGGGCAAGTCATTTGTAATTTTTTTTGGAAATTCGTCCATAAGAAAATAAGAAATTATGTTTCTTAAGAAAAGATTAAAAAAGAATGATGTTTTTTAATATTTTATCAAATATTTTTTAAGTACGGACCATCACTGTGATTGCCTTAGGTTACCTACTTGACTTCAGATAATACTGTAAAACAGATTCTTTATTTCACTGAAAACTGCTTTTGAACTAAATCAAAGAAAGTGACTGTGACCCTCCAGTCTGAGTACCATTTTATCATTTCCCATCTCACCCCTCCTCATTTTCCAGACCCCAGGTTTCCAGATTATGGCAAGGTTGAGCTTGTCATGTCTGAGAGTCCAGAGAAGATGCAAGGTACTAACCGCCGAATCCCCAAAGGCTACCAAATCGACACGGCCACTAGATGTGCCTCATTAGGAGAACGAAAGCTCTTAAAAAAGTTAAAACGGTCAATAAAGTGGTTCCCACTCTGAAACACATGGCTGCAAGATACGAGTTTTACTTTTGCTCATCTGTAAAAATGGAAACGGAATTATGCCCCCTAACACTATGTCCTGGTTCTTGGAGGTTCCGACCGATGGGAGAATGTTCCTGCCATCACTGTGGAATACAACACCGCAGATCCGCTGATACGGTGGGATTCCTACCAGAACATCAGCTGTGACGCTGAAGGTAACAGATTGTTCTCCTTACTGAAACTCCCACTGCACAATAAGCTGTTCCTTCACCAGTGCTGGTCACCATACATGTTTCCATTTTACTCAGTCTGGTCTGGAGTGACGTACAGGGCCTCCGTGGTAGAAAATGTCATGTATTGTTGTTGGACATAATTACACATCGTTGCTTGGTGGGAGAAGCTTAGGTAAGACAGCTGTTTTTAGGGTCAAGATGGCTTGACGATTGCTAAATCGCTTCAGTGTTGAGCTACATAATGAAATCTAATGACATGTTTAGAATTTCTGCCTAAACCGATATAAATTATGTTCAATCATCTTAAGGAAGGCGGTTATTTCTGCTATTTTCTTGTACTTCTGTACAGACCTAGAAGACCTGGTTCAATTGCTGGTTATTTTTGAAACTGCGAAATGCATTCGTTTGACCTAAAATGTCACAGCTGTGTCGTTTCTGGAGCTTTCCGTGAAAACGCTTTGGGTTGCTCTTGCGTGAGCTTGTTTGCTCTGTGAAACAAATTTAGGCTGAATAGATTCCTGATTGCAATAACATAAACTCTGTTTCCACTTGACATTTCATATTTTGGCAACTGAGAAAAGACATTGCTGCTTTCTTTACTGCTTGTTGCTGAGTCAGTTTGTTGCAAGGCAATAAAAGTCAGGTCCAGTGTGTGTGTGTCAGTGCATGTGTGGATGTGAGTTATGTGTGTATTACATTTTGGTGACCAAATGTCGCCAAGATATGATTAAAAACCTCTTATTTCGGTGATGACCATTTTTTCGGTCCCCACAAGGGGAAACTCAATTATCTAGGAATCTGTGACTACAATAAAAAAACTGAAAATGCCAAAAGTCTCATATTTAGATTGATTACTTAAGGTTACGGCTGGGTAGGGGTTAAGGTCGCCATTGTTGGAATTTGGGTTTATCTATAGAAATTAAGACCCTACAAGGATACAAATACAAACATTAGAATCAGAATGAACTGCATCCCCGGCCACTATGGTGCTCCACCCACACCGGGCCTCTCTGCTCAGTGGTGGCTGTTTACCCCACTTCCAGCAGACGCTGAAAATAGCAAACACGGAGGCGAAGGGAATAATGTCTGTCTCGGCTGCTGCTCTGTGTCATTCCCGATTCCTGAATCTGGGAACGATTGGTCTGTGAAGAAAAGACCAGCACTCTTTCGAAAGAGATACACTCTGTGTATAGCAACAAATTACTTTTTGAATTACTGTAATTCCTCAGCCACAGACCATTCAGTGCCCTCCCTGCTTTGTTCAGACTCCCCCCATTTGACATGCAAACACTGCATTTCAGAAGAGATGCCCCACCTACCCTTGAAACTCATTACTTCTCAGTAATCAGCAGGACCGAGCTGCTCCTCTTAAGCAGAGCAAGGCAGTAAATGATTTGGCAGCTGAGATCCCCACTATGCATCAAACAGTCAGCCTTAAAGTACCCAGTGAAATGATGGTCTGGTGCCTCACTGAGTAGGACTGTGGGTTTCATGCCTGTTCTGTGCATGGCGTGTGTAGTTCCTTCGCATGCTCAGGTTTCCTTTTGCCACCCAAAGACATTAAATGAGTGAATCCGTGATCTGAGAATACAAAACTAAACTTTATTTGCCATTTGCACAAGTACATTGGAATGCTGCTTTCCTTGCATACCGCATGTTGGTCTCCTTTGAGAATAGAACTTGCAGTGCGAGTGCAGGATCAGCCATTTGATCTGGTGCCCCTGGAGGCGAGTTTTTGTTTTACAGGGTGGGAAAACTGAATTAATATTCATGAGAGACACACTACCTGATTGGCCAGTGAGTGCCTTAGATGGAGTTCACTGGCCAGTCAGGAAGCTTGATGAATATTAGTTTTCCCAAACCACTCTGAAAAAACAGGTAGCACATGTTGCTGGGAGCATGTTTACCGGCCAATTGGGTAGCTTCTCTCGTGAATATTAATGAGCTTTCTTAAACCACTGTGTAAAATGAAAATGCCCCCCTTGGAGCATTTCGAGAGGTTAAAGACCTTACTCAAAGTGTCCAACAGAGATATAGTTACTCTGCTAAGGATGGGACTTGAACCAGCCACCATCCGATCACAGGCACAGAGGCCTAACCCATGGAACCACAGACTGCCCTACTATACATCCGGAAGAAGGGGAGTCACATCAGATCATAGCAAAACATTCATCCATTCTCCATTGATGGAGATAAACGACGATTCTTCTGCAGAAATTTCCCCTTTTCACTAAAGCGACAGCCGCAGGTGCGCCGGCTCGGCCCGGCCCGACCCATTCATCTCCATGCCGCAGACCAGCGGCTGTGTCGGAATTAGCTAGGCCTCTGCGTGCGGTTCGCCCACGCTGTGATTATACACCCCTGACGGCAAGTGCAGGAAAAAAATGTCCAACGTACAGGCCCAAACAGGAATACTAACGCTAAGAAATGTCTCATCGCAAGCTGGGCTCATCCTGCAAACATGCGACGGCAACGCTAAAAGCGCTAACAGCGCTAACAGCGGAAAAGCTAAATCACGGATGGTGTTTGTGCCAGGACAGTTCCCGCGCCACCGAGACCTGCCCAGCTCTACGCAAATCCTTCTTTTTACAGCCTTTCCCACTGCAGTCACAGTAACCACAGACCTCACATCTAGTCTCTGCTTGGCATGGGGTTTTTTTAACGTAACGTATAATTTCACACTTTCTCTTTTCCTGCGTTCAGATTTTTCCTTAGCTGAAATCCTTGATGACTGAAGAAAAATAAAAATACACTGCTCCATTTTGAATATTTTGCCAAATAACAAAAAAGCTGATTTAGTGCATTTTGCGAATCAACCACATTGACCATGTCACTTTAAATGTCACCTTTGTGTTTTGCTGATGCTATTGTCCATTGTCCCTAAATCATTTAAAAATGTGTTCTAATTGATGCCATGAATGGTAGCGTTAGTGTCTGATGGGCAGTAAAAATATTGGAAACAGGAGATTGATTGTGGAACTTTCTGGAAGCTGTCTATCTGTCGGGGATAATATGCAATAAAAAGAGAAACACCAGATGACACAATTGAACCTGACAATTGTGGTTTGCACACATCTGGTTTCATAACGGTGTTAAAAATGTCCTAGGCTGATGTATAATTTAGTGATAATTTCAGCTGAGGCTTCCAACTGCTTCTCAAAAACAGCTCAATAAGAGAGTGACATTGCTGTAATTAAAGCACTACTTTGCCAGGCCAAAAAAACAGGGAGAGAAAAATACTTGGATGAAGGAATGTTGTTTTCATCTCCAGTTGTTTTTTTTTTCCTTCTTCTCTTCCCCTTCTTGTATGCCTCATTGTCCTATCCAAACCAACTCACCGGCCCCCTTTTGGTTCAAATTACTGTTGGCCACTGGCCCCGCCTCCTCTTTGCTCCGCCCCCTTCCTCACCCCGCCCCCATGTTTACATTCCCCTTCCCATATTTGTCATGCCGAATGTCTGGGCCATTGTGGCACATGCTCGCATTCTTGGTGCTGCAGGGAGGATTAAAATGTGGGCGGTTCCTTTAGCGGCATGTGGGGGGGTCTGGGGCCACCTTTCCAGGGGGTGTCGTCTCTCACAGCCCGGCTTTCTGGATGTGAGAGAATGTGAAAGACTCCATGGGCTTACCTGCTGCGAGTGAGAAGCCGGGAAGGTGAGTGCTTTGGCCTGGATGGGTTGGAAGGGGCGAGGGGGGCATTAATAGGGGGAGTTGGGGAGGAAGGAGAGAGGGAAGAAAGAAAGGGAAGAAAATGGATGAAGTGTAAGCAGAGGAAACAGACCTTTCATTGCAGTCTTCCACTTCCAAGGAAGGAAAGTTCCGGTTATTTTGGTTGCGGAGGAATTCTTATATACTTATATACTTTGAAAAGTGGAGGTGAAAGGATCTAATGGGGGCGTGCTCTTGTTGTACCATGCATGTCTGTTTTGGAGCCCTCAGTGCAGAGGAATTTACCGGAAGGGTGATGGGGATGTTGGTCATGTTGCTCTGTGTGAAATGGCTGATTCACTTGGTACTCAAATGAATTCAGGGTGTTTTTTTTTTGCATATGATGCATATATGATTTTATCTTTGCTTCACTGAGGAGTCTACATGCATGTGTATTCATCTGTAGGCCCTTGTGTTTGTAGACCTTATAAACTGACAGGGGGATTTACTTTGGCCTTTCGATGTTACATTCAAGCTGGGGTGAAGATGTTTGCAAATCCTGTACTACGATTGTCATCACTCACACCTCGGGGAGATGAGACATTTCGGGGACACCTTTGCTGTCACCAAATCTGACCACAAGATATACTTTTCTGGTTTTGTAGGTTATTTAATGTGCATTTTTTTGGATCCTGTTGTCGCTTGAAAAGATTTGTCACAGTCTTAACTTAATCCTCGATGCAAACATGAAGACTGTCCAGGGGTGTATTACTGTACACTCTCTCTGTAAGTCAAGTAACAGCCGTGATTTATTTAGCTTGCATTTCTGTTTGCTCTAAGGGCAGAAGAGTGAGTGTGTACATTGTTACTCCTCAGGCCATGATTCAGTGCCTTAATTTGGCCAGACTTCAGTTTTGCTGAGTAATTTTGTAAGCCATCATCTCCAGTCTAAACAACAACAGCTGCTTCATAAGAAATGTTCTTATCATCAGATAAGAATTATTCATTTTACAGATTTTGTTCTCTGCAGCATAAATTGAAAAATATATTGCAAAGGACAGATATTTTTTAGTCATACCAATGTTTTACAGGTTTACTCCACACTAAATCTTCACACATATGATTTTCTTTTCTAGAAACCCCTTATCACTTAGACCACAGCAGTGATCATCCAGGTGGAGGTAGCCTTTGATTTTTTTTCTTTGACACACTGCGAACACATGGGTAATCAAAATACCACATTGTCTTGGTGAGTTATAGCAGACAGAAGGGTTTGATTTAGGTGCAGTGTGGTGGTTTGTGTAAGGGTCTTCAGTGCATTTAAGTGTGAGTTTGAGTGGTGAAAGCCCCTCCCTGTAAGGTTTGAGCCACGGGGCCCCCGTGTTGCGCCCCCCCCCCCACGCTGAAGCCCTCCGTTCCTGTCGTTTTAGTGTCGCATGCTCAAGATCCCAAGGACACCAGACCGCCTGCCAAAGTCGGCCAGAGAAGTTCTGAGGGAGTGCCACAGAGACGGATCCAGGGGGCGCCTACACGCAGCGATCACACGGCGTCCACCGGCAGCGACTCCGGCCTCTCAAGCGCCTCCCTGAGAACGGGCCAGTCTTCGAAAAGCCCGTCTGAACCAAGAAGGCAGCCGAGCAGACTCGGGTGTGAGCAGGGTGAGCCCCCTAGCGTGATGTCGGAACGCGGGTCGTCGGCAGTGGGGATGCAGGCAGGCCTGGGAGAACTTAGGCTGAAGCAGCAGGAGACGGACATTCTGGACGACGAAGTCCCCGCCCACGACCTGCGCAGCGTAGACAGCCTTGGCACGCTGTCGTCATCCGACGGGCCGTACGGGGGCCACCACGAGGGAAGCCAGAACTCTCTGCTGTCGGAAGGCTTTGGCAGCGGAGCGGGCGAGGAGTGCACCGTGGCACGCCCACGTGAGACCAGAGGAGTGGACGGCAAGCGGACGTGCTACTTTCACAGAAGTGCATCTGTTTCCCCAGAAGTGCAGCCCTTGGCGTTTAGCGAGACAGGCTACTCCACGCAGACCTGGGTTCACCACCAGCAGATGGTGGCCGCCCAGCAGTACACTTTTCGACCCACAGAGGGTGCCGTGAGGTACTCCCCCAGCAAGCACAGCGCCCTGCCAAAATCTTACGGACCTCAAGACACCCCCACGCAAGGGGGAGCCCTGCAGCGGGCTCACAGCATGCCTGTCCATGGGCTCGCAGGTGCACACTCTGCTGCCAGAGAAGACGACCTCGCTTCCCTGAACGTGGACATTGACCAGTCCATTGACCAGTTGAACCAGCTAATCTTGGACCTGGACCCCACCTTCGTACCCGTTCCCACTCGATCCAACTCGATCAAGAGAGGTGGCGGAGGCTACGTCAACGGATCACCAGGCCCCTGCGCAAACAGAATGACTTACGGGCTTCTAGGTAATAACGGGACGGTTCTGGAAAGCACACGCCAGCCAGGTAAGGCCATAGGTGGGCCGGAAGCCCTTCAAGTCCGTGCAACCTTTACTGATCGGTTGTGTTTACAAACCTCTTACAAACCTCTACAGAGGGGGTAGTATCAGCAAATCAGTGGAATATGTGATAGTGTTGACGTAGATCAGAATGTTGAAACCTGGGGAGCGTCCTACTTTGGTTCTTTTCATCATTTTGTGTGAGCTTTGTTATCGGAGGCTGCAGAGTTAAATGCGAGTCGAGCGATTCCTGACTTACAGGATGCATTCGGCAGCATGCTCAGACAGGAGGGACCTGCCGGAGCAAGTCTCTCACGAGCCAGGTTGCGCAGTCCGCTCGGTGTAATACGTGACTCCTTGGGAAAGTGATTTCCTGGCTGCATAGCTCGCCCATAAACCAAATATCCGCAACAGATCAAATATTCTTCAGGGATTACAGTTTGTGATATATGAGGAGCGAGTATTTAAGAACTTTAATCAGAGCTGCATTTCCTGTCATGCTTATGGAAGCAGCAGCTGTCTCGCAATCCGCAAAGGGAATCAGTTTGCAAACAGTAGAACAAGTAGGTTCTGTTCAAGGGCTTGACATACTATTGCATCAAGAAGTACGTTTTTACTTTTCGGAAGTTATCTGCGGAGAATTTTTAGACGATTACATTTTTAGCAAGCAATTATTTTCCTTTCCCCCTCTTTTCGGTGCATCTGTTATCACAAATAGATAAGAGGACATAAAACTTATGGTCTATATTTGGGAAAAGTATAAGGGCTGTTATAAGGGCTGTAGATCTGAATGGGGCTCTATTGCTCTACAGCAAAGTCTTGAGTCTCTGTCTCAAGGAAGCAGTTAGCACCACCTCCATAACAACAGGAACTCTGTCAGGTGCAGGTCCCCAACAGCACAAGGTACCTGGATATCTAGGGGTATCTCCTGGGTATATTGGAGCATATTGGTTTTCCCTGGCCATATCTCTTACAGTATATATAGCCAGAGTATCTCCTGGGTATCTTGGGGTATTTTTGGCGTATCTCCTGGGTGTCTTAAGAAATCTTCTGGGTATACTGGAGCATCTCTTGGGTATCTCCTGGGTATCTTGGGGTATTTTTTGGGTATCTCCTGGGTATAATTTAGCATCTCTTCGGTATCTCCTGGGTATCTTGGATATCTCTTGTGTATACTGAAGCATCTCTTGAGTATCTCCTGAGTATCTTGGAATGTCTCGGGTATCTCCTTGGTATTTTAGGGAAGCTTTTGGGTACCTCCTGCATATTTTGCTGCATCTCTTGGGTATCTCCTGGGTATCTTGGGGTATTTCTTGGGTATCTCCTGGGTATACTGGAGCATCTCTTGAGTATCTCCTGAGTATCTTGGAATGTCTCTTGGGTATCTCCTTGGTATTTTAGGGTAGCTTTTGGGTACCTCCTGGGTATCTTGCTGCATCTCTTGGGTATCTCCTGGGTATCTCTTGGGTATCTAGGGGCACCTCCTGGGTATCTTGGAGTCACGTTCCTGCCACTGACACAGAAAAGCTGGCGCTGAACTGACAGTATGAATCGTCTTGCTCATCAGGACACTTTATACCTACCATCCATCATCATTGTCCAATTAAGTTACATCTGATGCTTTGCCAAGTGGATGAGTCACTATGAGAAGCTTATTCCAAATATTTGGCATGTCTTACATGAAGAAAACGTTTCTTTGCTGAGCTAGTTTCCATTTGTGGTCTTGTGCGCTAATACTGATATTGAAGCATCTTTGATCAGAATGTGCTGACGATTCTGTCTGTACACATTGTCTGAGTGTTTAATCACTGATTATAATCCCCATACTGGTTTTGGGTCTATAACCTGACCGTGTGATCAACTAAATGAAATGCTACTCTTCGGCACAGTTAGAGCTGTTTTCCTGTAAACTACCGATCTGGGAGGAGTAGGAGCATGTGAATAGGAAGTCTCTTTTTTGTTACAGTTTGTACTGTCATGTGTGAGACCGGGAAGGCATGCCAGGCGTGAAACTTGAGCACAGTGGAGTGCTTTTGTCAGGGAGAGGTCTGTCGCACTAACATTTCAGCTGCCAGATGTTATCGCTCTCACCACATTGAGGGTATCGATATGAGGCACCGCTCCGTAATGCTAAAGGAATGCGTCTGAAGTCCGGGACCCCAGCTTTTGCTTCACACCTGTATTCTGTATTTGGGATGTAATACTTTGCTAATTGCTAATCACTGCAGTATAACTGTCTGAGGTACCGTTGCCTCGCTTGTGTTGCTTGGGCATTGCTGAAATGCCAGAACTGACCCCCAATTCTGCATGTGGCGTCCTTGAAAATGTCTGTTGACATTAGCGACTTTTCTGTGCTTCCCTGAAAAAAGATCCATTAGAACTAAATTAAATCACAAGTTGTTTTTTTTTTTGTTTTGGGAACCGGGAACTGTCAGCATCCAAAGATTTCACCTTCGATGCCTCTAGGTCATCCTTCACATAGCTGTTAGGCTGTTTTTGTGCATTTAGCCGATAAAATCACTGCGTTTAGCTTCATCGCTCCTGCTTTTCATGTCAGCTGTCAACAGGGTGTAAATCTCGCCTGCATGCAAAAGCTAGCCTGAAAAAAAAGCGGGGAATGAAAACAATCAAACATCTGTTTTTGTGTAAACCGCGGCTTGTGGAATTTCCATGACCAAAGTTCCCCGGAGGCAAAGTGTCTCTACCTGTTTTAGGAAACATGTTGATGGACGGCTGCTACTCAGGGCGGTCATGTTGTTGAATTATCCCAAGCTGCAGGAGAAGGTCATCACTGAGCTTTTTTTTTACAAAAAGATCATCCGTAAAGATTACATTTCAACCACTGCTTTTGCTTCCGGGATGCAACTATGCTGTTTGTCACCTGGAGATGTTCCTGCAAGATTTGATTGGCACTGAGGTTTAAAAAAGAGCTAAAACGCTGCCTTAAGTTCACTCTAAATGAAAGGACTTTCTACAATTCTGGCCCTGATGAGTGAGGCAGACAGGTGACTATAAGATACTCTGGTCTACAAACACCACCTCAGGACTAACGTAAACCATCAACATGTGGTCATTAACTGGCCCACCTGAATCAACAACCTTTGTGTGCTGTCTGTCCTGTGTCTCAGTAACCTTACCGGTGACAGATTACTGCTTGATTTGGTGTGTGTCACCACAGTGTGGATTCCTTGATGTAATATATATTTATTGCACGTTTTGTCCTGGTGAATTCTGGTAAAGATTGATTCCCTGGCTCACTGGTTCTCTAGAAGTACTACTGTAAAACATGTACTTGGGGATGTCTTGGATAAATGATTCCAAGAACATCTGGTTAGTTTTATGATGCTGTTGAGGTCCCTTCTAGGGCAGTTTCCAGTGTTTCCCAGTGTCTCTGATCAGGGCTTGCAGTCATGTGGTCTGGTCATGTGGGATAGGATTTGGTAGCTGATTTGGTGTCTATGTTAGGTTAGATGGCTGCATGTTCATCATTTGTGGTCTTTTCCTTTCTCACCCACCTGCCTGGTAAACCTGGTACGGGTGAACAGGGCTATGAGAATCATACCAACCAAATACCACGATTAGCACTGCAAAAGCATTTTTGTTGCTGTTTGGCTGCCTGACACTAACTGCAAGCTCTCAGGTTCACTGTATGTAACGATACAAACTAGTTCGGTAACTTTATTCCCATTCATATTAACTTGCTGTCGATCTTTACGGCTGAAAATGAAGGAAAACGATCTATGCATCTCAGCCTTACTGGTATATTCAAGGACCGGAACCTTGTCTAGTGACTTTGCCCAGTAAGGCTTCCCTGGTTCCAGTGCGCCTTAAATGCTTCTGGCCTGTATGTATGTCGCCTGCTTGGTTTTGAGCTTCTCGGCTCTCATTGGCGCTGACATCAGAGCGCTAGGGGGCGGGCGACCTCTGGAAAAGGCAGCGGGGCAGATGGCTGCAGCAGCTGGCTGATTCATGTGGTGGGCAGATGTGTGCGAGACCCCCCCCGCCCCAAGCAGCTTAGCTCAGGGGGCCTCCTGGAATGCGAGGGGCAGAGAGGAGTCCATATGACACGGCCCAGTTCTGGTTACTGCTTTGTCCTCCATCATTTAGCCCCAGGTCCGGAGCGGCAGGCTCCCATTCCCAGGAGGACTCTTAAGTCCATGAGATGGTTGGCTTCCTCTCATGCGTGGAACTGCACGTGTCCCTTCTTCCCAGGCTGCCCTGGACTAACACACGATTCAAATCTCAGTTCTGTTATTAATAAACAGGAAACTCAAGCACAAAGTAAAATAAATTGCTGAAACACAGCGAATGCTGTCACTTGATGTTAGCAGTAACTACCTTTGAGTCAGTATCTAGGTTGCAGCAGATTCACACTTCGAAACTGCCAGCAAAACAGCTTCACTGTGCGGAACTAATCAGATTGAGTTTGTTCATACTGTATGTTTCTTGGCTGTTCTTTGTGTGCGTTATCCTTCTCTACAGCTATCAATACTCAGTGGCACCCTTTAACCAGAAAGGAATTATCTTGTATTAACAATAACGAANNNATATATAATATTAAAACATGTGATGACAGTGTTAGGGGTTTTGTGGGGGTTTTGTTAGGGGTTTTTTGGCAAATCCCTGAATAGATTCAAGCCTCTTAGACAAAACACAGTATTCTTTTTCAAAAAATGTGTATTAAATAGTTTGTTTACGTTTAGTTTGTTGATTTTTGTTGTAGTTTGTTGACGTTTACCCCAATCATTCACATACAGTATGGTAACAATATGCAGTGAAGCAACCTTGGTTAATTCTCCATGTTGGCATGTTCTGATTCTCTGATCTCTCCCTTCCTCGTCTCCTCCAGACGCCGCAGCTTCTGACTACAGAGCAGACACAAGACAGGGCCTGAGCCGACAGGACAGCGTGACAGAGCACTCGAGGTGGGGCATAGACGACGAGATCCAGAACTCTGCCATCTACACACCTGGTCTGCCATCCTCTCAGGTAGCTGGCTCCGCCCACCCGCAGATCATTGGGGTCATGTCGATGGCACCTGCAACCTACATAAAAAACAGCAAACGCCTGATACAAATGTATTTGTGATAATAAAAGCCCAAGATGCTCAAAATGTGTGGGAATGTGTTAGTATATTTGATGTGTCCATTTGCCTTTTTTTATCAGCTTCATGCCTTGTTGGGTAGCATAAAACTGATGAGGCTATATGTAACCTGACTGCGATGTGTGACATGTGTCTTTGAGATGTTGTTAATGTTTTGGACGAGTCGTCGGTGCAGAAATAACAGTGTGTCGTTGGTATTTGGCCTTCAGCTAGGTGTCTTGTACAGGAGTGACAGCATAGAGAACAAGCCACACTGTGAGGAATTCTCTGGAAAAGTGCCTGCTGGAGCGGAGATGGTGGCTTCCACTCCCGCCTTCCCCATCCCTCCGCCAACGCCCTATGGTAAGGGGGGGGGGGGGGGGGGGGGCAGTATGGAACTTGGTAGCCTGGAAGCCAGTCCAATGGCCTTCTATGCTTAGGGAGCTCTTAATGAAATAGCGCCCTCTTCCTCTCAGTGTACTCTACATGCCATCGTTGGCTCATTGTTGAAATGATTTGTCGCATTTTACCACTGAGCCCTACTCGTTGCACGGGATTCTGGGAAATGGCTGACACGGGATCTCCGTTCCTCCTCTTCTCAGTGAAAGACCTGTTCGAGTTTTCCCATGGACTTGCCGGACCCCGGCCCAGCGCCTTCCCTGGGGTGCAGAGGGCAGAGCGCGGTAGGTCTTCGCTTCCCGGTCACACCGTGGTTGCGCTGTTGATCGGTTGGCTCCTTTTTCAGTCTGTCACAGCATGAGCTCCCCCTAGTGGTTAAGGTGCAAGATGACTTTGCGTGGGTGCATACATGTGTACGTTAGTCTGTGTGTGGGCACCTGTGTGACCACGCCTAGAATACGAAACACTGTTGGCTGATGCATGGTTATTTAATACCTTGACTAATGCGGTAAATCCCTTAATGCTTTAGGGTTCCTTTAAGATGACATACAGTCAGTCCCCCCCTAGAAAGTGGATGGTTTAATGGGTTTCGCAGCCCAAAACTGATGCAGCTCATACAACACATGTACTGTACAAGTGTCGCAATCTTTCCTTAGGTAAATTGCCTTAGGTTGCAGGTTTATAATTGCCCAATTCATTTTGCTAGTGGTTGTGACCAGAAGAACTAGTTCAGCATATAACCTTTTAGGTCTACCTTTCAACACTCCAAATACCTTTCAAAACTCAAATTGTTCAACGTCTTTCTGAAGCCTTTTAATGGGGACATTGAAGGGGGGCTTTGGCAGCCTGCCTCAGGGATTCCCCAAGGTGAAGAACTGTCTGAAACTACGAAAAAAACAAAAACAAACAAAACTCCGGAGTCGTAGAAACTGATATTTGCTTCACATTTTTTCTTTTGTTTTGCAATAAGCATAAAGAGGGATAATAGTCACTGTCATTAATCAGCTAAGAATCCTCTCTCTGGTGCCAGAGATTGTCTCAGTGGAAAGCAGACCTGTATACTTTCCAGAAGATTCCTTCACAATCTACTGCATTTTGATCTGTAACACTATGGCACTAATGCTTACTGAAGCCTGTATAGTGATGGATGATGATATTTGACATTATATATATATATATATAGCGGTGCCCAGGGAGCTGGGGGTTAAGGGCCTTGCTCAAGCATCCGCAGACATGCTGAGGCTGGGTTTGAACCATAGTCATAGTTAGCATTAGCATTTTTTTCATAGAAATGAATGGGCGGCCCCCAAAAAGATATGATTACATGACTGTGTGTGCGTGTGTCTGTGTGTGTGTCTCTGTGTCTGTGTTTTATCCTAATAAACTTAGTAGGCAGCTGGAACATACAGCATTTCAGAATCTCAAATGTCTTGTGTATCTGGTATGTTTAGACCATCCAAGAAATTGAGACAATCACAAAACAAGTGATGTTCTGAGGATGATCTCAGCCCTCTAGATGAAATCCTTAACTGCAGGACACTTTCATTTGCTATTTAAAAAATGCAGTAGTTGACATTCTCCCAAAGTGATAATGGAGTGCAGATAAGCCTGCATGCCTGGCCAGGGGTCACAGGTCATCCCCGACATTCTACAGTGTCCTTTGAGGGAACAGATTGTGGAGGCAGAGGAACAATGGCCGCTGGTCGCTGAATGGAGGGAGGGGAGCTGAACGTCCATTGGGAACAGGATCCCCCCTCTGAGTCGTCGAAACGGAACGACAAAACCGGAAACAATTTGGAAACTGTTTTCCATCTGGTGATAAAGTGAATGAAGTGACCTTGTTGCGTTTATGACATCATTTACCCGCTTCTGTCATGTTTGGCTCTGTTTGGCCATGGCAGCGAGAGAGGTGGGGAGGGGAATAATGGGGGGGGCAGGGGGTGTAAACAGGGGGTAGATAAGGTCCCTGGAGATGGGCTGTCCCCCTTAGAGCTCGAAGCAGTCTGTAACGGGGAGGTTGTGAGGTCCAGGTTCCCGCTGGACACGTCCGAGATTTCCTCAGCATTCCGCAGGACCTGTTCTCCTTCATGACGACTTCTCTCGGTACGTAGCGCAGCACGTCTCCTCCGCAGGTCCCCTCGTCTCCACCGGCACGCGCAAGAAGAGGGCAAGAAAACAGGAGAGTGATAGAAACGGCGCAGCAGAATCTCCGGAGGAGTAAACACCTATGGTTGCAGTTTACCATTTGCTGCATTCTTTTTCATGCTGTTTGTTCCGACAAAATGAACATTTTTGGGATGAAACCATCACTCGGTTAGGATGGGCGGGATTTTCTGTTGGATTCTTTGCGCGGTTTCATTGGAATGATTATACTGACTGGTTGCTTTTTCTAGGATTTTTTTATCGAAAAAAAACCCTTTATGGTAAACATCTGCATAATTACGGAGCGGTCCTACCATCCATGAGACAGTTATATTTCTCTATTATTGTTGCATGTTTACCCTTTTCAGTGGCTTCAAATTAACTTGTTTTTATGTTGCTTCAGCACAAATTACTGATTGCTGGAAGAATTTATAAATCAGTGAATTTCCTCCCACATATTATAGAGTTACATATGCCATCATTTGACTGATGGATCTTGTTTACAGACATATATTTAAATGGAATAACTGTCTCATCAGATTACTAATTTGTGTCAGTGCGCAGATGAGAAATTGACTTCACTGGGATGAAATGCGAGTTAGGGAAAGTGTCACGAAGCTGAAAAAAATCCTGACTGGCAAAAGCAGAGTGTCTGTCCGGAAACTATCTAGCCGTCCAATGGATAAATAACCCTGCATATGTACAGTGATCAGTTCAGGCCACTAAACCCACTCTTTCATTTCCCTGATTGAGAAGCAGAACTATAAATGTATGTCAGAAACGTGATTATTAGTGTGGCTACTGTTTCGTACTATTAGGGTAGCCTTCCGTTGTATTCATGCGTCTTTCTTTGGCTGCCATTTTCTGGTTTTGGGCTTATTTATGTTGATTTCCAAGATGAGGAGTCGGAGAGTCGTGCCGGATTAGGCGCAGAATAGTGCTTCCCTTTCTTCTGAGAGTTGGCGCAGCGCTACATTTTAAGCATCTTTCCACAAGCAGGCCCCGCCGCAGAGGCCATCTTTGAGGTAATCCATGAGCCTGCACCGTTCTGCCTTCTTGGGACGCTCATTAGAGCCTCGCTGGTTTGGGGTGGCCGGCTGGTCCGCGCGAGGCGGCAGCCATCTGGAACGCGTTTCTGCACTGTATTTTGGGAGCACTGAAGGTGATTTCGAACCACTTGTGTTTCTATGGAGACATAACAAAGGCTGGAGACAGGGGGGCGGGGGGGGGAGCAGCCTCCATGGAGAGGAGTTTGATGTGTAGATGGTGAACTCCGAATTCCTCCTGGCACCCCTAAGGGTTTGGGGAGTGAGTGAGGTCATACGAAAGCTGGAAGTCTTTTCGGTTAAAAATAACCGTCCTGAGCATCAGTTTTTATTCTGATGATTCTGTCTGTGGCTTGGCTTGTCCTGTCCTTTCTCTCACCTTCCTCCATGTGGGTTGGGTGATGGAGAAAGAGAGTGGGGTGGGGGGGTGTGTGCGGGTTTTCTGACCCACAGATGGTGACAAAGGCCCCCAGGCAGGGTGTTGTAAGCCAGGGGGGAATGTTTCACCTGAGGAATGCTGCCAGCGGGTGAGGCAGTGTGTTTTTAAGGTCCTCCGCAAGTTTGTTGAGGAGTCTAATCAGAGGGCCTCCCCAGCCCATTGTCAATGACTACCCCCACCTTCCTGACCCACCCGAACATGCTCAGATCCCTGGCTGTCCACCCCCACCTCAAGAACACATTGTTCAGTCCTGTTGAGATTATGGGTGCAGCTTCTATGTCAATGAGAACGATTATCTGGAAATCAAACCCTCTGGAAAATAGGCCCCGCCCCGCCCCTTAGATTCCACCTTCAAGGTCTCAATGCTGAGGTTCAAGCTGAAGAGGCACATCCAGCTGCTTGGAGATCAACATCATATCATTGTCCATGTGAGCTTATTTTTCATGGGAGAGTCTCCAAAGATTCAACAAACTTGAACTTATGCACACCCTGTTGCACAATGATAAATGGAGGTCCTTGGATCTTCAAAGAATCAGTGATTGCCTGTTTTCCATGGTCCCCATTTATTCCCTATTCACTCATTCCCTACATTACCTTCCCTATATAGTGCACAGTCAAGAGGTAATTTGAAATACAGCTGTACACTCGTCTGCGCTCCCCAGTTGTGATGCCCGCCAATCCGAACATTCATTCTGCAGTACAGGGAGAAGCTAAGGTGATTTTTTTTTCCACTTTTGGCCGGTGAACTTAGAAAAATGGAAGTTACCAGCTAAAATGGAAAGTCTGACTTGAATCGATTTTCAAGTAAGGAGCTGCACTGTGCACAGCGGGGTTGGTAACAGCAATGAACACCTCTAAGACAAGCCAGAGGAGGTTTCCGAGTCAGGCTTTCCAGTGGAGGTACCCAAGAAACTGGTTTTGCCATCATTTTATAGCAAAAGTACTGGTATATGACTGATCGCTTCTGTTGTGTGTTTACCTGAAGAGTCCAGGGGATACCCTGAGAACCTGGGTCACACCGCGGTGTCGCTCGATGGAGAGGGCTTCCCTGTGGCTTTCTCAGCGCCCCCCAACCCTGCTGCATACCAGCGGCCGTTCGCGTCCATGCGTGCGGCATCTGTCGACGGTCTCGTTCCCAGGACAGAGAGGTATGCCTGTCGTTAAGTACTAAATCTAATTCATGCAGGGTTGCACCTCGAAGGGGTACAGTCCCATTCTGTACATATATACATATTTGGGTGGGGGCAGTGTGCGGCTTAGCTGGTTACAGCACAGAACCTGCGATTGGAAGGTCACTAGTTGAAATCCCAGGGCCAGCAAAGTGATTTCACCAGCAGGGCCTTGAGCAAATCCCCAACCCCCAGTTACTCCAGGGCCTGGGTGACACCGGCCCTCCCAAATATGTATGTCACTTTGTATAAAAGTATATGCTGAATAACTTAAATGCAAAAATGAACGTCATACTATGCTGATGAATTAATATAAATCCTAAGCACAAGCTCCATATCATCCATCTTTTCCTCCGTAATGCACGTCGTGTGAAGTGGTGCTGTTGCAAACTGTTAGAAAATATGTTAGTTTTCCTAAAGCCTGCACATTGTGTTATTTCCGTCAAAGTACTTCTTAAAATATTGTCGTGAATATTTCAAGTAAAGCTGTTGATTTGAAGAAGCTGATTTGTAGATTTGATACTATGATAGACCAGGGTGGTCATGGAGGATTAAGGTCACTGCATTGTATGTTATAGCCTGACCTCTAAGCCCCGACTGAGGCAGCAGTGCTCCCTCGGTGGGTCTGGACCTGGATTCACCGCCCAGTACCCTGGTTCCTTGAAGTACAACCCGCAGACCCAATATGGCTCCACTCACACGAACGACGGCGCCCCCTCCTACCACGACCGCTACCCTCTGAGCTGCAGTTCTGCCCAGAGCTTTGAAGAGCATGACAGCTCCAGTCCCAGCGAGGGGGATCCAGGTGTAAATGGGCTTCCGGAGCAGCCGCCCCTCCCGGAGAAGAGGAGGGTCTCCCAGGGTGAACACGGCCTGGGGTTTGGGTCTCAGGTCCCAAGCAACCACAGTGGGAGTCCTACCAATATCCCCTGCGGAAGTTCCCTACCAGACCCCTTGGCGCGAGCCGCAAGTGCACCCCCGTCGGTACATGGTACGCCCCTACATCCCCACTCCGGCTTTGTTTATTCCAAACAAAGCCGGACCCACAAAAGCCTCAATGCAACATAAGCCTGTAGCTTTCTTATGTCCCTAGAGTAGGTTTCCAACATTGACGAATCATGATACACTTTCAAGACACCTGTGGCCCCCTCCACGCTTGGCCTCCCCAGTCTCTATGCACCTAATCACTATCCATCACCTGGATTTTAATGGTTTGTGCTTTGTGTGTCTTCTAAGATGTGTTTGCCGGCAAGCAGGAGACCGTGAAGTTTGTGCAGGACACATCTAAATTTTGGTACAAGCCAGACATCTCAAGAGATCAAGGTTAGTGTTCTTTTGACATCAAAAACCCAAGCTGTGTGTAATTTGCATAGCATCTGTACACATTCATATAACACGTGAAATATACTCTTGTATTTCCGCATGTTAAAACTTGTCATACGTGACACCAGGAAGGGAACCATGTCGCACTGTCACACTCAGTCCTTTGTGTTTCCAAACTCTTGCAGCCATCGCGGTGTTGAAGGACAAAGAGCCTGGATCCTTCATAGTTCGGGACAGCCACTCATTCCGGGGGGCCTACGGGCTGGCCATGAAGGTGGCCACGCCCCCTCCTTCTGTGCTGCAGCAGAGCAAGAGAGGTGGGCTCCTCCCCTCGCTTGATAGGATAAACAGCACTCTCTGTCGGACTTGCAGGGAAGTGCAGATGCAATTTGTCAACCCGGAGAACTAACATAGAAGCTATAACACACATAACACCCCCGTGGCTATAGGGTCGGTAAACCCCAGGTATCTCCTCAAGAGTGGAGTTTGACTTGTCATGCCTGTGAAAGGGGAGAGGAATCCATCACAGCTGGGCGCCATCTTTCCAGCGTATTGCGTAGATTAAACTGGTGTTAAATGTGTGTCAGATATGATCAACGTGGAAAAGCAGAGCCAGTCTTCATATTTATTATTATATAATCGGTTTAGATGCTAGTGGTTCCTGTGTATTTTGCTTATAGCTTCTTAGTAGCTTAATAATTTGTACGTTGGCAAAAGCAGAGATTAAATGCAGGTCCCTCATGTTTGCGCCGTCTGTGTTTTGCAGGGGGTGACCTGTCTAACGAGCTGGTTCGACACTTTCTGATCGAGCGCACGCAGAAAGGCGTGCGGCTCAAAGGGTGTCCTAAGGAGCCAAACTTTGGTAAATCACCTCTACCCAGTTTTTTCTCCCTCTCAAAGACCTTGCAATGCGGTGAATCCAAAATGCAGGAATGGAGAGTCTCCCCCTAGTGGCAACACTGAAATATAACCATGTCCTGTAGTCATGAGGCTTAGCTACAAGAAGCGAGAGTCACGATTCAGGAATAAAGTCTTTAACGTTATTAAATGCAGTTCATTTAACTTATTCCTGAAATATGTGCACGTTACTTGAAACTTTGTATAAATTGTTACTGTTCATAGAACTCATTCAGATTCTTTTTGCTATATTGACAAACAATATGAATTTGAATGTGACTGCGAAAGAGCCACGTGAATGTGGTACTGGGTGCTGAGTCTGCATCGGCTTCACAGCGTATCGTCAAAGACGCTGAGGCGTTCCTCGTGTGTCCTGCTCCCACAGGCAGCCTGGCCGCCCTGGTGTGTCACCACTCAGTCAGCTCACTGGCCCTGCCCTGCATGCTCATCATACCTGACCGAGGTGAGCGCTCCGTCACCTTGCTTCCATTGACCTGGCTGTCCGACGAACACCCTTGGGCTGTACCTCTCCATGCAGCCTTGCTACGTTCACTTTCATCCGTCTCCCCGGTTAAGCTGATTTTTAACCATGACCTTGACCTTGAACGTCTGTCCAAAATAATTTCATCCATTCCAATCCATTCTATCACAATCCAATGCATTACAGTCCAGTTCTGTCCATTCAGTTCCAATACATTCCAACCCAATCCATTCTATTCTAATCATTCCATTCTTTTCCAATCCAGTCCAGTCCAGTCCATTCCCTTCCACTCCCATTGAGTCCATTTTGATCGATTCCCATCCAGTTGACTCCATTACATTACAATTTACTCATATCCAATTCATTCCGTGCCAGTTCTTTCCAATACATTCCATTCCAGTTCATTCAAACCAATCCATTCTACTCCATCCCACCCTAATTCAATGTGATTTGCTGACCGTTAACTAACCTGATGCAAAAAGAATCATCGTTATATTCAGGACAAATTAAAGCTGTTTCTTCTGTGTGGCAGTACAGAGTACAGTATAGCAAGCACTGTAGGGGCTCAATGATGGATACATTGATAAACTGGCCCATATTTCACTTTTCAGTTCAGTCATCATGTTCTGTTTTACTTGAGTCCTTGCTTGTGGTTTGTAAAGTCTGGGAAAACAGAAGGGGCCAGTGAGTGAGATGTCAATGTGTCAGAGTCAACCTGAGTCCTGGTCTCCTGCCTTCTACAGATCCTCTGGAGGACATCGTAGGGCCTTCAGCACAGACAGCCGCCAACTCAGCGGCAGAGCTGCTCAAACAGGGAGCAGGTACCAGCAATGTATCCGCAGATACATTACATTCTCAAAAGTGTCCGCGCGTCGTTTCAACACACCAAGATATCATGATCAATTTCAAAAATTATTATCCACAATATTATGAGGTAAATTACAAATACACTAGTGGCCAAAATTATGGAAACGCTTCCAATTTTTAGAGATTGCAGAACTTTATTCAGCCCTTGCTCCAGTTACTTTTTTAATTGTCTAATTTATGATTTTACAAATCATACACGATTTTGGCCACTAGTGTATATAATTGGCACAAACTGGAATATCTCTCTAACAGCTGCTTCTACTGCTTATAATACGGTCGAAGTGTCTAAGACATTAAGAATTAATGAAACATCACTACCCAAAAATGACTCATTGACATGTAACGCTTCCTAAGTTGTGTTTTCTCCCTTCCAGCCTGTAACGTTTGGTTCCTGGGCTCTGTGGAGATGGAGTCCCTAACAGGCTACCAGGCTGTGCAGAAGGCCACCAGCCTGACCCTGGCCATGGACCCTCCACCCATCTCCACGGTGGTGCACTTCAAGGTGTCAGCCCAGGGCATCACCCTCACGGACAATCAGAGGAAGTGAGTGCCGCCTCCACTATGCCCCAGGCATCACATGCTGAGGGTCATGTGACATGTTGCATCGGGGGGGGGGGGGGGTGGGGCACATCATGCTGCAGTAGGGGGTGTGCATGGGTTCAGTTAACTTTGCCAAGCACCAAGACGATGCCACCATACACATTCCAGTAATGCTATCATGCCGTTCAAAACCCAAACCATGTGACAGGAGCACAGATGAACTTTATAGCAATCCAGGCTCAATCGCTCTGTTTTTCTGTTTCTAGACTATTCTTCAGGAGACATCATGCTGTCAACACTGTAATATTCTGTGCCTTGGACCCTCAAGACCGGAAGTAAGTTAACTCCAGTTTCTATAATGAATTAAACATACTTTTATGGGAATTATTTCACAGCCGGAAATAGCCTGTAAATATTGCCTCTTTCCATTCATCCTGTGTAGGTGGACCAGAGATGGCTCTTCCTTAGCGAAGTAAGTCTATCTCTTTCTGTCTGAGATCTGGCTCATCTCGGTCAAAGTATAAATGACCAGCTGTAGTGCTCCAATGCATTAAAAACCCAAGTCAGGTTCCAACTTCTTTTTAAACTCCATACTAAACTAAAATCATAAGCTGTACCAGGCCTGACTCCACAATGTGACCAGAGAGTGTTTGGTCTGCCCAATCATGAGCCTGGCTCACCCAATCATGAGCATGACCAATCCAACCACAAGCTTAGCCTACCCAAACATGAGCCTGACCCACCCAATCACGAGCTTGGCCTGCCCAATCATGAGCCTGGCTCACCCAATCATGAGCCTGACCCACCCAATCACAAGCTTGGCCTGCCCAATCATGAGCCTGGTTCACCCAATCATGAGCCTGACCCACCCAATCACGAGCTTGGCCTGCCCAATCATGAACCTGGCTCACCCAATCATGAGCCTGATCCACCCAATCATGAGCTTGACCTGCCCAACCATGAGCCTGACCCACCCAGTTTTTTATTTTCATTAGGAAGGAAACAAGCTATTTTTTTAAAAGGGAGAACATAATGGACTCATCTCTCCACAGGATCTTTGGCTTTGTGGCGAGGAAAGGGGGCAGCGCCACAGAAAACGTGTGCCACCTGTTTGCCGAGCACGACCCAGAGCAGCCGGCCAGTGCCATCGTCAACTTTGTCTCCAAGGTGATGATCGGGTCAGCGAGGGCCAAGTAGGACCACTCCAGAGCCCCAGGACCATGCTCAACCTTGCATACGATATGACATACAGTTTGGATTCCAGGTCATTCGCCTGAAACTGCACGCATGGTCTTTCATACTTCCTGCCTGGGGGTCACTGCTTTGACTTTGTTGGCAAAAGTCCTGTGCGGCTCATTCTTAAGTACCTTTGCTGTTACCAGGCGTCTCCAAAATGTTTGTTTGAATGGTACTGAACAGAACACCTTTATCCAGTGCTTGTTATTTTCAATCGTTATTTTTTACTGTTAATACTGTATATACCTATATCCCAGATTAATGCCAGTGATGCGACACTAACACAGCTTCATATCAAATACTAACAGCTATTTTATGGATGTAAATGAACGTAACTTATATTGGTCCTGTTTTGTAAAGTGGGCGACACTGCTTTCTGTAAATACGTTTGGTGATCATGCTGCTGAAGCCCCTCATCACCATCATTTTATTTAGCTACTTGTCCCTTAAAAATACCATTATATAAACACTAGAGTATTTTTGTATTTAAACTCTAATATATTCTATCAATGCATTGCTATGTTTATATATAGTACATTTTTATTGAGAAAAAACCTCAGATCGTTCTATATACGCAACAGTGTTTAATTGTTATATGTAGCTTATTTTACGCGTTTTTCTTCCAGTTGTATTATTTATCATTGTTTACTTTTGATAGATATTTTAAAAGACATTTTGAAGGCATCATACATACTTTCCGTGTATTGAGTGTCTTAAGGTTAAATAGCTTGATGTCTGTAACATTCTGAGTATGTTTATGACTTCTTTTTTTACAAGAAGGACCAACCTGTCTGTGCTCTATTTGTATAGTCTGCAAATAATTTTTAAATGTCTAAGATTTCACACAATAATGTACATATAATAGTCAACTAAACTGCTAGTATTACTAGTTGGGAGTTTGACAGACCCAGCCACAACCAGAACCAGTGACTTAATGACTTAATACCCAATACAGTATTCCACTGCACCCTCGTATTTCTATACTGTATATATGCAAATGGAATGTTTATATATGTTTAAACAATAAAAATCTGAACATTCCTTAAATACTGTATGTTGATTGTTCATTTTGAGTGGCTTCACGCTGTACTGTATGATTTACTAACTAGCAAAAATTGTGTCTTTTTTTTCTATTTCAGCATGTAAAACTATTTAAAATACTGTACTTTATATACCTCTAAAAGTACAACAGCATCTAACAGTGGACCGGAAAACTATAAATGGCAATAATTACATTTTCTCTACTGAACTGCTTGTATAAATCATTCTAACCAATGACTGAAGCTGGTTATTATTTACATTTCCACCTTTATATGTATAGAGCTTCTCAAGCCAGGCAGCACAAAGTGCTTCACATTATGACAGGCAGGACCGACGGAGGAATAAAGTAACTGAAACAAATAAAGAAATAAAGGAAGCAACATTAAAAGTAAAAAGTCAAAAATGATGAAAAGATACAAACTATAATGTATGCAAGAACAAATTAAATAAGTGAAATAGCGCCTAATGAAATAAAATCTATACAACATTAAATTAATTAATTAAGAGATAAATACATTTACAAAGGCTAAGCAATAAAATTACGTGTTTAAACAAGGCTTAAAGATGGCTAGTGAGTCAGCCTAGCTAATGCTAGCTAACGTGTGGGAGCCATCACGAGAAAAATGCTGTATCATCTTTGGCTGAACTTTGGAACGGCAAGTAAACGTGATCTTAAAGGTCTGGCTGTTTGATAGGATGCCAGCAATTCAGAATAATACTCTGGAGCTAGATCGTGCGTGCTTTTGTAAAGTGGGCGACGCTTTCTGCTTTCTGTAAATACGTTTGGTGATCTTGCTGCTGAAGCCCCTCATCACCATCATTTTACAAAAATGTAATTACTTAAAAGTAATTAAATCTTCTTAATAAATTCCAAATTGAATTGGAAGCCACGAAAGTGATGCCAAAATTAGGATAATATGTTCATGAGACTCTCGTGAGTAATCTAGCTGCAGCTTTCCATACCAAATGCAGATGAACAATAGCAGAGCCGTTTAGTGTAGCAAATAAGCCATTACCGATAGTCCAGGCAAGATGTCATAAAAGCATGATGATCTGTTCAGTATCTTCAAAAGATAAGCTATAACCTACTGTACACATTATTCCTCAGCTGATAAATGCCGGACTGTACCAGTTTATTTACATGAGGTTCAAAGTTCAAACTGGAATTGAAAAGTACCCCTAAGTTCCCAGACACCAGTTTAATACTATGTGCCAATAAACTCAAAGCCTGCTTAACATGACCCGTATTCTTTTTAGAGCTAATTAATAAAATCTCTCTTTTAGCAGTGTTAAGATGAATAAAGTTATAGGACATCCAATTTCTCACATCATTAATACAAGCTGAAAGAATTGATAAATTAGATGCACCGTTTGCATCCAAAGACAGGTAGAGCTGTAAATCATCAGCATAACTCTGAAAGTTAATGTTGTATTGCTGGATGACGAGTCCAGGGAGCATATATAGAGAAAATAAAATCGGACCTAAACTTAAGCCTTGAGGTACCCCACATATAAGTATGAAGGGAGAGCAAATATCTTTGCCGACAACAAAAGCAAATGTTCTATTTGATAGGTATGACAAAAACCAGGCCAAAGCACTTCCTTATATTCCCACCCACTGTTTTAATCTACTGATCATGATAGCATAATCAAAAGAGCCAAATGCAGCACTTAAATCACTGAGAATTAACACAGAGATATTCCCAGCATCGTCAGTCATTAAAATGTCATTTGTAACCCTGAGGAGCATCATTTCTGTACTGTTTTTTCTAAAACCAGATTAAAAACATTATTGTACTCATCTACCTCCAGGTCCTGCATTGCTATGACTTTTTCTAGTATTTTATATAAAAAGGAAATAGGCCGATAATTACTTGGATCTGACTGATCATGGTCTGGTTTCTTGAGCATGGGCTGTATCACAGCAGTAACGCTTAAAGTAGTTTAAAGTAGTTGGGAACCACACCAATGGCCAAAGAACTATTCAAAATAGATAAAAGAACTTCTTTCCGCAGTCTAATGAGTGTGACATCTACAAGACTAAAATTTAAACTGATGCAACAGTTCAATGATACAGTGAGAACAACCTCACTGTATGGCTGGGGAGGGAAAATAGAAGTTTTAATATTGTTAATTTTCCTATTAAAAAAAAAGTCTTTTACACGTAGCAGCACTTCAAGCCTCTGTCTGTAAAACAGGATTACAAGATCATCAGTAGTTTTGAACAAAAACCTAGCGTTGTGCTCATCAGCCTGATAAGTTGTGAGAAATATGCTGCACTTAAAGTCTTTACAGCTGCATTGTAAGAAACTAAAAGATTGTTTGCTAATTCATGATGCACGGTCTGCTACAGTTTCATCGAAAAACATTTAATTGCCGATCCATATGACAATATGTATGGATCGGTCCCTATGCTGCCCTTGTCTATATGTCATTTCCCCATTTGGCCAGCAGGTGTCTCTGGTCATCCTGTCTCCCTGTTCCTGTTCCCAGGTTTCTTTTAGTCCTCAATGTGTTCCCCTGCTCCCTAGGCTGCCTCATGGCTGCATGGGCTAAGCATGTGCCTGAGTATCTTACAGTATACCCTACTGTTATGGGTTGGACTGTTTGGACTCAAATAGCTGTGCTGAACTCAACTATGTAGCATTGTTTGATTATTAGTTTTGTTTGATTATGCTTACTTGTTTCTTGTTAGACACAATCCTTAGTATTAATAGCCATATTAACACTAATAGCCCACACCTGTCCCTGTTGAAGTTTTCGTTAAGTTCATATATGTGCCTGCCCTGCCATTTCCTCAGTCATTATGTGTCTTTAGCTGTAGTTGCTTTGTGTTTGCTGCTATGTTGCTTCCCGCTTTAGTTTTGTTGACCTACTTGTGTGATTTTTGAGCTTTAATAAAGTCCTGTTTTGCGAGCCACAACATGGATCGCCCGTCCTTCATCATGCCCATCCGTAACACAATCCATTCATTAAAGATTCCAGGGATCTCAAATTCCCGGCCTCTCAGTGCCCAACCTCTTTCATGATTTGTATGCCGTTTCTTGAAACACTGATGCCATTTAAAAAATTTGTTTATTTATTTTAGCTTTTGAATACAACAACCAATTTGCTAGTAAAGGGAAAGTCAGGCTATATTCTTCATTCTTTTTTATGTTACATGCCAATTTTGTCCGCAAAGTTCATCTGATGTACACTGAACAAAAATATAAATGCAACACTCTTGTTTTTGCTCCCATTTTTCACGAGCTGAACTCAAACATTGGAAATTTTTTCTACATACACAAAATACCCATTTCTCTCAAATATTGCTCACAAATCTATCTAAATCTGTGTTAGTGAGCGCTTCTCCTTTGCCAAGATAATGTCTACCAGAGCTGTTGCCCGTGAAATGAATGTTCATTTCTCTACCATAAGCCGTCTCCAAAGGCGTTTCAGAG
>JAODKF010000089.1:4676742-4701065 GCA_026779585.1 Mormyrus proboscirostris
CTCCAAGGTTCCAGTCAGTGCCACCTCCTTCCCTTGGAGAAACGCTGAAATATCCTCCCGTAAAATCATTAGTGGATGGAAATCTGGAGCCATGCAGACCAAAGGCTGACAAATACCTGACTTCTGGAGGCAGACGGGAGGTCTGGGGCATCTTTAAAATGCTTAAAATACGGTAACAATGTAACATTCATCAGCCATCAAGGTGCAAACTCATTAACACCTTAAGGGTCTAGCCTGCTCGAGCCTGACACCTTTGTGTCCCCCTCCCTCTCAGTCCCCCAGGAGTGCTGGAATTCGTCACGCTATACACATTATTTAAAAAAAAAAATAAATCCCACTAGCCAGTCACACGGTCTCTGTCAGTAACTCTGTAAGTCTCCGTATGCGCCTGTAATTTTTGCACTGGCAGGTATAATAAGCAACAAATTATTTTGAATGCCTGCCAGCTATTTAAAATAGACAGATGGACTTAGCAGTCCGCAAATGGACCAGGGCAAATATTTTAGCTGATTTTTTTTTTGTTGACTTTTGGCTGTTTTTGTAAAAAAAAAAAAAATCCCTTCTGCGAGGACCATGACGACCCCTTTCGGTCCAAGAATGGAGGCCTAGAGTAGAACAGGAGGAGCCAAACGCTCCGACGCAGGCCCTTGTCCTGTAGGTTCTGCTGAAGGTGGAGGAGGCAGGCAAACTTAAACCTACATGCAGCCGCCTGACCTCCTAGGATGACATGCTGGCTTAACCCACAGCAAACCTGGCCCCAAATTCTGCCACTTGATGAACACATACCTGAATATAAATGTTGTATAAGGCCACAAATTTTTTTTTTTCAAAGTTCAAAGATATGGTCATTGAAAGGTATCCGTGTCGGACATTTCACTTATGGTTGGTAGACAGATCGATCCTTTACATTCATCCTCTTCATTTCCATCCATCCATCATCCATCTATCCAACCATCCCATCTATCAATCTATCCATCCATCCATTTTCTATACCTGCTTGTCCTGTTCAGGTTTGTGGGGGTCCGGAGTCTATCCCAGAAGCTACGGACACAAGGCAGGGAATAACCCAGGATGGGGGCACCAACCCCCTGCATTCTGTTTGCTTTTATGCTTTGCCATTCCTACTTCCATTGCCTGAAGACCTGCAGTTATGCTAATGTGCTAACAGAGTATGTCTGTGCCCCGTGACGGACTGGTGCTACTTGGATTATCCCGACTAAGTGGTTGGAAGACGGGTGAACATACCCTCAGAATGAAAGCGAGGCCCTTCTGAGTGACAGGCCTGTTAGCACTAGCCATTGGTAGGGTTGAATCATCTTTTTTTCCCATTTTTTTTCTCCTCTGCTCCAGTGCCGCCCATCCAAGGGCAGGAAGAGAGGGATATGTTGGTGCGTGGACAAATATGGGCAGACGCTGCCGGGCTTCGACGGCAGCAAAAAGGACGGCACACAGTGTCAAGGCCTGGATAACAAATGAGGGGCGGCGTCACGTGACTCAGGACCAGAGACATGAACTTTTGAAGGATCTGCCTGCCTCTCCCACACCATTGGCTGGATCTCCCCGGCCAATAGAGCGGCAGGCGGAGGAGGTTGGGGGAGGGGCAAGCATCTCAGTCGGGCAGTGGCTGAAACTGAGCCGCAGTCAAAACGGTGTCTTGTGTAGACGAAGGGTATCAGTTGACTGTGCTGGGGAGGGGAAGGTCTCACCGCACTGGCTTCACTGTGAGCTGGTGGCATTAAGAAGGGCGGCGGACATTTCCTGTTTATGAAATGCCAGCGAGGAAGCTGACAGATGCATGCCCGCGTCTGCGTGCTTTCGGGCCCTTGTGCGTCTTTTTCACCAGAGACTATGCCGGGAACAGGAATGGTCACACGCCAGATGGTTTCAGACACTGCCGCATGTGGCACGGGGTGGTTTTCTTGGGTAAGGGCCCCAATCCCCCCCCCCCCCCCCCAACACTTCTCCTGCCAAAATGCCAGAGGGGGGTCAAGATGCAGTCCGGTGACCGTGGAAGATGCAGCCCCTGCCGGCTCTCTGCACTCCGACCTCGGTCTTCAGCAGACAGCATGTACGATGTGGTCGTTTCACGCTGTTCATTAATTTTTCCGTCATCTTAGCAACACACGACTGTGTCCCCCCACACACCTACCCCAGCCTGTCACTTGATTTTTCACAATTTAATTGCTTTAAAAATGCATTTGCTATATATTTGTGTGTGTGTATATATGTATTATATATACAGAAATATATATGTATACTGGTAAAAATGGTACTAAACTGTAATTCTGTAGATACTTCCTGTCCACTTAGCCGTTATCACTTCAGAGATGCTCCCCAAGAAAGGATGCGCCATAGCGCCCCCTTCGGTTGCATGTGGGAACTGCAGTCAGCATGAGTGGGGGTGCTGGACTGGCCCGGTCCCCGGACTATTCGCAGCACACCCTCAGGGACCTTCCAGAGGGAAACGCAGTGGTCCACTGGAACTTACTGTCATGGAAACTAAGGAGGACCCACCCAGTGGGGGTCAAAGGTTCAGCGCGTGTGTCGTACGAGCTTGGAGTGGGAAACCCCCTTCGCTCCAAAAACCCACATGTACCTCCAGTCTGGGCTGGATATCCACTGGTGTGTGAGCCTACGATTTTAAGATCCTCTACCCCATTGCCATGTTTGTTCCTGTGTGGGGAAAACCAGACTTGGGGAACACGAAGGACTCATTTCCTCCTCGCTGAGGTCTTCCCGCCTGTCAGTTCTTCTCTTCCTTTTGCTCACGCAACACAGCAGCAGCGAGCTGGCAATAAAGTCACCTGTAAACCAGAGACGAATCCCTCCATTTTTGTCACTTGTGACAGATCTGGGCACTCACAGGAATAAACGCCGATCAGGTCGCTCTTCAAGGGATATTAGAAAAGTTTGCTGATCCACACATTTCTGAAGAATATTTACTTTTAGTTAAAATGGCAAGTGGAGTGTAATATGCTGGTGGATTATAATATATTTTTCCATGATAGTTTGCATTTACATATCCTTATTTAGTAGAGACCTTTGTTCGAAGTGACCTACAAGTGAGGCAGAGAAGTTCAAATAAGCTGGACTGAGATTCCAGTGAGTGACCAGTGACACTGTGAGTTTACAGAAGCTCTTGGTGATGTGCCTAGTTATCCAAGTCTTTCCCAACCCAGGTCAGTCTATATTTTTCCTCACTCCCGGCTCCCAGCCAATCAGGAGCACTGAATACCTGGTACAGGTGTGTGGGGAGCTGGAAGAGAGCAAAAATGTGCACTGCTCGGGGGATCCACCAGGACTGGGGGTTGGGAAACACTAGTCGAAGTTCTTAAAGACCATAGTTTGGCTTTGCTGCATAAAGAACACCATACTTTGGATGTAGCTTAAGATTTATTAAATATAGTGTTACATGTGTCGATACAATTACACCATTTCTGGAAAAGCAAAGCAGCAGGAATGGTCCAGTGGAGCAGCATCTTGACATTTCCCTGAAACAAAGTAACTTTGCAAAATTCCATCTGAGACTCAATAAAAGAGAACAAAACGACAACAACAAGGTTCCTCGTGGATACATTCGGACAGGCATTTGTTTACAATGTAATCCAGACAGCTGACCAGGAAAACAAAAATGCCCATAAGAGGTAGATGAGTGGACATACCCGTTTGAAACAAAACATCGTGCGTGAAACAGTGGGGTAACCCCGTGAGGTTGGTGGCCGGATCGCAAAACTGAAACCTGCGTGTTGAACCGGCACTTTCCAGTCGAGCTGAAGTGTCGTACTGAGAACACGTTCATCGTGGTTGCATTGGTACAGAAGTGTAAACGAAAAAGACCCGGATACAGAGTTTGGTATAGTTTGCAGGCGTGACGCCCTCTCATGGAGCTGCTTGGCAAGAACACAGATGTGGTCTGTTTTTTTGTACAAAAAATAAGGTATATTATATACATCTTTGTGTAAGTATGCAATACTTAAATGTGCACATGTGCTATTAATAAATAAAATTATGTGCTATATATAAGATTAAATTCCATTTTAAAAGATTAATCGAGAATTAGTGTCACAATGTGCAAAGATTTAAAATAATACTGAATAAATAAAAAAATAAGCGTGCATGTGTGTGCGTGCATGTGTGCGTGCGCGTGTGTCAGGGCAAATTCAGTGGGCGACTTCCTGTTGGCAGTCAGATTGGCCCAGTAGGTCACTGGTCCCAGGGAGTCTCTTCCCATTCCAGGAGGACACACACCAGCAGCGGGCTTCCTGGCCCTCCAGAGACGTCTCACACTGCCGGGGGCGGGGGGATGGGGGTAGAAAAAGAGAGAGAGGCCCCATATTGTTAACTAGCCAGAAGACCACAGGCACACACTGGAACCGAAGCTGCGTCACAATATTTACCTGCTTGGATTTGTAGAAGCCGTGCTTGTCGCAGTTGGGGAGGTAAAACGTGGTGAATTTATCCCCCAGTTTAAACTGGGTGGTAGCAATCTTGTCCAGGGCCCTGTGTAGCTCAGTGTGACATGGACCCTAAGGAGAGAATCTAGCTTTAAGTTTGCTCAAATGCTGTATAAGCCATGAAATACAGTCAATATTCCCACAATTCATCTAGTGAAAGCGTTCTAGCCATTGGATTGCACCCTGCACAATACCAGGATACTTACATGCTCCACCAGCTTATTTCTAATTGCGTTGATCTTGGCTTTAATGCTTTCTTGGGCGTCCACGAGATCCTTAGGATCGGTCGGCTTATTCTCGGACAGCATGTACAGCACGGAGCCGTAGTCCAGCGCTACCTCGATGTTGACTTCGGCATCACCTGTAGGCAGGGAACGTCATTTAATTTCGGCTTTATTACTCTGCGTAAATACACCTGCCCCACATTAAGGCGGATGATTACGATCGCGGCAGACACATATGCGTTTGTCCGCAATGATTTTCACGAAGATCTCCGCAGTTGATTTCCCTTTGCCAATCCCATAAATAAAAGACGCTACATAATCCGCAGTGAACACGGTCAATCGCTGCTAATCTGGAGTGCGCTACGCTGAGCGAGCGGGACAGACGCAAAGACGCATTTGCTCTGCACCGCACTACCTGGACTCTGGGATGCTTGGCTCTCAGTGTATTCAGTGCAGGTGGCCTGGCCGTGAATGAGGGTGTGTATGGGCCGTGGGTCCTCGGGCTTGGGCGTGCAGCGCAGGCCGGTGCCGCAGTGCGCCGTGTAGACTCCGCACGGCTCCCCCATGACCAGGGCGCAGACGCTGCAGCATCCGCAGCCCGGCTCGCGCTGCACTTCTGCGCAGCCCGGCGCCACGGCGGGGCAGTCGCGCAGCTTCTCCGGCGTGCACGGTGCGCAGCGGATTGGCCCCGCGGCTAAAAAGGGCGAGCCCCGCACCCCCGCCAAAAACAAGACGCACAGGCACCTTTGAAACAATCCCCTCATAGCTGCAGGTTGCAAAAATAAATCAGATCCCCGTTTAAACAGATTTCCTTCGTTAACGATTATAACCAATAATACTCAACGCGTACAGGTATTTATACAGATCTATGACCTCCAGGGATGTTAATGTTTGATGCATTTGCTACTGGTATTATTTTGTAAAAGAAGGTGTAACGATTACATGCCCTGTGACTGTTTTGCGTAGATCCGGTCAGAGGCGTATTTGAATTTAACGTCAATATTTACTTTGGACGAGATAAGTGCCTCCACGTCGAAAACAACAGCGTTTGATCTTTCATGTACAAGAAAAATAATTTTCTGTGTTTATTCGCTAAGCATCTGCGTCACCCGTTTTGTTAATGGTGACTTGCGTTTTCGCGGTCAGATATGCGACTTCAGAAACCATGAAATGGATCAGGAGAACTGATCTTATTTTTTTGCCTCCGTGATTTGTTGCCTTTAAACGAGGGAACCCATCTCCGCTAGCTGGTGTCTGAAGGCCTAGATTAAGTGGTGTACTCAATGAAAGGTCCCGTCAAATGGCTTATTATTATTACTCATAACCTGGTGTAGTATTACCAATAGCGTGTTATACTTTTATCTAGGGTAAACAAGTGCATCAGTGCAGTGAATATTTCCAGGGAAAGTAGAAAGCATTTTCTAGCAATATATGCAAATATCATTCTGTGTGTGTGTATTATCAGGCTGTAATTTAACTCACTTATCATTCAGTGATGTGCCATCAATCCACACCAAAATGGATCTGTTAGATGACTACTGCACTAATATTCTTTCCATAGTCAGTGGATGCAAAGCATTTGCTGATTGGTTTATCGTTTTAATCTCCCTATACGTGATATGGTCGTGCAAACAAAGTCCAGCCAGTATTTTCATGCAGACATTCCTATTTTTCTAACACGCTAGTGAATGATTAACACGAAAAGAGCATCGTACCACCATGTTCTGAATGTATGAAAGTTAAGCAAGACGAGACGAAATAGTTTTTTTATTCCCAAGGTCAGGTTGTGTCAAAAACACGAGGCCCCAAGAGGGGTTAGATCTGACCTGACGCGGCTGGGGTCCTGCTTTTTGACAAACCTCAAACTTAAAACCAGCAAAACATCTCATAGCCGAAAGAGAAACTTATTTTATAGCCTACACAGCTACTCGATGACCAGTTCGTGTTTCGTCGCTTCTTCGATGTCCTTCATCAAAGTGATCAGCCATTCTGGCACATCAAGCCCCTGTTGGGGAAAAAAAAGGGTCAGTTGTCTTATGCCTGTACACTTTATGGTCATTTGTATTCAGTGGAGCTTTTTACTAAGGATATTATTCCTAAAGATACGGCCTCCCCTTCTCTGCCGACTTCCACCTCTCTCCGCCCTTCTCTTCATTTTTGGAGGAAGTTGATGATCCACAGATCTCATTCTCTTTCTCCGTACAGGTTGGGCCTTTCTGCGCTTTCCAGAGACCTTGAGGGAAAGAGCTGTAAATGATTCTGCAATGCAACGTTTCAACTTGCAGGTAAACCCTTTTTAAGGGAGTTCTGGGGCCGTGGGTGCCTACATCCATCGGGGCATCTGCGGTGTCCTCCGAGCCGTCATATATCAAACAGGGGCTGACGCTCTGGGTGGGGGTTTCCTCAGATGGTTGCCTTGGGAACGCACCCGCTGCATCTGGGGCATCCTCTGCCGCTCGCGACACGTCCATCCGAAGGTTTGACGAGGATATGGAATGGCTCCTTCCAGAATCCCCCCCTTCCTCTACGGAGGACAGTGGTGCAGGATGGTCACGGCCTGGAGAGGCCCTCCTAGACCTGGTGGCCTGGGAGAAGTCACTGCCGGCGGTCTCGGTCCCCGCCAGGTCACTGCCGACGGTGAAGCGGGACTCCTCAGGCTGGGCAGGGGTGCTCTGTTTCACCAGGGAGTGGGACCTTCTATTGGGCCGGCGCACCATCAAGAATGAGTCTTCCTCGGGCTCCTCGCATTCCTCAATGGGTTCTAAACCATACATGTTTCTTGCAAGGGTCTAAGATCCTTCTTCGGCTTAGAGGATCCCTTAATTCGCAGTTAAGAATTTTTAATTTATGCCCTACAGGAGACTTTATTTAGTCTGGTATAGCTGGTGGTTAGAACAGATGGGTAAATCTAGTCCCGGGCCCATGTAATGTGCTGGATCTCAATTCATTTTGTTGCCTCGTGGCTTAATTTGATTGGCCGTTACTTGGCCACTAAGTCAGCTCACCTGGCCATAAAGGGCGGGTACGTGCGAATTGGCAATTGAACAGGCACTTGAAAGTTGTAGTAATGTGATTCGAAACACCTCCCAGTAGTTCGAGGCTAGAGACCCTCTTAGGTCTGACTCTGCAGTGAGATTAGTCAAGCTAGTTCATTCTGCTTTAATGTCAGTTGTTTGTAAGCTATGATTTTGCAGCCGATATCGGCGGTGATTTGCAAACGGCCTGTGATGATCCCTGAAGCTTTGTTTTACATGCTGGTCTTCATCTCATGCTAACCTCATCTGTGTGAAAATCTCAGTGAGTGAATTAACAAAAAGTGTATAAAAAAAAAAAATCAGCCAGATAGTAGAAGGTAATGCACTGGTTAAAAACTATGCAACAGCCATTTCTCCAACGTCAGGGGTTAATGCAAGAGGTTCAGTTAACTTAAACTGATTAACTTCTAGTATACCAACTAATCAAAATGAAATTTAAGCATTCTGTCTGGCAATTATGTGAGTTTTTGTGTTTTTTCAAATGACATGTCTCAGAGCCAGTACAATGAAATATTCTGACCTAACATTCCCCCTTATTACTTACATGGACTCAGAGAAGTCATTGACCAACTTTTGCTGTTTGCTTTTGTGGAAAAGTACCTTTCAGCCTCGAAAACACAACACAAATCCAGTAGTCTGCTGTAAGTAATTTACTATTTATATAAGGAAGGTGACCCTGTTTTTATGGTTGTTCCAGCAATCACTGTCAGTGTGATGCAAGTGGTTTTGTGACCTGCAACTCAAAGCAAATTGGCAGGGGGGGGCAGTGATTGTTATTTTCACCTGCTGCTAATTAGCTGCATTCCAGCCACAGGTAGTACTAATGTTTGTCTGCCTGTTTTCCTTCATTTCACAGCACATACCTAAAGAGTACAATGACTTCTGGATTCACATGACATTAATTTTGGTACAGTACAGATTTACGGCTCAAACAGCTAATTAAGGTCCTATAAATACTTTTGATTTGCTGCTCCTAGTTCCAGCTATGCAGTCTATTTTGTAGCAGACTGATTTCTGTATTATTTAAACAAAACGAAAAGCAGTAATGATTTGTTTCCATTTTCTCGCAACTCAGATATGTAGCATTTTTCTTTAAGATAATTCTTAATGTAAATGTTGTATTAGCATGGACAGAAGGGGGATGTTTAAGCTCCCAAAATACTTCCCAAATCATTCCTGTTCATACGATCATGATCGCTGTGTGATGCTGGCATCAGACCAGAAAGGCAATGTTATGTCTACAGAGACTTGCTCTTCCCAAGGTCAGTTGGCCGTGTCCCTGTTTGGTCCCCCATGCGCTAAAGCCACTTGGAAAGACTGATTCTTAATACAAAGCAAAGGTATCTATCAACAGTCTGGGCCTCAGTGGTATTGAAGTGACCTTTAGTCACGCAGTTATTCTTTTCAGGTGTTCACTCGGCTCGACAGCCAGGTTGAGGGCTTTGCAAACGCAAGATTCTAGAATTATATGCGTGCATCATTTCCTTAATTCAAATGGTATTCAGATACGTGTGCCGTAGTTGTATTAATTAAATGTTTTACGTAATATGTAGAAAAACTAAGCAACAGTCAAGTGGAGAATTGTTACTGCACTATTCTCTTCGAACGCTATGAAAATAACATTATTAATACTAATAATATGGGTTTGTAACAGTAAGAACGTCACATCTGGAAAAAAGAAATGTTTCGGCGGATATTCGTGTGTAAAGAAGTTTAATATATATTCAGATCTGCTTTTGCTAAGAAGAATGAAATGAGAATAAAGAAAGCAGATGGTGGAAGCATGGTTGTACTGTATAACAAAGATTTATTGGTCAAATATAACAAGAAGCAATACAAACGAAAAATATATATATTATATACAGTGATGTAGTGTTTCCCCTTTCGTGTTTGCACCTCTGTTTAAAACATTGCAAACATGCAGGGAACATAACGTAAATATTTTTGGCTCATCTGACACGTCTTTAAACTTAATTACCCTTATTCGGAAATATGTGTTGGCAAAAAGGGAACACAACAATGTCATGAGCAAGTACAAGGTGTATTTGCTATAAGGAAGTGACTGGTCAACAAAGCCATTTCACAGCCTCGCGTGGCGCAGTAAAGAACCGAATATGGAACTTTTCGAAACTTTTAAAATCGAACTAGTTGAAAGCATTGCATTTGTCCTCTCCCTTGAAATTACTGAAAGGAAGGGTAACGATACGGATTAGGACCGGTACGTTAAACTGCAATACTAAACTCTCACATTAAAATCTTAAAATATATAATTCTTACTCAATGTGCGACGGAGTGCTTCATGGAATAATAGACGGAATCTTGTGCATGCCGTGACATAGCGCGATTTCATCTGATTTCGTACAGCACAATATAAAACACCTTTTGTTTCATTAACCGTTTTAACGCAACACTAGCACACGGAATGGCTACAGCTTCTATAGATAGGTTATTGCTACTTTTTAAAAAACTAAAACATACCTGTAACTTAACTGTGTAGAATTTGTAACAAAATAAAGTTATCCTATCATATTGGCATCCTTTAAATATGCTTTTAAAATTATTTTACTAAATATACAAAATTATTAAATATTAAAAAGGCATTTTAACAACAAAGATTTTTTATATTACTTAAACTTTCATAATCAAATTTAAATAATTTAAATAGAATGTTGTTAGTTATTTGCAGCAATTTATGCTTTTAAATTCCTGAAAACAACGATAAAGTTAATAAATATCAAGGCATTGAAGCTTCAAAGACATAAAGGTATTTCACTCCGGTTCACGTAAAAGATCTTTATATATTTATGTTGTACAACAATAATATATTGATTAGAAAAGCTTGAGTAACATTACTTGACGTCTTCGTATAATCCATCATGTATAGCTTCTTATAATTGTCTGCATAATAAAGTCATTGTCTAAAAGGCAAACTTTGTAATCACTTTACATTTCAAATAAGGCAAGATACTTATGTACTTATTTACCTTCATATGTAGCTTTTTCTAAATGGATTTAGCTGTTATGTGACAGGAATTGATTGACTTAAGCAACAGGTTTTTTTTTTTTTTTTTGGGGGGGGGGGGGGCATTACCAAACAGTTTCCCCCCAATCTGGAGGACTGCTACAGGCTTTAAACTGGTCTGTCGGGTGTCTCCGTGACATTACAGGCCACCGTGCCACAACAAACAACCCACCCACTGGCATGGAATGGAGGGCGAGACGCTGATCCTTGCCCTAGCAGAGGATTTTGCCACGTTTGGCGCTCGCCGTTCCTGTAAGGTTACCGGAGCAAGAGCCCGAGAGTCACGTAGCATCCAAACAAACCAGCGCTCCAAACACAGAGCGGTCCACCTAACATGGCCGGTCAGGACGCTGCTCTGTTACCTAACCCGTTATCGTGGCTCTCCCGTACGATGTTGTAACAGGGGCACGGTTGAGAAACAAGCGGATCCTTCACAAGGTGCGGCATTCGCCCCCGCTGTGGCGAGGGCATTGCTCTGTAAGTCAGAAACATTCCCTCTCTGTCGTGCCCTATGTGGTGCGTGCCTCAGCTCTCCACGGCCACCCACGGCGGCCCCCTCCCCGCGGCAGGCGAGTCAGGCCCCTTCATGGCAGGAGCTACAACCTATTAAAATACAACTGTGTGTAAAAAAAAAATATGCTGATGCCACATAAAACTGATTAAATCCACAGATGGATTCAAAGTCCCAAAAAATGAAGAAGGGAAAAAAAAAAACCTCCAAAACTCATAACCAGCATGTCAAGAACAAGCAGAACCAGCAAGAACTGCAAATGACCTCGGTGAGATCATGAGTCGCCTTCCTAGAGAGTGTAAAGGTCTTGAGAACACCTCGCTTTGGTTAATGTTCTAACACGCTTGACTTCTTATAGCTACTAAACAATACCACTGAAGCCTTTTTTTTAAAAAATTTTTTTAAAGTTCTACACACGCAGGAAAGCTGGCTTCTTCGCTGAGCTGTTTTTATTCAGATAGTTAATGTCATTAAGTAAAGCATGGAGCTGCTATTTTTACAAATGACTAATTTTCCACTTTGTTTCCATTCGTGATAATCCCTTTCTCGAGAGTGTTCTAAGGCAGGATCGCGGTCAGACAGTGACTGTCGAGGCCAATCCATCGGGAGGACCAAGATCAGCCTGGTGGGGAAGGTGAAGTAAGGATGGTTTTTCCGAGACGTCTGTCCAGCTACCAAGAATCCTTGCCGAGTACAATTCGGGTTTAAGCACACGCACACAAACATCCATACATACAAAAAAATACTCTTTTCTGAGATACCCATAAATACATCTTCTGGTATCAAAAACACACCGACCTCATAGACCTGAAATGGTAAACCTCTGCCTTGGCATTAGTAAGGAATGGTCCCAAAACAAACTAGTTGGCATGACGATTAGGCTTGAATGACATGAGAAAAAAAAGTGCTTTTTTTAGCTGGGGAGATGAAACTGAGGAGGTTACACTCCTTCAAATGGAAACCTAGTTAAGTAGACTAACTTAATAGTTAGCGGCTAGAGGGTAGGTAAGCTTATCAGTGGTAACTACACAACCTAAAAGTGTTAGGTGCAATTTTTTGGGTCAGAAACGTGCTTGCTTCTGGGTCTTCAGAGTTACTTGGTTCCTTGGATGGGTGGTTGGCATTGGGCCGCACGACATAGGTGAGCCGATCTTTTGCCATGTGACGTAACGGCTGGCTTGTTATCAACTTGTCACAACAGATTACGATACTTTTCCGAAATCCACTTCTCAGTCTTGCTCCAGGATAAACCTCCAGCCGAAAGGCCCTGTAACCACTGCATGTGCAGAAGCTTCTTCATCGCGGTAAGATCATAGCCCTGCATTCTCTTTGGTCGGACTGCAGTGGCCCTTGGTTGTGCAGGAGCCGAAGACCCTCTGGTGAGTTTAACAGGCGGAGCAGGAGATGTAGCCGTTTCTCCGGCTGGGCCCAGGGATCCAGACACACCAGTCACTCGTCCTCCCTGGTAGGCGGTGAGCCGGAGGGCAGGTACAGCGCTGCGGACGAGCTGTTCGCCAAGCCGGTCTGGATGGTCCCGAGACCAGCACGCACCGTGAAGCTGGCTACGGATGACACCGAGGGGCAGCTGGTCCCCGGCCTGGCCTGCTGTTTGTCGGCCCGTCCGCAGGAGTGCGTCCCGCGGGTCAGGGTTGACGAGCAGCCTTGCGAGCCTTGGGATTTGCCCTCCAGGAAGTAGGTCAGCATCTCGCCCTTGCCCTTGACGCTGACCTTACCGCGGCACACCAGGTCGTAGCTGCACTTGAGCATGCGGTACACGTCCTCTGTCACCTATGGCGGACATAGACACGGGACGTGGCACATTCAGCAAGTGACTCTTCAAATATAGGCAAGAATACTTCACCGAATGGCATAGCTTTCTTAAATCTGAATTAATATTTCTAAAATCCCATTTGAGAACTAATCTTTGGCAAAAAGATTAGCAATAACTATCCCTACATGCACCACCCCTGGGGCCTGTACTACGAAGCGGGTTTACTGGCTTATCGGGCTGATTTGTCAAATTTAAGGTAGTCTGGGCAAAATGTAAGTGAACGAATATGAAGTCCATTTAAACTGTGGTACCTTAAATCTGACAAGTTACTCCGATAATCACCAATTTAAACTATTGACTGTGGTAGCACAGACATGGTAGCTAAATGCATAGATCATAGCCACAGTATTGAATTTGATCTCATCTATGTAAGTGATTGTAATTATCTTGAATGTGCCTATAGATAATACTATATACAACGAGATAGTAATATATAAACGATACAGCAATAGAGCGTATCTGAAATGGCAACCTACCTGTATTTTCCCTGGTACCCCGGTACTGTCCATGCGACTGGCCACATTGACAGTGTTACCCCAGATATCATACTGAGGCCTCCTGGCTCCGATGACCCCTGCCACCACGGGGCCGACGTTGATGCCTGCAGGAGAGGCCACGCCCATCACCACACCCCAGCCAATGAAAGGGAAGCGCACTAATTTCCATTGGTCAAATTCACTGGAGTATTCAGAGGCTTGCAAGGACCACGCTGAAATTTAAGGAACATTTTCATCCTGTGTACAGATGTCCTAGCCTGGGCACTTACCCACTCTCAAGACGAAGTCGTTGTATGACTGATAGTTGATCTCATCTAAGACATCGAACATCTCGATGGCAAAGTCAGCAACTGTGCTCAAATGCAACAATGTTGACTTCTTTGCCTATAGGATTAGAGTTGGACAGTGGATAGATCACTCAGATCGATATAACCAAAGCAATTAGCGAACGTCAACAGATCCAGCAGTCCTGCTCAATCATTACTTAAAGTAAGCTGGAAATAAACATTTCTATGGTAAACTTCAAATACCGTCAGGGTCACTAAGGAGGTACCTAGATAAGGAAGCTTGTGATTCAGGGTGCTAATTGATTTTACTTATGAATCATCAGATATGGTGGAATGTTTTTGTGAGGCCCTAGCCTGCAACAGGAAGTCCCGCCCATTTCCTGGTGTCAGAGTTTCCCAGCAATGCATTTTTTTTTTTTTTTAAAACAGACCCACACCTTTTTCCCGACAGTCGGCACCAGGCCCACAGCTGCCATGTATGTGCTCCCGATGGTCTTTATCTTTTCGATGTCCTTGTAACATTCTTTGTCCATGAGCTAAAGGGAAAAAAAGAGAAAATAACAAATTAAAAAAAGCCCCTGTGTGGTGCGGTTCTGCGTCTGGTGGCGCGGGGGGGGGGCGGGGGGCCCGCACGCACGCCATGTGGGGCAGAGTGAGAGTCGCGTGTCAAAATAAGGGCACCGCTGCTGCTCTGAAAATAGCACAAGCCTAGCATTTCCACGGGTGGCGTGTTAGCATTTGTAGCAGAATGTTTACCAACTTGTTGGGATGGCTACAGTGGGCATGAAGTTGCTGCAAAACTGGAAGGGAAATTTGATGTGAAGGTACCCAAGACTGGTACAGACAGAATGCCAGGGTTCCTTGAGACTAAGCTGGGTGTTCAAGGGATATATTTACAGGGGGAGGTTTATCTAGCCTGCGACCCAAACCAGATTGTTGGCTGGTAGTCAGATGCATCAATGGAAGATTATAAAATGTTGTAGTGCAGTGCATGTCATATAGTCCTGGGGGACCCCAAGACAGTCCACATTTTTGCTCTCTCTCAGCTCATAGAACACCTGTCCAGTGTTCTTGATTGGCTGGGAGCTGGGAGGGAGCAAAAATGTGGACTGTCTGAGAGTCCCAACAGACTGGGTTGGGAAATGCAGTTGGTAGACACTGTTTCTTTTGATTCATGACCAGATATGCTGACCAGGGTTAGTATTTGGATGATAGATGGGTGGGCGGACTGTGAGAGATTGGGAGAGGTGAGGATGGCACCTCATCGAAGTCTGCGATGATCTCGTTGAGGAGTCGAAGGCACTCCACGCCCATGTTGTTGCCGTCCAGCTCAATGTAGAAGTCGTTGAAGTTGGGGATGGAGGCAAAGAGCACCCCCACCTGGGCATAGGACTGGTAGTACAGATCCTGGTGGAGAACCAGTGGCATAAGCAGGAAGGCGGAGGACATTCCTAGCCTCTTATCATATGTTTGACATGTTTATTGACCAGTTTGCACCAAATTTAGCCTCCCCGGCAGACAAGACACCCAAATATTAGCTAAACGAAATGGCGCTGCGGTTATAAACCATCTGACGTAATAGGCGTGTGACCAACTGCAATTTGCTGGAAGAAAAAACACAAGATTTTCATGGAGCTGCGGCCGCTGGCATGGCTGGATTCCGTCACTTCCCATAAAATGGCTCGCGACGAAACAAGCCCCGGAAAGTTCTGGAACGAGCACATGGGCGGGCCGACGGCAGGTCTCCAGGCCCAGACCCAACGGCCCGTGTCACCAAACCACGGGCCCCGGCGACGCCCCCCTGTGGATCCAGTCCCCGCCATCTTTTCAAAACAAGGCAAAGCTGAAACGGCTGTTGCGAGAATCACGCACCCAGCACGGGACCCACCATGTTCCTGGGGTTGGACAGCAGGAAGTGCTGGGCGACGTGAGCAGGAAGCAGGTTAAACAGGATCCGCTTATTGTCCAGTTTCACTTTCTCCATTCCGTCTCTCTCCTCCTCCGCCTGCCAACACAAACACATATGGCGCATCTGACAGCTGAATAAATCTCCATTTTATGTTCCCAGCTTCAGATGTTGTGCCAATGATCGGAAGGTCACAGGTTCAAATCCCAGATCGGAAAAGTGATTACACCGTTAGGTCCTTGAACAAGACCCTTGTCAATTTCTCCAGGATCTGATCCTTATTTCTGAAAAATCAACGATTTTGGATACAAGTGTCTGCTAAAAAATGCTATGCAATTAAGAATGACAGGCAGCCTGTACAGATGTGTTTCCACACACAAAGTATCTAAATTAAATGGAGAAGAAAAATCCTGTTTTCAGTTGGTGGGGGGTGGGGAGGGTAGGATAGCAGTCTCAAGATGTAACATGTGTCAGATCCCAGAAAGATGGAGGGGAAGTAAAAAATAGGTCTTTAGATGAGTCTGAAAACCTCAAATGCAGGCAAATAAATGACATCACCCTCCAAAGTAGTTCTCATTAATTACCACAAGAGGGCAGTAATCAAGAAGGGAATGCTTATGTAGGCAAAACGGGTTCTGGGCAACGGAAGAGGGATTTCTGAGACAGATTAAGAAAAAATTACTCTAGGTAACAAATATACCTATTTTTACCTTTGGAATTAGACGAAGGAAGAAATTATGCTTCTTTGAGGTGATGTTTATCCAGGCCCAGACCCGAGTAGTGCAAACCGAGTAGATTGATCAGCATTTGGGTCCATCCAGACCGGGATCCAGACCCAGGATGTAGAGAGAGTGCGTGAGCCTGACCGCGACGGGCAGGACTGTACCATTGTTTTAGGAAGCAGCAAAGCAGTTTGCAGGCCCCCCACTCATCAGCGCCGAGGCCCCCTGGAGGTGGCCAAGGGATGGTGCGACACATCAAAAGGCCTGTTGGGGGCTGGGGGGGCCTTTGATATGCTACACGAGGGCTCGCACGGGGGAGGGGGCCTCGGCGCCTGTTCCCCTGGCCGTGTGTCCTTTTATCTCCCCGGGGCTTTCCTGTCGCGCCGTTAGCATTAGCGCAGGCCAGCCCACAAGACCCCGTAATCGTGGGCGACAGGGGATATGGCTACCATCCCGGGCCCTGGGCCGCCCGCCGCCACACAAGCCTCAAGCGCCGATAACCCTCCACTTGGGCCCAAAGCTGTCGCTGAGCCTCAGCAAGGACTGAAACCTGCGTCTGGGCCGATTAGGCACCTCCTGAGAGGATGTATGAAATAATGCGATACGCAGTGAAGATAAACAAAACGAAATAAAGGAAATTAGAAACAGCATTACAGCTGTGGGGGCGTCTTCATACAGGGTCACGCGCTGACCTGTTCACTTCCAGGGGCCTCACTCACACCGGTGTCGGTGAGGTGGCGCCCTCGGCAGGTAGACTCGCGGCACTGCAAATATAGACGTTGCATAGACACAGAGGGAGAAAACTGTCGTTTAAATGTAGCTAATTCTAAAGCCTCATTCTGCAAAAACTGCCGACCAGGGGAACATCCAGCTGTGTGAATGGACAAAAAGGTCAGCTGGGCGTCTGACGGTAATGCTCTATGGGGAGGGGCAAAGCCAGCAGCCTTACAGACACTTCAGCACGTCCTTCTTCCTAATCATATAAACACAGACCCCCAATAAACACAGACCTTGATGCCCAACCCCTCACCCAGCTGAAATCACACCGCGACCCGACGCCCATTCTGTTTCCTGATGTGCTTTTCCCATTTTGACATGAGGTGAAGTTTGTGTTGGCAAGTCCTGGTCACTGTGCCTGACATCAGAAGGTCATTGGTTTGGGTTCCGGTATATGACTGTTGGGCTTTTGTGCAAAGGTTTTTAACCCCACACTAAAATGTATATACGCATGTGAGCCTCAAAAGAAAGTAACATGTGAAAAGCGGCATTGTAATGTGCCGCGCAAAGGGCAAACAGAGGATCCTGTCATTTCATGTGGCTGGTTTTTCGTTCCCACGTCCATGTCTCCACTGCCGGCGATGTGGACGGTAAACTGGTGTAACCGTGGCTCACCTGCGCCACCCACAGGTAGTCGAGCCGCAGCTTCAGGTCCAGCTGCCGCGAGTGCAGGGCTGAGGTGCTGGCGAACAGCAGGAGGGCGAGGACAGGCTCGTAGCCACGGAGGTAGAAAGCCCCACCCCTGTGAGACAGGGACAGAAAGTTCCATTCGCACGTCTGGAAAAGCGCTTCCTTCGGAGGCCCGCGGGGCCATTTTGGCGGACGGCCTCGTCGCCATGGTAACACTTATCTTTAGTTACAAGGTTTCAGTTTCCGATTTAGCTACTGCAAGATGGACTTCTTTTAAGAATAAACCGAAAGCTATATATGTTGGCCTCTAAAATAGCAGGAAATATTTCACGCCAGGCCCGATGCGGAAAACAGCGGCCGAATGCGCTTAATTCAGCGGAGCGGGCTGGCCCATACCCCAGCGACTTCCGGAAGGAGCTGAGCTCCAGCACGGCGACGTAGAGGACGCTGATGGTGAGCAGCAGGGCCATTTTTGGCAGCCAGGAGATGCGCAGGAAGAGGGTGACGGTGAGCGTGCCCAGCGCGCATGACAGGAAGGCGTAGGGGGCGCTCTCGCACGGCAACTCCGCCATGGTACGGTTGGCACCGCTGGCGTCGAGGATGATGACGGAACTGGGAGACCTCCGACCCCATGGCCCAGGCACACAGCCCACCTTGGGGGGGGAACACCAGGGTATGGGGCGTCACATTTACAGTTACATCCTCCCAAAATACCCATACCAGGAATTTGGTTTTCCTTGGGAGCTGGGAAGGAGCAAAAATGTGGACTGGGTTGGGAAACACTGAATTACATGCATATAAATAAGGCAACCAAGGAATTAAAACTGAAATATCGTGCTAAAAGGCAACAATTAGAGTTACACACGCGTCACTGCGGCCAGTGGAGGCTAAAATCATGGGACTTCTGTGTTCTTACCACACAGGCCTGGGCGACGGAGTAGAGCAAGAGCACTATGAATACGCACAGGGCGGTTCTGATCCGAATGGTGAGGCATCCCGGGAAGCACTGAAGGGGAGGGGACATGAGACAGGATGAGCCCGACTGGAGGGATTTGCACGGAAAGGTGAACATTGGATGTGCAGACACTGGGATGCCGGGTTTGGGTTATGGAGGGTAAAAAAAGGTGTGGCTCATTGTTATAGAGTGCGTAAAGGCAAAGGGACGGGAAAGGAGGCCATTAATCTGACTAGGCTGCTGTAGTTAGATGGGCACAGATTAGAGGGGAGACTGTTTGGGGAGGTGGGGGATGGGGATGGTGTTGGCATGGTAACGGCGGGTGTTACCTGTACTTTGGTGACATGCAGGTACATGATGCAGGCGGAAAGGAAGCATATGCTGAAGACGAGGAGGACCAGCACCACGGTGCCCCTGGGGGGAGGCACATGGCGGGTTAGTGGTTAGCGCGGGGACAGGGGGCCACGGGGGTGGGGGGGGCAGGCCGTACGCACTGTGGGATCATCAGAAGGTAGATGAGTCCAAATAAGGCAGCGAGGACCAGAGAGAGAATGACGGCGCTGGTGAAGTACTCATCCAGGACCTGGTAGTACTGAAACAAGGGTGGGGGGACGGAGAGGGCAAAGGTCAACCAGAGCAGCCAGGAGGTGTTACAGGAATAAGGCAGGAAATCACGTGTGACAGAATGCAGCAGGATTGTAATTGGGAAGTCCCCAGGTCCCAGAGGCCGACTCACCCTGTGCTCGCGTTCCGAGTGCCGGTACATCAGCGTTAGCACGTGCAAGTCGGCGGTCTCCGACTCAGTCTGCCGCGCCTCAATTAGACGGCCGATGTAGCGGTTGACCCGCGTGCCGGGGGTGCTGTGTGCCACATTGGCTGAGAAGGACGTGCGGTTCCGCAGCTTCTCTGGCGCCGTGCGCAGAGCCCGTCTCTGCCGGGAAACGGCTGTCAGCCCCAATGTGGTTACTGCTGCGGTCAGCCAGACCACCGCTTCACAGATCAACACCAAGCAGGCCTGTTTGAGTTCCTGGGAATTCCATCCTTCCACCACCAACGCCAGGCAGCACGGGGCCCGAGGTTGAGGAACATCATCATGCTGCCTAAATTGCAGACCATCGCTCTGAAGAAGCACTTTTGTAAGGCTTCATTCACACTGCAGGTATTGGTCTGTTCATACCCATAATGCAATGCACACTGGCTCTTAGACTACAACCTTAGAACTCTCCAATAATCATTTTTCAGAACATGCTGAGTATGTTTAAGAAATCACTAATACAACTGATGTAATTGTTCATATATTACTGTGTCTTGGTCAAGGGCCCAACAGTGATATAATTACTCAGACAGCCATGGGATTTGAACTCACAAGCATTAGGACACGGCTAAGGTCCAATTAACAGTGAATCACCCTACAGTCACTCAGGTACTGTGATCAAAATAAACTTTGCATTTCTTGGAGACCAAGATCATAAAACATAGATTAACAATATCTACTGTTCTCAGACCTGTCTGTGGGGTTATTCAGATGTTAAATGCTTGTTTTTCTTAATCCCCATTCCTGCAGAACACAGTATGTGTGATGCCAACATGCACATCCACTCTTGGTGAACCGATGGGTTTTCTCTGCCTTTAGGGCCAAAGCAAACATGGCAGCAGATGACTGACGGTATCTGCTATGTGTTTTCTAGCAGAACAGACCTTTGTGGAGGGAACATCAGATTAGATCTACGGGCCTTAATCAGATGGTGTCATATCGATGCACGAAAGATAAAGTTATTATTCTGAATTTCGATTCTAGGGAAGAAAGGTTGCGATCAGGCCCGTGCTCGAACCCTGCATGTTGGGGCTGGAGGTGCCACCTACCTTGTCTCCATCCTCGCAGGTCATGACGTTGGAGAACGGGATCTCGGCCTTGAACATCTTACGGCAGTGCATCAGCTGTACCAGCAGGTAGCACACAGTCTTGAACTTCATCTTCTTGGCGGGCTGTATGTCGGAGAGAATTAATCCAGGAAATATCTGTCGGGGGGAGGGGGGGGGGCAAACAAAGACAGAGGGGATGTCAAAATCGCCAGCGATGCGTAACAGGTTCACAGGGAGCCCTGCGGCTCCCGGGAACAGACGGATCTGGGTCGCAAAGCCGTTTAAAGCATTTTTGGTGTGAAATTCTTCTGTCGATCTTGAGAATGTGACACTTCAGGCCAGGGCTCTTCAAATCTGGACCTCGATTCCAAATTCAGGCCATGTTTTCCATTCTCCCAGCAAGATAGCTTAATAAATATCGATTGGCTGGAGGCTTCACACCTGGTTCACAGGTAAAGGAAGGCTGGAAAATCAGCAGTGCTCGGACCATGCGGCAATGGACGTGAAAAAAAGCACAGGAAAAAAAACAATGCAATGAGGTAAGGATATAACTACATTACACCAACAGTTGTCAACAGTCAGAAGAATAACAGAGGAACAAACAGGATATTGCTGGTTTAAAGTTAGGGGACACTTCTGTAGTACCTTGTAAAAGGTACTTAAACCAGAACTTTGAGAAATTTGTTGGACTTGAAACGTGTAAAGCCGTAGGTTGGTCCGGATAAAAGTCCCTCCCCATGACTGTAAAGCGGCACAAAGAAGTTTCTAGCACGTTCTTTGTTCCGTAACTGACTCCGTAACGAAATGCGTTATCTCAGACTTAGAGCTCGCCCACGGCACAGACTGAGGGTTTGCGGCCAAGACTAGAACATTCACACCTCGAGAGTCACAAACAACACCTCCCCCCCCCCCCGCCTCCCTGCTCCAAAGCACAGAAGGGGAGGCAGGGAGCGGGTTACTGAAGAACACGTTACTGCAGTCACAAGGCGGACCAAAGTAAGTTTCCCATCTGTGGCTCTTTTGCTGCCTGTTACTTAGCTACAGCGATGTTACACGCGGTGAAAAGACTGTCGAACTTTGCAAGCACACAGAAACCACAGCGTTTCTCAAACATTAACAAGGCAAAGTCATGATTCTACAAAGGGACCTTTTAAAAGTGGCTGAAATCAATTAAAGCATACTTTCACGAGGAACTGCGAAAACATGGGGGGCCTTTTGGCACTGCTTGCGTGGGATTATAAGAGGACGATATAACTGGCGCAGCGTGGCTTATTTGATGTGCTGACGCGCTTAACCCCTGATACACAGCGTATCCCCAGTGAGGACTGAGTCTTGACACGGGGAAAGTTGTGGCTTTTTCAGGTGTTTGCCAAATGTCTAAAGTCTCCTTTGCCAGATTTGCCGAGTCGGCAAGACGCCGACCTTTGGAGAAAAAGCGGAATTCCGTGCGTGCTGAGGCCGGCGGGAAACGCGGCGGGCGGAGAGGGAGGTTCCCCTCTGCCATCCTCCACTCCTCCTGTCACTCAAGCCCTGGTGAGATTAAAGGCAGGGGGGCCATGAGCCATGGAGAGTACAGGGTCAGCCTCAAGGAGGGGTCAAAGCCCCGTTTCCCCCTACGAAACTCTTCAGCCACATCAGAAGGTCCCGGTCCCTGCAAAGGGATCCCGTTACTGGGCTCTTCCGACTCATTCTCACTGAGAGCCACACACTCAGACACACGTATCGATAAATAAAAAGTAAAAACCAAAATGTCACTGGACACATAATGGCTACAAGGATGATATTTTGCTTTATTCCTGGTGATTTGATTTAATAATTATCAGTCACTTTATCGGCAAGTTGCCTATTTTTGTCTTTAGTCGCTTAGTAACTGAGTGTAGCTAAATCAGTAAGCATTCCAAAGCATTTGATGCACATGACCAATAAAGATCTTCAGTTTTGAATGGATGCAAATATGCCGTGCACAATTAAATCCCTCACTGTCACTCTCTCTTGTCCCTCACCTTGCGCCGGTGTGACGGCACGATGAAGAAGGTCTCGATGTCGTGCTTCTGCAGGAAGGCGTTCCTCTCGTGCCCGTAGCCAGGTTCCACTTCGTAGTCCCCGTTAAGGCACTCCAAGGTAGTTCTGGTGATGTGGACCTTCCTGTTCAGGGCAGATGCACATTCAGCGTGTATTCAACCAGGGCAGTTGGCCATAAATGGGGAGACGGTCGCATTTCTCTTTGCATCTGCAGAGATGCATAAAGCAATGCAGCTACATGCCGGGGCAGCTAAAGGAGCATTTGGCCGGTTTCCCAAGCCATGTGCTGACCCAGGAAGGCCTCCAGCCTCCATCACGTTGGCCAGGGTCACGTCATTGGACCAGACGTCATACTGCCACTTGCGGAGGCCCAGAACGCCGCAGAGCACCCTGCCTGTATGCAGGCCCACGCGCATATTCAGGTCCACCTCTGTAGCCTCGGCCACCGACCTGCGGAGACAGCAGGGGGGGGTCGTCAGGTAGCCGCCCACTGGCTGGCCGAGAGGCAGGCAGGCTTCTGAGCCGCACTGGGCGAGAGTGTCTGTCAAATAAACAAAAGAGCACGCGACTGTGCGTGTGCGTGTGTGTTTGTGCATGCTCTGTTTGTGTGACGCCTGTTTTGAGGTCTTACCCATCCTGTTCTGGAAAAACAATCTGTCACTAGTACATCACACTCGCACTTACATTATGCTTGCATTTCATTAACTCGCCTGGCGTGCTGACCAAGAGTGCAGGGCTGCACGTTGCCCATTTATTTTGTTAAATCTGGACCTGACACGGAAAATATTTTTTTGAGCAGGCACTTTTAGCTGAAGAGACTTACATTTTTTATAGATAGCAGGGTTGAGAAAGTCTCTGGAGGGTTAAGGGCCTTGATCAGGGGCCCAATGGTGAAATCACTCTGCCAAGTCTGGGATTTGAACTGACAACCTTCCGATTGCAGGCATAGCGTTCTATCCCACTGTCCACACACCAGCCCCGTCTGCAAAAATTTTAGTAATGCCATCTAATTAGATGTTGGGATTAAACTGAATAATTATATGCTCCTTCAATAGCATTTTCTACAAGTGTTTGTTGCTGAGAAATAATTAGCAATTTTGGCCCTACACAAAAAGTTTTTGTTGTCTTGTTCCAGATTTTACTGAAAAACTGAAGAGACTTGGAGTGACTGAACAAGGACTGATATTTCCAAGTTAAAGTAACTGTACTTGAAAGGTACAGAAGTGCACTCTGGAACATCCCAAAGGTACAAACCGCATTAATGTACCATCAATGGTACAGAAATGTTCCTCAGAGTCAATTTATGTACCTTAAAAGGTACAGTTTCCTACAGCTAGGCTACACTTGGCAGACCGTTGAGGGTACATCCCCAGTAACAAACAAATTATTACCTCTTTTTCTGAGAGTGTATAGACAAATTATTATATTATATATGGTGAACCAAAGTAATATGGCACTTTTAATCCCTGTAATGCACTGGCATGCTCCCAAAGGTGTCCCCAACCTTATGCCCTGTGATGGACTGACATGCTCCCCAGGGTGTCCCCTACGTTATGTCCTGTGATGGACTGACATGCTCCCCAGGGT
>JAODKF010000089.1:4727221-4738281 GCA_026779585.1 Mormyrus proboscirostris
CGCTGCCATCCTGCACAGAAGGAGAAAGAACAGAACGAAAACGGGCTGAATTAAAAATAGCCGGGAACAACAGAAGGGCTGCACGCTGCTGACGGGGGCTCCTGCCCGCGGGACCACCAGCAGACTGCCGGGGGCCCAGACAAACGAGGAGCCGGTGTTACGCTGCAGCCGGTGGTGCTACGCCCCCCCCATCCAGACTTACTGCATTACAAACGTGGACGGCATAGCTTCCCACACTCAGATACTAACATTATATTAACTATTTTCTCTTTTTCATAGACTGTGAGGTGGTTTATACAGTTCATACAGCATCTGGGCGTTTGATGGGTATAGAAATAACATGAAGGCAGGAGAGCATGAACATGTTCAGTTCAGCTGAGCTGGCAACTCTGAACTCCTGTCGTTGGCTGCGGGGCCTGGCTGCGCTGTTTCTGCCCCCCAACCCCACGATTCTCGCAAATGAAATAAATAGCTAGTGAGTGGGGTGAGAAGGTCGTAGCTAAGCTAGCCGGTTAGCAGAACACGCTGCTCCGGCATCTCCTGAATAAGGAGCGTGTTCATTTTATGTTTGGCGTAGTGACTATTTGTGGCCAACAGGGGGCCCACAAACATCAGGAGCCCCTCGCAACCACGTGGTATGAGTGGCGGTAAATGCCACAGCTGATTGGGGGCAGACTGCTCTCCTGAAAAGGCAGACTGGCGTCCTGCCCTGAATATTTTTGAATCCCCATGACCCTTAACTGCATGAGTGATCACCTTAAGCAGATGGACGCGACCATATAATGAGGGATGTCGCTTTATAATCATTTTAATTTCATCTTCCTTTAATATGTGGCTCTGAATAAGAGGCTATGCTGGACACAAACAGTAAATAATGACAACGACAATAACTCAGATGAGCCTGAGGCTTTTACTGTCTTGTAAAAGATAAAAGCCTCACGTATGAGATTATCAGCGGCATTTAAGCAGCTCGCAGCCGCGTTGAAGCTGACCGCCGTTGCAATTTGCATTCACTCCGGAGGACGAGAACAGTTTACTTACACAAAGATCCCGGAGCAGCACAAATGGGGTGTTTGATGGGTGTCACGGTGACCACATCACCCGTTGCTGGTGGAAGCCGGACAGCATGGGGATGTGAGGGCCATACTTACAGCACTGCCACTTAAGGATGAAATTCTAGGTAGGGGGCCACCTAGAATTCACACAAAGGGGCCAACCTTATCGTTAGCCAATGATATGTTTTGAATTTATGAGTAACAGGGGATTGGTCATTCTGGCAGCCAATCAGCTTTCGCCTGGGGGCGGTGTCCCAGCGATCCCCAAAAGTTTTCACATCACATTCCAGTCTAATTAATGCAGATGGTGGCCCCGCTCCAGTAAGACAACCATTCACCCAAACATCTGTCTTCCACATTGCCTGTCCAGATGTATCGATTCTGTCATATTTCTCTTAACTTGTAACTAAATAATTCATGTAAGTGTCACATTTCCATCGCCAGCAAAATGTTCCTCATAAATTTTCATGAACCTGACGTGCCATAATGCACCTGTAATGTTTCAGTCACTCTTAAGGGAATTTTTTTTCTCTTGAGTTCAATCCATTGCCACCTCTTAAATTTAACCAAATGAGCAAAAAGCCTCAGAGTCTCCGAGAGATTTATACCAGGAATATCAGGAACATCTACCCCACGGTCTTGCACAAACTGTAAGGAACTAATGTGACCTTGCTTGTGGCTGTCTTGGACAGACCTGTTGTGACCCCTTATCGCCGACAGCGCAGAATACAAACAAACGATCTTCTGTTTTTCTCTGTTTCTGTCAGAGCCACTGCCATAAAAAAAGACCCCAAAGAGCAACGGCGCCTTAATTGCTTTCACGTCGACCGCATTCTCATCCAGCGGTTTGGCGAACTTGCGGAGGACGACAGATGGAGTCGCACCGCCGGGACACGCCACAGCCTCGCTGTTCTGGGAAGCGATCCACGCCCGCCCCGTCCTCAGACGGCCTGCTCTGACTGCTCGAGCCTCGCGGCCATTAACTCATCACAGCTTCTCCGTCTTAATGACGCGGCTGAAGCGACTGGAGGGAACCCCGGCGACAAGAGACGAGTAAATGTCTTTCTGTCGGAAGGGAGTCTCTCTCTCGCCCCTCAGCTAATTAACGGCACATCCTGCATTTTCTCCACATCTCTCATTCGACGAAGGAATAAAAGCAGAGAGATTGAGCAGCGATTTAGAGGAGCGACACGATTACACTGAACGTATGTCAGTATAAACGAATAAACGGTGAGAATCGTCAGCTCCGTGTGGTGTGTCCAAAACCTGGTGAGGTTATAAACTTTCTTATTTCTGTTTATTTTGTTAACAGAATATGGCACAAGACTGGAAACACCATGAAGAATCAGAGGTGCCACTTAAATCAGAGGCAGCATGATCCAGATAATATTCTGAAGGCACAAGGTGCTCACACACACATTTAATTAGACGATAATACACTAAATTCAGAATCCTCAGCGCCCCAGAGCAGGGTATCTATGGCTCGTGGTGGCTGAGGAAGCAGGAGGTGTGAACACTGCACACAGCAAGGAGCCAATGTCCAGGAGCTGGGAGGGAGCAAAAATGTGGACTGTCTGACAGGGAGCAAAAATGTGGATCGGACTAGGAAACACTGTATTTAAGCAACAAGAGGACGATGGGGTCCGCTTAGCAACTATTGTGAATTTTTTTTAGTTGTAAGTTATTATTGGTCCAATTGAAAGGTGAGTTGATTAGCGATGAAGCGCTTTTAAAATAAATGGCATGGACAGCTATCTGATGATATACCTTCAGTGGCAAGACTTGTTATCACGCGGCAAACTGGCGCATATTGAAAATCCTGTAAAATCAGACGGATACAAGCCCTTCGGCAAATAACCCTTGGTGTCTTCATTAGCAACTTCGGAGTTTCTTGATGGAAGCAGCAGACACTCTCTGGCGTCTAATGAGGAGTGTTAAAGTTAGCGTATGTTAATTGAACTTGCAATGTCGGCGTGGAAATTAAGTGAGTGCATCTTACAGCAGTGGAATCTTATAACTTATAAAAGTTATACATCGATAGGTTATGTGATTATATAACTGAAAATGTTTAAACAATATCTCTTCAATATGTTTGTATTTGGGGCAGTGGTGGCCTAATGGTTGGGGAAGTGCCCTTGGATGGTTGTCGGTTCAAATCCCCTACCAGCAGGGTACCACTGAGGTACTCTGAATGAGGTATTGCTCTTTGGGTGCTAAATAATAGCGGCCCACTGCTATGTCACATATGGGTTAAATGCAGAGGACACATTTCATTGGTCTGCTGTGGTCTGTCAGCAATGACAATTTCTCACTTATTTTTCAAAATAATTTTACTATTATTTACTAAAAAACATAAGTACTGACCATGAGGTGTGTAAGATAGGAGCGATGGATTTCTGGGGCTGCGTCCCAGTCAGGTTACCAGCCCAATCAGTTATATTTGCAGAATTATCAGAAATCCCACACTTTGACCTTGGGGCTCCATCTGTAGCTCCTGTCTTGTTTGCCTGCTGGCGTCTTTTCTGGTGCGACTCTCCTCAGTGTCAAACACCTTAAAACACCCTAAAAAGGTCTCTGTTCTGTCCTCCGTCCCTTTGTCGTGTGGGTCTGCTTCCCGAACCGACCAGAGCAAGTCGGACAGAATGCAGCGTCGCGAAAATTCATGCTTACCCTTTTCATTTTGTGTTTGGGAGGGACATTTAGGGGTTTACAAGGGCAGGATAGTTTCCTGGGTTACTGGTGTGCAGTGCGGGTGCCAAGCAGTGGCTTGCTTTACCTAATGGACACCACAGATGTCAGCAACATCTGGATCACCTTCCCAGCCTGGAACATCCAGAAAGGGTAGTCCCATCCTGACTGAATGACTTGCATTTAAAGTAAGTAAAATCTATACACTTTTTCCTAAGGCTTCACCATCAAGGGTTTTTTTTAACCAGTTAAATTAAATTATTATTCCATTTGAACATGCAGGGTAATAGTGAGATCTGTATTATGCAACAGAAATAATAACTGAATGGGCTGCTTGGGATTGCACACGCTGGTGATCTGGTGACGTTAGGAGCTGCGAAGATATAAATGCACGGGCGGCCCATCTGCCTCCCGCTGCAAACGGAGCTCGCTGAAGATGAGGGCATTAATCACGTTTATTGATTTCTCACTTGCGATTTTATGCAAAGCAATTCGTTTGTCCGTCACTCGCCTGAACGGAATCACCTGAGGGAGACGCGTCACTCATGTCGAGGAGAGAACGGGAGGCGTCAACCAGACATGGGCTGGATGAAGAAGCACTTAAATAAAAGGACAGTTTCACCTAGGTGGGCAGCAGGCATAAGAGGGGCCATATTTCATGCAGAGGAGATAGCCTTTTTATTAGCCAATGATATAGTTTGAATTGATGAGTGACAGGGGAAGGGGCACTCCGGGGGCCAATCAGCTTTTGGCTGGAGCCAGTGGTCCCGCCCCTGTATGTGCCCCTGATTTCATAAATAAGCCTCCGCAGGTGATCATAAAGAATGTTATGTATGAGCTTCAGCTGAAAATATCTGAAAAGTCAGAGGCTATCTATCTATCTATCTATCTATCTATCTATCTATCTATCTCATCTTATGCAGTACCTGCCCCGGTCACCAAACAGATGTGAACGAACAGCTCTAATTCTGGAATGCAGTGGTCGCGTCCGTGACATTAAGCGCCCAACGGATTCCGGCTGCCGGTGGAGCGTTTCCACGGCGAGGCATCGCCAGCTGCGAGCTTTGCCACCGGACACGGCGTGTGGTCTTTTGGCGACACTCCTCCGCCCCTCACTGAGTGGGCGAGGATCCTTCCAGAATAAATCCCATCTGCCCACCCCGCATGTTCCGGCCGCCCACTTTCACCGCCACCGGCCGTGGGGGGGGTGCAGGGCTGACACCTGTACGCATGTCCTCACCCACAATGTTGTCATCTTCTGCTAATGATAATTACGGACATGCTATTATGGGTAACATTATGACAATAACAGGTGGTAAAGGAGCTCAGTAGGTACCGATATTACCTCCCTGGCTGCAGGTTTGAATCCACCTCCAACATAGTTCCACGGCGCAGGCGATTCTAGATCCTATTTTCTGTCTCAACCCCGCAGAAAAATAATTTTCCCAGATTCATTTAGCCATTTGTCCTGTATCTCTGTACACAATTTGTACACGTTAATGCTACATTCTATATTCTTCGTATTGAACGTAGCGGCCCTGTTGAGTCCCCTAGGGTTCGAATCCTGAGTGGCCCCTAATTCCCAGCGATCTCCTCATGATTACAGTTCAGGAAAATAGGCTGCTGTATATCAGCCTTCAATAATGTCCAGTATGGGCTCCTGTCCCTGAGCGGACGTTACGATGTCCTCTTCCTGGCGAAAGAGCCCCGTCACTGGATTTCAGGAAGCGCTTATTCAAATGTAGGTAGAAACATAATAAAATATTATTGTAAGGAAAAAAAAATCACACTGAAATTCTGCTGAGTGTTTTAATAAAATCCATGAGTGATTGTAATATTATGTTACGAATGAATGAAAGCTGCATGTATTTGGTGTTTTTATAGACACCCCCAGCGCTTTACAGAAGCAATGGGGGGGTCACTTCAACCCCCACTGTGTAGCCCCCACCTGGATGATGTGATAGCAGCCATTCTGCACCAGTACGCTCACCACACAGTAGCTAAGGTGGTTAAGGGGCAGGAGAGAATTCACCAGTTAGATATAGGGGGTGATTAGGGGGCCAGATCTGATAGGGCCACAGTGGGCAGTTTTGGCCAGGGCATGATGATACCATCCCTACTCTTTTGAAAGATTCCAAGGGGTCTTTTCTGACCCGAGAAGGTCAGAACCTCAGGTTCTCATCCAAAGGATGCCACCATTCTTCATGCGCAGAGTTCCCATTACTGCACTGGGGCATTGGGGTCCACGCTGACCCCAGGATGGGGTTACCTGTTGGCCACACCTCTTCCAGTAGCAACCCAGCTGGTCTCCCATCCAAGTACTGGCCAGACCCAAACCTTCTTAGTTTCAAGTGGATTTCCAGGTCTGAACTGCAGGTGGCATGACTGCTAAGACCCCAATAAATAATATGCTTATATATATATATTATGCAGAAGAGTCGTCAGCCATGTGGCTGAAGTACTTAATATTGGTAATTATACCTGTTAGGACCAGTACTGCAAAAAAAAACTCATCAGATGCTAGAAGACTTTAGGGTGAATATAAATGTTTGCAAATCTCAATATATAGGTGTATATGGAGAGCTTGCCATCTACACCAATATCTCAAATTTTATCTTACTTTAGTTGCCGTATAATTTTGGCAAGGATTTCAAAGGTGCGAGTTTTGATTTGTGAACACATACGTAATGAAAATCCATATAACAACTGCAGTGACTTCTACCATAGAGGTACGTACATGGAAATGTGTGACACACACAAGCCCATATCAGAGATGGCTTCCCATTGGCCTTGGAACAAGTCAGTCTTACTCTAAATCCCTCTCTCTCTCACCTCACTGTCAGTGCTCAGTAATGACGGTCAACCCGTTGACCAATGAGCAGCTTCGGTTTGGTCTCCTGAAGGTTTGCCAGGAGCTCTCCCACTGTCTCAGTCTGTACCTCGCAGGAAAGCTGTAAGCACGGGCAGTTGTCATTTTTTTTAATCTTTTTATTTGGGTAGAGGATATCTGAAGGTAAATAGTTACATGCTAAAGAGCTTAAACAAGATAAAAATAGACACAGCTTTGCTTCCAAAATAAAATTTCTCTAGACAATCTGAGGATCAGTGCTTCCCTGAAGGACTGTCAGTTCAGAAACCAAATCTGGGTGACTGGGCAGCCAGCCAATGATATCTTTTATTTCCATGTTTTCATACCTGTCAGTGAGTGGGGGGTGGGGGGGGTATTTAAACACATACAAGCACACAAGTACAAAAACACAGGACGCATATATGTACACAGACACACACAGACACACAGACACACACACACACAGCACCAAAGTGACACATTTGCAACATCCTAAGAGTATATTTTTCTAAGCATAGACTTGACCTCATTTTGTGCTGAAGCACAGATTTGCAAAAGCTACATTTTTTTCCTTTACAGGCATATTTCTGGTGCCCTGTCCTTCTACACCAATAGTTTAGCAGGGCGCATGACTTCACGCTTATGAAAATTATTTTGCTGATGTTAGCGAGGTTGGCAAAAAAAGCGAGGCACTCATCCGGGCATGTGCAGACGCTGCTTTTTTTTAAATCAAAGTGGAGCACGAGAAAACAGCCTGTCACATGGACGGCTGTCGTGTGACAGTTTAGGCCCTGGTGTTTCACATTGGACTCCTAACCAAGGCCCTTAATCCCTGCAAAGTGCTCCAGGGGCACCAGACAAGGTGCCTAGCCCTGTGGTTGTGTGCTGTGTGCAAATGGCAAAAAATGATCATTCAATTTCAGCAAGGAGTCAGAGATTCATAGTCCAGGAAGCTTCTGGGGTTTTCTCCGCAGCATATATCCACCCAATCCCGACCCTGCTTGGCCCCTGACTAGGCCCCGCCCACCCATAAAAGAGAAAGTGAGAATGGCAGCGATCATCCTCCCTGCTCCAAAAATAATTTCTTGCCAGGGCAGGGGCAGCATTGAGACACAGAAGGTTGCTGGTTCAAATCCCTGGGTCAGCAGAGTGATCCCACCATTTGGCCCTTGAGCAAGACCTTTAACCCCAATTGCTCCAGGGACTGGCTGACCCTTCTGTCTGTTCTATGCCAGTTCCATGGGGCGGCCTCCTGAGATGCTTCTCTAGCTGTCCTGAAGCAGCTCCCACATATGCTGAGCAGTCATTGGCCGCTTTTCCATCAATCTCTGGTCAAACTCCTCCCAAGCCATGTTTAGGTCAGGTTGCCAGGTCATGTGACAGGACAATATCACTCTCCTCTGTAGGTGGCTTGGTGTGTCAAACATTTGACTGGTACTATAGTATAAAGTCAAAACATTTGACACATAAGGTTTGGTTGATGCCAGCAGGTTCCCCACTCCTGTTATCTAGGACTTTTCGCCCAGTAGTGATCTCATGCTGCATGGAGAGTCATTACACCAGTATTCGCTCTGGTTTGGTCCAGTTTTACCTTCACTGGGAATATTGCGTGTTTGAGTATCGCTGAAAATGTTGTATTTAAGGGATAATTCGACGTATGCATCCAGAATTGGTGACCATCATGTCACCTCCTAGTTCAATATTTTAGCCTCATTAATGTCGGTCTGAGAAATAAGGTAGGAATTATCGTTTGAGGTGGTAACGATTGGATTCCTAAGTTAAGCCATTACTCTGCATATCAGCCACATAAACGATCAGCTTCACCACCTCCCATTTTTCAAAACAGAAAAACTGCAGAGGCTGTTTTCTGTATCTGGGTCCTCCGGATTTGCAGGGGTAGGCTTGAGAAATGCCCGCTATTCATTGACGATTTCCTTATTATTTGAGAGACAGAAATGTCACAAAATCCAATTTGTTCAAGAATCGCCCATTTTTACCTGAGAATAAAATGCTTAGTGTCACCGGGGCTGATTCATTTAATCTTTTTTTTAGTCCAAAATGTGTATTTTCAGCCCTGAAATTGCATTTAAAAATGTGACTAGTTTCCTTTTTTCCCCTAACCAGTTCCAGGCTTGCAATATATAATTTTAGAATATTCTACATCGTGAATAAAACATTATAAGCTGTTCCCCTTCTGGGGAATTTTAGCTCATAAATATGTTGTTTCTGCTTTATCCTGAAATACGTTCGGCCCTTACAAGGACTCAGAAGCGGAGGTACAAAGGCCGGCGGGCGCTGATGGGAAAACGACGGGGTCGAAAGTGCCCTGGAGTCGTGAAAGGGTTAAATGAGTGCAGGGCAGCATGGGATGGATCTGGCAGCAGTATGGCTTCTCGCGACTAGTTTCCTCAATGCTTGGAGACCACATGCGATACAGTCAATGACACCCCCAGGGTGCCAAGGGCAGACATGAGCTTCTGACTGACCTTCCCTGCTAAATAAATGGATTTGAAGTATTTTTTTGGTTGTTTTTTTCTTCCCCCCGAAAATGTGCCTTAATGAACGGTTTTAAAAATACGCAGTTAAACATCAGGCTCCGAGGTGATAACTGTAAAGCTAACATTATTTGAAACGTTTTAAATATTTGCGTGGACCGAGGCGATCGCCTTTGAATCGTCTGTTAACCGCTCGCGAAATCTCGCCGCCACTACCGGTGCCTTTCCTGAGCTCCAACAACAGCAGCACTGAGATCTAAATAATCTTGTTGACTGTTACCTTGTTTGAACTCTTAAGACTGGTTAAAATGTTAGCGAAAACTCAAGCGGGGTCAATGGAAGACCTTGTTAATGGTCTTCAGAACGAATGGGACATTCACTCAATATAACACAAGCGGGCAGCTATATAGGATACATTCCGGTTATTCTTGTATGGTTAAATTTTCGAAGTATTTGAACGCATGTAAAATCGCCCCATAGATGCCGCTTTTGGAACTGCCGGTGCATGTATAAAATCTGCAGGCATAAATCTTCCAGCCGTTACCGCCATCGATTTCATGTTAAAAATATACTGAAAGGGACTGTCTGCTCTGTTCCCATGTCTTCTGCTTCCCGGCGTTTAATGTTGCACAATACAAGCCACCGCTGTCCCATAGCACTGCAGATGGCCTTATAATTCCAGTGTGCCTGAACGTGAACACCTTTCCTGTTCCTGCTTCATTTCCCGCTATGAAACAGAAGATAACCTCCAAGTACATAAAGGTAGCTAATATCCTCACGACACTCGAGGAGCCCATGTTCGCTGGAAGACAAAGTGAGGGAACCAGCAGGAAGTTCAGGCCCTGAAAACGCACAGCATTGAGTTTATTTGAAGTTTATTAACTGTTTGGGTGTATTTGCTATAGGGCAGGAAGCTGTGTAACAAGCACAAAGGAGAGTGCACACATTACGTACCTGATGTTGACTTAATGCACAATTTATGGAGACTATAAGCTTAAAATGATGAGGCTGGGGTGAGGGAAGCGTGTCATTATGCTTCTTGGCATCTGCGCGTGTGTGTGGTTGCCCAGCGATGTTGAGGTGTACTCAACACGCAGCTTCAGGTAAACAGGCAATTGAGTAGAGACACACTACAAATAGAATTCTACCTTGATAATGGGAGATGCAAGCTGTTATTTTTGGCCTAGGGAGCAATTTAAAAGATGACGGGCTCGTCTAACGAGATGGAAACGGATCCGTCGCCCGAGTTGTGAGGAAAGCATTGCTTCAAAGGCACCAAAGCTCACGTGGCCGCTGTCGGCAGGTTGCCGCGTTCCTCTCTTATATCGCTGACCTGGGTGATGTAAGAAGACCGAGAATGACCCCGGGGGTCAGATGTCCTTAAGGCTGATATCAAACCTATATCGGGGCCCTCAAATAGCTTTCTTTTCTCTCACAGCAATTTTCACCTCATTCCCTTGCTCATGTCACTACTAGCATAAATATTAGTCGTTGTCGCTATAATTTTGACGCAATTTGAATAGATTTTACTGTGACTATTTACCCATTAAACTGTCCTTTATATACCAAGCAGTGACTCTCCACTCAGGATATGGGTTTACAGTTTCTGGTGTCACTACCACAGGAGTCGTGTGTCTAACAGGTGCTTGTTGGAAAGAATACACATGAAACAAAGCTGCCTGCCATTCTGCAAACTACTAGAAAACTCCTGTTTCGCCTCCATTGAAAGGTGGTACTGTCACAAATTTGGCTGGTCCAGGGAAGCGGGGACATTGGCCAGGAGACACCTTCTCAGGTGACATGAAGGACAACCCAGGCCGCACTTGTCACCTTTCAGTCGATAACCAGGTCACCTGGCCATCCGTTGGTCACATGATCACGCTGGGTCAGAACCAATCCCCCCAACGCCTAGCCCATGCGGTGATCCCCATAGGATCATTTGCTACACCGCCCCCCCCCCCGCCCCCCCCCCCC
>JAODKF010000089.1:4741139-4759149 GCA_026779585.1 Mormyrus proboscirostris
TTACATCAAGAAATCTTGAGAAACGCACTCAATATGAACTTTTCTTTAAAACTTGAAATCCTGACTTCTTTTCATGGGGAGCTGGAAAGGAGGGCAAGTGAAGTAAACCCAAAATAGCCTTCCTCTAGAGCCCTCAGCTAAATCATTAATGGGATCTAGCCCATTATTAGCAAGCTGATTAGTCCAAGTAAGTTAAACCTGCTAAGGGCTTCATTGCATGGGATATGTAAGCAGTTCAGCGGACGTCCAAGAACGTTAGCGGCTAACGAAGTCTAGTTAAGACGTCACTCACCCCGATCTCCCTTTAGCGAATTTAGTTACGCCGATAGGGCAGATTCTGTAAACACAAATTAGCCAATAGCGGTTCACCACGGAAACCAGTGACATGCCAGAGGTCACGGGGAGGTCGAATGGTGAGACGCCCTCGCCTGCCGATCGGTGCCCTTGCCGCCATCCCAGGGGGCTACATACCACCAAGCAAAGGTCGCAGATCTCCAGCTCCTTTTCCACCTGGGTCAGGATGTTGGAGTCCAGGGTTTCACCGAACCAGACCACGTGGGGCCTGAGCAGTCCGTTGCAGCTGCCGTTTTCACACCTGCGAGCATGCAACGGAGGCGCAAGTGAGCAAATAAGACCCACTGCTGACGCCGGCGCAACCTCAGATCACGGGAACAAAGCCCATCCGTCTGGAAACCTAAGAAACCAGGAGCAGAACCTTCAGGCTAAAGATTAAAATGCAGCCACACTGTTGTATCCATTTTAGTGCAATGAACAGAGCATGATAGAAAAAAAGCATTAAAACACATTAAGCTTCTAACGGTCTTAAAAAGTAATACTTAAACGAGCCCCCTGCAAAGAAAGAAAATGAAAATCAGCTAATACTGACTAATTATAAGGCATCATGCAAGGTTTAGGGCTATTATTTCTAAAAACACCATAGTACTTCTGTAATAAGAACAACAGTGTCAGACACGATACACCCTGAGGCACTTCTATCACTCTGGCGCCACCTATTGGAGACCTTGTGTAAAACACAAATGTAAAAGTGTCCCTCTCACACTGACAGTCATACTAAGTACTGACCTTAAAAGGCAGTGTGGACCGGTTAGGGGTTATTTTCCACATTCAAAAATTTTCCAAAACCTTTTTAAAAAGTCGACAAACCCAAAGATAGAGACACCCACCTTGGCAGATCCTCAACGGGTACATTTGCGTCGCTCGTGCTCGGGTCTGGTGCACTATCACAGTAAACGGTAAAAAATAAAATTAGCCATCTCACCGGGGAGTCTCAGTGCCCCCCCTCTCCCGGGGAGGTGGCCGTCAGCCCTACCCTTTGCCCCCCAGAGCGCTGCATATCGGGCTCTTGTGATTTGCGGCCACGTTCCCGCAGCTCATGCATCTGGTTTTGAAGAGGCTTCCTGCAGCGAGGGGAGAAAAAGCAAACGGGGTGAGCGACCGCTGCCACCTGGTGGTCTGCTGCAGCACGTCTCCACCCAGACACAAAATAAAAATCGCAGGTGTGTTTATAATAGGAAATATACGGTGTGGCACTGAAAACTAGTACTGTAGTGGCTCAGTGATTAGCACTGTCAACCTCACACCTCCAGGACTGGGGGCGCGATTCCAGCCTATGGGAATGGAAAGTCATTTTGAGCGTAGTACCACGACAACCGATAAACATCATTGAAGTGCTTTTCCATCATCAGTAGCTATCAAGAGCTAACAAGAAGAATATGACAAACATGAAAACATAGGCTGGATTTTTTTGTTTTAATCTATACACAGGGACACTCCGCCCTACAGTATTCTGACACTGCATTACCACCAATAACCAGAGGGGGGTGCTGAAATACCCTCAACAGCTCTACTTCCAGCACGACTGATCCTGTCCCCTCTTGTGACTCTTTGCATATTCTTCTTGTGTTCTGTAGGGTTCCACCAAGTTCTACCAAATTTGCAATGAGGTAAATCATTATCTTTAAACTGCGCCTTTTGCGTGTGATTGCATATGCCCTTGGGCACACGCTGGCATCCCATCCAGGGCGTCCCTGGTCCGCGGAAGAGTCACGGTGCCACGCGGGCCTCACCGTGGATCTCCAGGATGTGCTGGGAGCCGGCACGGCGGTGCAGTTCGTCGATGTTCTGCGTGATGATCACCACGGAGCGGCCCTGTCGACTGAGCCGCGCCTCGCACTCCGCGATGGCCCGGTGCGCCGCGTTCGGGCTCCTGGAGAGTACCAGCTCCCGGCGGTAGTGGTAGAACTCCCAGACGCGCGACGGGTTCCGCGAGAAGGCCTCCGGGGTAGCCAGCTCCTGGAGGGGAGGGACAGCCTATCAGCGTGAACGGGAATGGGAGACTGTTCCACTCTGACAGATCAAGTATGACACCTGGGCCAAGCAGCTGAATTTGTCCTGCTTTGTGGCGGTTGGTCGCGTCTCTGACATTATATCCGACTTCTGTGGACAGTAGCTGAAGTTACGCAAGCTTCCCCCCACCCTCTTTGTCGCAATAAATCTGACACAACACCAGCAATGTGGTGAAACCCAAAGAATCTTAAGCCGGCGGTTCTCAAACTGCGCCTCCTAGTGGTTGGCAGTGGTATCTCTGTATTTAATCGCGGGTCTTAATGGCAGAGATGCTAATATTGTGAGAGGTGGTACTTCATGTAAAAAGTATGGAGACCACTGTACTAAAGCAGAAGTGTGCTGGTGCCAGCATGCTCACAGTACCGGGTGGATAGACGCTATTTACCTGAGCCTGCCACTTCCTCCAGTACCCCCCCGCCCCCCGGAAGGTGGGGACGCCGCTTTCTGCGCTCACGCCGGCCCCCGTCAGGACGGCTATGTGCTTGGCTTTGGAGAACACCTTTCGAAACTCAGACAAATCTGCGAGTACAAACAAAGCCCCTGGAGTTTATCTGTACGTGTGTAAGAGGAGAAACATGATCCACGCCTGACAAACAGCCATTGTGGAAGACCGGAAAGCACAAGGCACGGTAGAACATTCTGGAAGATTAGCATTTCCAGGACAACACGGGATAACGTGATGCACATGGTGCTGGGGGGGTGCTGCCTTATCTTCTGATAATACCTTTAGTTTGGTGTAAGAATCAAAACCCGTGTTTTTCAACCCAGTCCACAGTGACCCCCTCCCCACACCCAGCTAGTTAACATTCTCCTCGCATACTGTCAATTTAAAAAATGTAGACTAATCTGGAGGGTTAACACCTTTCCTACTTTACCTGAAGCGTTGCGGGCCATATCCACCACGTCTTTGCGTTGTCCTGAGTCTCCCGACGTCCTGCTACACCAACGAGCGATCAGCCTGCTTGTGTTAAGCTGTCGGGGAATCATTATGGTTATTTCACAGCTGTAGAAAGAAAAAAGAACAGGCGCGTTTAGTCCGTGCGTGGAGTCACACTGCGATCGCGCTCTCTGGATGTTAAGCCGTTTTATAATCACCCATGATAACAAGCATTTCCTGCAAACTTTAGTGTTGCCAAAGACTCAGCACAAGCCTGAATTTTTCATACAAATGACCGGACTAAAGCGGAATTAATGCTTAAAAAAGAGAATCCGTCGGCCAAAACAGACTCAAACATCAGAGCAAATAACACGGCTGACATTCCCCTACATAATCGCATTGTGAGAAATATATACGAAATACTAGAATCAGAAAAAAATCTAGATTAAAAAAATGGCCGTAATGCAGATGAAATTTGTTCTTTCCCCTTTGGGGCGTTTCCACATGTGCAAGCTGTCAGAAACCAGCTGTAAACATTTTTACAAAGAGGACAATATTTAGATAGATGTTTAGCTGAAGTTTAGCTCAGCTAAAGTGTGGTCAGACCGATCTAGCGAGTCTGAGAGGTGGCTGATCAGTCTGAAAGCAATCTCTGAAAAGACTGACATCTCATACAGCTGCAGCACTGCACCCAAAGTCCAAACCACCGGCCATATGGCATTAACTCTGAGTTATATAAAAATAGATATACCATTTATTCCCTTTGAACGCATTACTGAAAATCAGCAAAGTACATGCTAACGAGCTAGCTCAGTTCTGCCGTGCAATAAATGTATCCAGAAACTCAGCCAGGATAAAATAAACTGAAGATTAACTGCTAGTTCAGCATCGCATCTTTTGCACGTATATACCGATCTGTTAAGTTTCGCTGGGGATTTCAAGCTTGACTCCAACGCTGCCTCAGATCCCCCAGCATGGCCTGCTATTTACTAACCGAGCGGTAACCAGGAAGAGGCGTGCCGTAAAAAAGCAGCAAACGTCGCAAAAGGCTCGGCGTTGTCAAGGTGAGCGAGACACTAGGAAGGGCCGCTGCTCGCGCCACCGCCGAGCTGCGGGTTTTATTGCAAAACCACATTATGACACAACCTTCTCCGATTATGCATTACCTTCTATGAGGAAAAGATAACTGTCTTGAACATTATATTTACTGAGAAATACATTTATTTATTGCAAGATGTCTTTTTAATAATCAGCCTTACTGAATTGAAATGTTTACAGTATTTACTGTATTTCTCTATATGTACCTTGTTACAGTTGAAGTTCATAGTAATATCTTTACAGATAATAAAACAGCTAACACATTGACTGATTTATGTCTTACGATATAAAACTCAAACTGAATTTTACAAATACTGCCAGAAACCTCTTTTGCTGAATATGAAAAAAACATGCTTTACTAACCGTAATATAAAATTGTGTTATTGCCCAAAGATGTATTTAAACGTTTATAAGCTTCACCGTTAGATGGCAGCATCCATATGAAACATCATTTTAAACCCTTTAGCATTACGCTGCACTTTGCTTCTTCTAGGAAACCAAGAAAAACCTTTAAGAATCTATAAGCTGACAGATGACAGACGAGATACCTTGAATCCTAATTCAAAACCTATGGATATGCATTTAAAATGAGTGAATCACCCTGCTATATGATGAACCATATCACATGATCTACGCTTTTAAAATAAATGTATGTATTATCGTACCATGCGTTATCCTCACCGTTTTATCGCTACGGCAGTAAACCTGACAGACTTCAGTCGGTAACTATATGATCATGTCCACTCCACTGTAAATTGCCACAGTCCTGAGACATAAGCTATCAAATTATTAGTGTATTTCCGTCCCTTCTTCTCCAGTGTCACGTTTGTGCGGCTCTCACCGGAGTGCGCCTTTAGGAGGGGGCGGGTCGTGCTTAAAGCGCATTTTTTTTTTTGGCTCTCAACCCCTCATTGCATGGTTGCTCCTCCTCTCCCGGCGTTTTTTCCTCCTTCTCCCGTTTCCCCCCCTGTGTTACTCAACCCCCCTACTCTTGCCGTTTTTCCCCGCAAACGGCCGTGGCTCCCGTGCGTCTCTCAGCCACCGGACGCTGCTAAAATTAATGGCGGCATCTTCAGAGGGGGACATAGACCGCAGACCCATCAGGAGAGTCCGGTCCAAGAGCGATACCCCGTACCTCGCGGAGGCCAGGATCTCCCTAAACCTGGAGACAGGTAGGCGCGCACGTGAGAGCCATGCCGCGGGGTGTGCGGACGATCCCGGCTCCTGCAGTGTGCAATATTAATATAGAGGTGTAGGATGTTTTTATTATTTAAATTCATTTTGCCTGTGCAAGTATCGGGGGTTTTGCTCAGTTATCACAGCTGTGTAATTACGCGTGAGTCAGCACGACGTGCGCTTGCTGATGCGGATCGAGAAGCTGGCGGCGTGGTTAGCAGATCGGGCTTTTTCCCGGCACCTTCAATATATTACATAGTGTCCTTGTAGATTATCGGGATCTACGAGAAAAACGTGCCGGCTGGACACTTTAGTCGTTTAATTATAGACGCCTATAATACGGCATTCCCGGTGTACACCGTGGTCATATTTGTAAGGCAATATAATTTCATCATTGAAAACGGAATGTAACTGATAAAATGGGTCTAGGCAGATGTCAGGTGGCAAAGAAAGGGTTTAAGGTGCATGGGTGTTAAGTTTGGAGAGTAATGGTATAAAATGAACCAACTCCAGTAAGGTTACGTAATTTACAATATGAGGAATAGCCTACAGTCTGCATTAATCCTTTTGCTCACGCCGGCATCAGTTTCCTCCATGCTCACCTAGGATTAAAACAAATATCACCGGTTCAGACGAATCCCAACAAGCGCTATTTTTTAACGTTAACTTGGTCCTTATATTACAAACCTTCGCAAACTGCTTTGCAAGTTACTAGCATGCTGCATTCCCTGTTGCCATGGTGACCTTAGATTTATTTTATACCACTGTGCTTTGGCTTACATTACATTGCATTTCGTGCCATTGTAAAAATAATCAAATAAAGCGCACGATTTTAGTGCAAGCCGACCTCCAGTGAGACTGAATGTGTGCTATATGGAAATATTTCCTAGACAAGGGGCGCATCCTGATATACTCACCCTACAGTTTAGAAGCTGGTTGATGTTTCCCGGTTCCTAAATCAAAAGGTACGATCGCCTGTTAATTATTTCCCAGATTAGTTGCTGAAAGGTGCTGTTCACTCGTCCGTGGTGCTGAAACAGTCAGCTATTCCTTTGCACACGTTCCTATACTTCCAGTATCTACAGTGTTTAGTAAAAAGTATCTGTGTTCGTTTTACCTTAAAGTTTACAAATTATCCTGTGCGCTGGCGCTTAGGTTCTTGTCTATATGAGGTTTATTGCTTCCATAAATGTCTGCCTTTCTTGAAGTAAGAGTGATTTTAGCTTGACTTTTTGCAACACTAGTATCAAGGAGAATGGGGTCGATAATGATTGGAAATAACATGCAATTTGCTGGATTACACACGGAAAATTCCAATGATCACAGATTAAAAGGACGCAGGACATGCTTGCAAAATATACGGCCTGGACTTCAAAAGTGAAACCGAACACATGGTTTTAAATCATCATTAGATCCGAGATCAACTTTCTGATGCTTAATAATGTTTAGGCCTAAAATATGACATTAATCTTCCGTTTAGTCACATGACACAAGCAGCTCATTTGTTTGCTTGTTTTTCTCCCTGTTGACATATGCGGTCATTATATATTTGTCTATTATGCAGACAGAGAGTTGCCAATTACTGTCCGTGGGGAACTAAGCTGAGCCTCTTTCTGCTGGAAACAAGGTCATAGATCCGTTTGTTCAGACGGAAATCAGCCGCTGCCCAGGCTGATTCCGCGCTGCCACGGATAATGAGAAACCTTTGCTCTGCAGAAGCGAATGCAGCAAAGGTCGGGGGTCCGTGTCCGTCTCGTCCAGGCATGGCGAAGCCGTTAGGCCAAGATTGCCTGCACGCTCCCCCGGCGACTCTCCAAACGCGCAAGCGTTTTGCTCGCCTCGTCGACGATTTACGGACGAGGAAGCGTTTTTCCATTTTGTTGCGTTATGCATTTTTTATGTTGCATTTACTATCATGTGACTGGACACAGGTCTACAAATGTTGCCCATCAGGGCGGTCTTGAAAATTCAGTTATTACCTGTACATTTATTAAATAGTCGTTGTTTTGAAAATTTGTAATGAAATGACTATATGCTCATGAATATATTTATTCATAAATTGAGCATTTATGACTAAACATTAGCCAGCATTACCTGTTCATATCCAACGCTGCTTAGAACTTATAAAGGAAAACACTGTGATTGGTGTGTGCTCCGTAATTCACCCAGGGCATGCAAATTGCAGGTTTTTCAGAGTGGTTCCTCAGTAGGACTGCATTTGAGCTTAGTGCTACCTGCTGTTTCTACCCCAGATCTGGGGCGTTTCTCAGTACCAAGAAGGCAAAGATCATAATTGTGTTCTTGGCAGGACCGGTCTTGCTCACTTGCTTCCCAAGAATAAACTTGGGGTGCAATGAATCATGGGGTTGGTCTCATTTGGCGAAGACGCAACCGATGCATTCTTGGTATTTGCTGCATAGCAAGAATGGCATCCAGGGATTTTTACCGTCCTACGTACTGCTGCTCTTGGACATTTCTCAATATTCGTACTTGACCATACTTGTGTTTTTGTGTACCTGTTTTATGTCATCTTCCATTATCGAAGACCAGTACCAATACTCAAGAACATCCTTGTCAAGCAAGACCAACCCCATGACTCCTTGTGTCTCGAGTTTGTTCTTTGGTCTTGTTCAAAAAGAATGATTTAGAAAGATAACTAATGAAATTGCACAGGAGGTGGGACCAAGCAGCTAGAGAAGGTCCAAAACATTTTATTGGTTACCTCTCTGAACCAATTATTTTTCCTTCTGCCCTCAGAATAGTTTTGTGCAAGTAAAGCTCCCATGACTGTAAATCTTTGTATTCTTGGTACTGAGAAATACTATGGAATATGGGAATTAGTCTTTGACCATGGAAGAACAGGTATATGAAAGCACAAGTATGGTCAAATGTACATATTGAGATTAACCCCTTGTGCTTTGTTTTCTAGTCGATGCTGCTGCTTTTAACGACGTTCCACAGCAGTGGTGGTACTTGGGTCAGACTAGTGAGGCTTAAGCCCCTTGTGCTTTGTTTTCTAGTCGATGCTGCTGCTTTTAACGACGTTCTACAGCAGTGGTGGTACTTGGGTCAAACTAGTGAGGCTTAAGCCCCGAGTGCTTTGTTTTCTAGTTGATGCTGCTGCTTTTAACGACGTTCCACAGCAGTGTTGGTACTTGGGTCAGACTAGTGAGGCTTAAGCCCCGAGAGCTTTGCTCTGAATCTTTTTAGCCAGGTTTTACGGCTCGTGGGTGGAGTGGTGGCTCTCAGGCTAGGGATCTGTGCCAGCAACTGGAAGGTTGTTGGTTCAAATCCCATGAATGCCAGGAGTGATCCTTTAACCTGAAAATGTTTCATCCTGGGTATGATTTTAATCTACTTCCAGCCCTGCAAGCAGGTCCTCCAACTTACAGGGGAAAAGCTAGGGGGTTGGTGGCAGGATTGGCTTTCCAGCCACCGGAAAAACAAACTTACATTGGTCCATTCAGGCTAGTGCGGTGCTGAGGTATCGCCTGCGGCATGGCTGCACTCAGGTTCTCATCCCTGACGTGGGTTGTTGTGTGGTGGGTGTGGCAAAGCATCGCTCCTTCACGAAACACCAAATTCAAAGCCACTATGAACACGTGACTCATATATTTTGAAGGGAATAGATGGACGTTATAATTACAAATCTTGAACTCTTGACTCATCAACCGGTTTCTGTGCTAAGCCCCATGATTACCCCTTTCTCTAGAACCGCCCCCATTTCCCAGTGTAATTGTACCACAAATTTCCAGAGATTGAACCAGAGACTTCTCTCTTCTGCACAATGCCGTGCTTTGCTGAGCCGGTATTGTCTCCAACGCTCTTTGACCAAACACCTGCAGTACAGCATAGCTCCATTTCTCAGTCTTATGGTTTACGGATTTAAGAAGATGGACTGCTCATGTAAACAAGTGTAACAAAATGCAAACCAGTTTTTAACAAAACCACATTATTATTATTATTATTATTATTATTATTATTATTATTATTATTATTATTGAACAGCAAATGTGCAGTTCTCTTGTAGGGACAGCCAATCAGAGCATTTCATATTACATGTTTGCCCAGGAAGTCCTGGTCTTACTTGTTAACTTCTCAGCCCCAAATCAAGGCTTTCGGTTCATTAGTGAGAAGCACCTCAACTAATTTTTAACGAACACCCTCACAGTCATCCAAGCAACATTTTTAAATTGGTCAAATGTTTACATGTATGCGGCTGTAAAAATTATCGCCCAAAATTTTCTACTGCGTTTCATTGCTGTGACACACGGTGTTTTTATTTGGAGTCAGTCTGTAGGCCTATTTCCGGTTGTTTTGCTTAGTGATGTAAGTGTCAGTCAGGTTCTGATGGTTCTCAAGCTTTCTTCTGCTGGCTTTGGCACCTTCAGCTCTGCCGCCAGTGGTGGTGCTCAAACAGCTGCTCCGTCACCTGGAAGGTGCCCTAAGGTGTTAAGATCAAGGTACTATCTCGAGTGTCATCGCGAAACGTGCCAATTGGTGGCCAAAGGGGACGTCGCTATGGATACCGGGAGTGGGCCAGACTCATGTCCACGCGAAACATCCCAGGAGGGGATTTCTCCAGCTGGGTGATATCAGCTACGAGTTCAAAACCCGTGTTCTCGTGTTAGTATTGCCATAGCAACCGGCCAGGCTGCAGGTGCCTCTAAGCAGATTAAGGATGGAGATAACGGGTTTGTGAGTTTTACACTGAAGATAAGTGTCTGTTTTTCTGCATATCAACTGTCAAAACAGGCATTATACTGTATAAATGCAGAAATCCTGGAAACACATCCCCAATTTACCAGCTTCTTTATGCTAAATATCATTAGATATAGGGAAAATTCAGACTTAAATCTCAAGAGTAAAATAAAAGCAAAATATTAAGAAAATCCTTAAAATATAAATGAGATTTTACATTTCCGCCAATATCTGACAACATGAAACTGTTGTTTCATATTAGATATTAAATATTTATCTGAAATACAGCGTAGCGTAGCACATATATTAGCATCAGGAGGTGTGTTTGGCGGAGAAGCGCGATATTAAAGTTATTCATCTCATCTAATGCTGTTTAAAACTATTTGATGTGTGAGTCTAAGTCGAGAGACAATTGCAAATGTATTGGATTATATGGTAGGGTAATCGTTATTCTGATGACCAAGGTTATGAATTCAGCTGTACTAACGATTAATTAGCCAGTCATCCATCATAGGTAACGGTAACACTTCACTGTAAAGACAATGAAGGGTGAAATTGCTTATTGTTGTCCTGTGACTTGTGGACTAACTGTTGAATCTAGGATAATGCAAATGTTTCTTTTTTTATTGCATCACATGACAATGTAAGCAGTGATGATGTCACAACCACCACCACCCCCCACCCCTCCAAGACTAATATACTCACATCATCAAACCGCCATTTGGGCAACACAAGCCGTTTATTACCGCAAAAACCTTCGTCGTGTTTTGGTGCTGCTGAACTCAATGTCTAGGCCATCTCACAATGCGTATTCATTTATTTTCAAAGGACATTGCTAAAAAATACACTCTTTTGGACTCAGCAGTACAGTTCAGGATGGCATTGGCCGCAATGCAGATTTTAACTATGGGGGTGTGTCGTTTTTTAAGCACCAGGTCGAGATTCGTCTTTCTGAGACTGGAGGAATTTCTCCTCATGCACACAAAATCCCACGATAAACGTCATCCGCCATCCAGATTTTGAAAGACTTCCTCTACTATCAGCCCAAGGTAGATCTATTCTGAAGACGTGACTAACTGATCTGATAAGCAGTCAATGAACTAATTGAAAGATGGTCTGATCGGTGAGTCTGCTTGATATCAGTAGACTCATCCTTTGCTGTGATACTGGGTAAAAGACCACCAGCATTCTGATCCCATTGGGCATTAGCTCCCAGTATGGTGAACAGGGAACCTGATGTTGGGGAACAGCAGCCTGTGTTTGTACCGCAAGCCTCCTTATGGAGCAGCACTGCAAGGCCAGCGAGGAACTGCGTACCGATGCAGTCATGCCACTGTTTTCTGCACTGCAACTGCTCTAGACCCCCCCCCCCCCAAACGTGCTACCACTATGATTTATGCATTTTACTGAGGACCACGGCGCCATAAATAAACATTTCTGAAGAGATATGCACATGTACCTCTTGCGACTACGTGTCATTCGTCACCGGGGCTTTGAGCTCTGATGTCAGAAGACACGCAGGCCTGGACCTGTAATCTACTACCTCCACTGGCAAACCTGATACGCAGTCAGTTCGGCTCTCTGTGCTGTTTTGTTTACTGTATCGCGTTCGAACTTTACTGCGAGCGGGGGAAGGGGGGCACACGGTAATTACGGCGCGTGGGCAGTAAATGAGTCAGGGCACTGTGGGAGAAGCAGCTCGTATTTGAAATATATGGTCTGACCCATCGTGGAAAATCCATACTGAAGATCCACATGAACGTCTTTTCGGTCTCAGGAGGCACAGGGCAGGAGGCGGGAGACACCGTGGATGGGATGTTATATATCACTGAAGATTTATTTGCTTTAAATGATCTGATTTAAAAGGAATGCGAAACGCGGTTTTGGGTATGTTGCTTGGTGTTAAGAACTGAAACTCACATCTGTTGCCTTCATGGGGTGACCCGGGCCGGTTTGGACATGGAACTCGCATGACGTCTGTCACGATTAAGCATGTACCACCGTAAACAGTTGGTTTTCACAATGACGCACTGGTCAGAACTGTGACCATCCGTATCAGAGAGGGTGCGATTTCAGTGCAGCTATCAGACAGCCTCCTTAGCGGTGTAGTTGCCCATTTACCCACAATTCTCCAGGAGACCTATACTGAAAAGCATGCTGGGACGCTGCCCAAGACTGTAACCAAAACATAGCGTATGCGCATTCTGAGTTAAGAGCACCTGAGCTCATTATGTGGGACGGACCGCCGGAAGACCTCTCTAGGTCAGGTGGGTGGAATTATGATGCATCAAGAAGAAAAACAAACAGACGAGCGGACAGCAGGCATTGAGTGCAATAGGTCGCTATAGTGACGGTCCGAACAACCTTCGCCGCCCTCCTGCTTATCATAGGAGCCCATAAAAATGAAGGTGCCAGTTAAGCGCTCTCTCAAAATCAAGGGGAGATTGCACCCCCCCCCCCCCCACACACACACACACACACACACACCCAAACCCATTAGTGTAATGGATGTCGGACGTGGTTCGATTTTAACAGACTAATTTGACTGTGACATGGCTCCAGTAGATTGAAGCTGCTGAGGTGTGGAGCTCAGGGGCAAATTTCACAGCATTGAATGTGCATTTTCCTCCCCATTTCTCAGGTTTCTAAGGGCAGGAGACGGAGGTGAGGTACAGTCATTCATAATTCTTCGCTAACTGAATCAGCGCCTTAACTGTAAAGCTCGTAAAAAACCGGCAGCCAACAATTTTTTAATTTGTCGATGACACGTTTCAAATAAATTAACCTCTGTCTTTTAATTGCCTGGTGATTAGTGTTTATAAGGCTGATAATAATGTTGTTACTTCATAATAGAGGAACGGTAGCCTCATTGGAATCACGGTGTTATTGCGTTCTGATTGGTGGCTTGAATATATGTGCTGCCCACCAAGGGATGTGGTCATGTGACCACCTGAGCGGGATGCATGGAGAATGAATAAAGGGGGCTGCAATGCAGAGGGTGGACCTCGCTGCCGCCGCCACGGCGGCTGCTGCTGCTACTTCCCCGAAACTGCGGAAACGCGGGATAAAGGGAGAGTCAGGCACCCGGTGCGGCATCTTCTGCTGGGTCGATGCTGCGTGCTAGCTAAGAGGTCCTCAATCTGCTGGCAGGACTGTCACCCCTCTGCATTTGCATGCCGTTAAGAAGATTGTCCTATTAAAAGTAACTGCGTCGAACACCACCCCCCTCCACCCCATGCCATCCCACCCCAGCACTATATCTCAGAGATGACTCCTCAACATTAAGTCCAGTATGCTACATTCCGTAGTGCAACCACCCTGACCATACCAGGTCGGCAAAATTTCCCAGATTCCCCCTCTCCAGAGTCCCAGCGAGAGCAGCCTTCCTGATTGGTCCTGTAGCAGCCCGCTTCCTCGATATTGCGACTAATGGTGCCGCATAAGCACAGAAGCACATGTTCACTCTGAGGGAAGCTGGTACTGACTCCGAAGGATACGCAGGCGGCCATAAGTAATCGCCCGTTATTATTATCCTGAGTCAATTAGCGGCCTCGCTCATACAACATCTGTGATTAATGCTACCTGACTGTGAATTATTCAGACATTTTACCCTTCTGATCTGTAGGTCCTTTGTCTCTGATTGGCGGTCATTCAAATTTCCATCATTCTTCAAGATTTATATTTCTGGAAAGGCATTCTGAGATCTATGTAAGTTTTTTTTTTCTCTTCTCATTCTACAATTTTAAGATACGGGGAACAGGATGCACTTCCGTGACTGAGGGGATGAACGCGAGAAGGATGGGCTGTTACGAACGGCACATGGGCTCCTTGTCAGGCATTCAGCACCGGTACGGACGGTGTCTCCTGCCGTCCCCATTTAGCATTTTATCGTCCCCGCCCCCCAGTAAACACACTCTGGCTGATTCACGTCCGTCATCTGTGATATACGGGTACCAGGCTCAGCGGATAGGAGACTGATTCCCTTCCGGAGGGGAGGTGGGGGGAGGAGATGTTGACGTTCACCATGAGGTCGCAAGGACTCTACTATACTGTTTTTTCTGTGGGGCCTCCATCTGTGTTGGGGGTGAGGGGGTGGGGTTACGGGTGCTCACAAAGACGAGCATTCCCCGGCGAAGTCCGGAGGCAGGTGTCAGGCACAGCTGAAGGTGTGATTCAGAGGCGTCTCTCTTGGCCTTCACTGGGACGCACATTTGAATGTGCACAATTACACGGTTCATTAGCTACATCGAGTTACAGTAAATCCCATGTAACGTCGGAGGGATGTAGCAGTGGGGGGGTGGGGGGTGCAGTTACGAGAATCTTATCCTGTCACGTTAGACGCACTTTTCTGTCTGGTCCCAGCATAGGATGGAGAGGGATCCTCCCCTGAACCGCATCCCATGATTGTGGCATCGAGCCTGCCTCTCGGCCGGCGATCGACTCAGCACCTTGGATCCATCACTGATGCCTTAATGGATGAACTGGCATACGGAAGCTTCCACAGAGACACGGGCGGCATTTTCCTCATGAGTCACTGCGTGCTGGCAGGCAACAGACGCTCGCTAATTACTGTCAACAAGTGTGGATATGTCGCGGCATGGAAAAACGCCACCGCGGTCCCTTTAAGCACCAGCATTGGTCTCCAGAACCTTCTGGATCCACAAGGTCGGTCAGAGTGGCGTTTGGAAACTGCATGCTTGGCAAACAATTCAGACAGCATGTAGCCTAGTGGGCAAGGGGCTTCGTCAAATCTCCGGAGACCTCCACGAGCAGAAAATAAAACGGCGAAACATTTTGTTGATAAATGGTGTGATCCTAGTGGGGCAGGGGTTGTGGCATGTGGAAAGTGTGCCACTCAGCAGAGCTCGGGTATCTACCGACATTGACTCTTCTGCGACGGCATTTGCGGATTCTGCTGAGTAACGTTCGGACTGTGGGCAGTCAACGGTTTTAATTCGACACTTCTCAGCCAGCCGTCAGTGCTTACCATGTAAGCGGGTTACTCAGATTTACAGCTACATCAAAAGAGGGCTTTTAAGAAAGGAATTCAGTGAGGGAGTGGATTTTTTTTTCTACCAAACTCACAGACTATTCCATGTAGGAAGACTGCCTTTTTACATTAGAAAAATTCAAGGGCATCTCTTGTGGTTTGTCTTCGCCCATCCTGAGGGCGTGGGCTTCCTAGGGGACCTGGGGAGCCTAATCAGAGCCAAATTAAGGAACAGGTGCCATGATGGACATGAAACACAGCATGATTGTGCCTGATCTGCACGAGACAGGGACCTCTCCTTCGTCCGCCATGTCTTTCAAGGCCCAGAGGAGATGCAGCCTGTCTCTTTGGCTCTCCGGATTTAAAACGCTAAGCTAATTTTGTGTTGTCCTCAGAGATGCTGCAGTTGGCTCAAGGTAGGCAATTCACCTCAATTAATATAATTTATGTTCGCAGTGTGAAATGATATCATAAGTGCTTTGAAGTGTACATCACTTCTGATTCATGTTTCTTGGCGCCTTCAAATACATAAAAGTAAATAAATACTAGAAGAGGTAGAACGGTTCAGTAGCCTGACATTACAGCCCAGGCAGTGCCGGTCGAAGCTCATGTGACACCGTCGACATGCAAGGCAGTTTGCTAAGTTGGCACCCGCTCAGAAGATGGCGCCCTAGGCGGCTGCCAAATAGGTGAATTGGCCCTAAGACCAGGTATAGCATTATCTGCAGGAGGCTGAATGAGGGAGTAAATTATAGGCCCCCCCCACACCTGCTAAAGCTACCAAGGGAACCCTCCCATACACTTGACATTTTGTCAGGGTTGTCAGTTAGCCATCAGTTAGCCATTGGTTAGCCATCAGTTAGCTGTCAGTTACCCGTCAGTTAGCTGTTAGTTAGCTGTCAGTTACCCGTCAGTTAGCTGTCAGTTAGCTGTGGTATCCAGACTGGCATGAGAAGGCTGTAGCAAGGACCAGTCAGACTTAGGTGCAATTCCTCACTCCAAGGGTGTAGGTTTGGTTTCAACATTGGTAGGGACCAAATCACCCCCCTTCCACTTCCCTAAACACATATGGAACTCCCAGCCCTGCCATCTATACCCAAATATTTACCATTGTCTGGGGCACAGGGGTGCAAGAGCAACTGAACTTTGGCTATAAGATGAGTCCTTCTCAAGGAAAACTACTAGAAAACCACTAGAACAAGGACTGATGGAAATGGTGGTTTGTGGATGCAGCAGACTCACTGTGGCAGGCGTGAGCTCCTCTCGGACCCGACGCCAGTCAGTGCCCAGCCTCGTGGTCCAGGAGGGTGTGTTTGTGTCCTCGTCCACTCGGGCTGGATGGCCTCGGCAAACAGGTCCCCTCCAGTCATTTGCTTTGCCCGTAAGGTCAACATCTGGGCCAGCTGTTTCCCCTTTGGGGGCCGAAGGGTCTCAAATAGGCACTGTGACGACACCCAAGGCAGACACAAACTCACGCCTTGAAACGGAACGTGCACAAGAGCCAGCTGCAAATCACCTCCCGTACATTATAACGTCATTTTTGTGTAACGAGAATACGAAACATGTAAAATATGCAAGAGAATTGAACGTCAATAGAGTCGGCAAGCTGTGTGGTCTAACTGCAGGGGGTGCCAACCCACTCTCCCACTGAAAACCCAGAGGAGTGAGAATTTTGCAGGGATTTCCCTGCGGTTTGGGAAGCCCAGGATAAGGTTAATCATACACCACCACTGCCTTCCTGAACCCGTCAGCCTTGGCTGTCCTGCGCCCTCTGCCTGCTGCTGTGGATTTTACCACATTCGTGTGCGTTAACTGCGATTCACCGTGGATTACCGGAGCACGCGGACCTGGGGGAGAGTTCTGAAGCTCAGCAATACAGGATTACATCCAGGGGGGTACATGAACCTTCGGACAACCCCTGCTTAGCTTGTTACTTTCTGAAGACATATGGGTCATGCATATATATAATTTCCCAAGCAGGAGGGATGACCCCCACCTTGGTATAGATTTTGTGAATCTGCCAAAGCACCCCATGCCCCCCTCCCCAGCACCCCTGATCACACAATCAGGAAGTTTCTAGAATGGAGTCAAAAGTCGTCCAGACAACTCTCACGGCCTGCGTAATCGGACGGCTCTGGATCGTGCATTTCCACCCACGCGACGGCCAGTCTGTTGTGGTCAGCGTTACTCCGCTAGTCTGTCTCAGTGCTCCCTGTGTCCCGAAGGCGGGGGCGATGTCACACAGGGAGCGATGGTGAGATGTAAAGGACTTTTAGGCACGCTCCATTTACCGGGCGAGCACACGCCCCTTTAAAAGCTCGCTCTGCGATTCACTGGGCACACACAACCCTGCACCAGTGCAGGATCAGACCTTAATCTCTTAAACGAAAAGAGCCCTAATATCTGATAGCAAGATTAACTGCTGGAATCAGAGGCTGAAAGGCTCCCTGTCGCCCCCTGCCCATCCCTCTGAATTAATCTGTCCGCATCCCCAGGAGTAAATTGCTGTATCAGTTCTTGCTGCGCTGCAAGAGTGGGAGCCCAAAGGTGATGGGTGAGTACTAAAGCGGAGAGGGGACACTCTGTCACTCTGGGGGGGTGGGGGGGGCGGGAGGCTTGCTCCCCCATCCATGGCTCCATAGCACTTGACAGCTTGAATGAGTGATATCTATCGCCGCTGGTTCAGCTGCTCTGGTTCGTTGACACCCTCCTGCAGCTCAGACCTGTTAGTTATAGGACACTGGTTGAAAACCCTGCCTGAAGGAAATTAATGGTTTGCTGTAACTTCTATTGTTTAAACA
>JAODKF010000089.1:4766778-4790198 GCA_026779585.1 Mormyrus proboscirostris
GGGGTTGGGAGGCGATGGCGGCAACGAGGAGAGAGAAGGGGGGGGGGGCATTTTCCAGCTGTACGTTCAGTTGTCTTTCACACAGAGATAGACGCACTGGCACATAGACGCAGCGCGTCAGACGTTACATGTTTCTGTTTATTAACAGCAAAGGAGAACTGCAGACTTGAGGCCACGGAGACACGTGTACACGTCTGGCAGGATGTCCTACGTTCCCACAGAGGCAGACTGTCCTCTTCATAACTCATTCCGGCACGGAGAAGACCTCCACGGCGTCCCCAGGTCCACAGTGTGGTGTTATCAGCCGGTCCAGATACTTTATACATCAAAAGAAGAGCAGAATTCATTACCATCCAGGTCCGTTTCCATTTTAGGTGACAGGTCCCACAATCCTGTTTTGTAGACATGACCTTGATTAATTTGAGCTCTGTGGGCTCTGGATGTTTGTCCTTCCTGCCCTGACACATCACCAGGGGTTGCCCAGATGCCCAAACACTGAGGGCCGCTCCTACAAACTGAGCCCAACAGTACACCTGACTGATTGCTCTCTGTCGCCCCCTGTGCTCCCAGCCGCAGCGTCCCCCACTACGATTTACCTGCAAAAATATAAATATGTGTAACCATGCTATGCACTTCTCAGGGCATTTACAAGGCCTGTGTGCATCTAACGTGGCACTCGTCTGAAGTACACAATAAGAGCGTGAGACTTTTGTTTGGTTTCCATGGGAACGCTATCTTAGGAGAAGATTAATTATATTTTTTGTTGATTTTGATGGATCTGAAATTCGGCGTTTGGTCAGGAAGAGAAAAGCTTTCACGGGAAAAATACTCCAAGGTCCGAGTGAGCGTAGAGCCTCATCCCAGGAATCCCAGGTCACATGGCAGGGATACCAGCCAGTCAGCATGCAGAGCACACGCCCACACATTGCGGGCACTTTTAGAGATGCCAATTACCACCTTGTTTTCTGACCATGGGAGAAACCGGGAAAAATGTTCTGAAGGCAGAAGGATGCAACTATCAGATGCAATCAGAATGTAGAAAAGATGGATCCAAGCAAATAGAGGAGGGGAGACCAAGACATCTGATTGGCTGGTCCTGCCTCTTGTTGCATGGACCCACCTCCTCTACGATCTGATTGGTTGTCTCTCTGAACCAATCACTTTTCAGTCTGCCCTCTGAACATTTTTGTGTCTATAAAACTCCCATGAGTGCCCTGCAGCTGCCAGGCCTCAGTGCTCCTTACTGTGCCACCTACTATAAAACAGAGAGCAATTTACACGCACTGAACTGGATGATAGCTGAGCTGGACGTGAGTAATTAATCTCTGCATAGCGTGAATACCTGGTTCTGCTTGACAGCGAGCAGACCTACATGGCTCTGGCTTCGGAGCGTGGATCGGGGTGGTTTTTATTTCCACCCCTAGGGCATTTCAGGCGGGCTATGCGTTCTCGAACATAATCGCACAGGCCAGCGAAGTCTCAAGGGTCAGTTTCTCTCTTCCTTTCAAAAACACAGCAGACTCCCATTATATCATTAATAATTAATTACAGGGGCAGTTTATGCCTCAGCGGGTAAGGCCACCGTGCTTGTGGCCAGAAGGTTACTGGTTTGAATCCCATGCTGGGCAGAAAAGTCGCATCTCTGTCGGGTCCTTGATGAAGAACCTTAAACCCCCAGCTCCAGAAGAACTGGATAAATGGCTGACCTTATACTCAAACCTGAATGTGCGTGTGCTTCAAAAGAGAGCGAAAACAATTTGCAAAAAGAGGCATTCTACCATACTTATATAAAAGGCAAATAAAGCATCATTTCATTGTGCTCCACCCAAGGCTTCCACACTCTGCCTGTGTTTTACACACAGCACTGATTGTACTGCTTCGCATGCTTAACCTTGGTTGGGCAAATCGTTTGATAATAGGGGCCAGCATCCGAAACACTGCTTGTCTGGAACAGCCTGTTCAGATGTTTTTTTTTCCCCCTTTATGGCTTCTGACCTATAGTGGCCCAGATTGCGAAAAACGAGAGAAAGTTCTAGAATGAAACCTTGTGTTCTGGTGATGGAAAACTGATTTGATGTGCGGAAATGGAAACCCGGCTGTTGTGGGCAAATACGTATATTGTGAGGGACTTTTCGAGGCATTCGTTCATTGGTGTCACCGTTTGTTTCTGGAGAACTAGTAACACAACCGCAAATCACCTGTTCATGTTCTGCTTGTATACCATCTTCCACATCCTGGTAGGTTTATCTTCACCTGCTCCAGCATCTTGAGACTATAGTACTGGTGAAGCTGACAAAGTGTGGTGATCACGCCCACGGCTTTTCATTGGCTGGCTTCCTCTTGGTGCTCTGAGGAATCCTACACCTGATTTGGTGAATGTGTATCAACGGCGCCAATTACTGTTGACACCCGTACAGCCTTCACTGAGCCGACCGGCAAAGGCAAGCTTGCCTAAGGTTCCATATTGGTTTTGATCAGCACCATATGTCAACCATACAGCTGTGACACCCCCCCGATGTCTGAAACATCCACATCCTTTAGGTCAGAAAGGACAGGCCTGGCAAGCTCTTGGGGACGAAAACACCGTCCCAAATTTTCAAAAGCATATTTTTACTACCTTTTGTCCATCAGAAGTCGCTGAAAGAGCCGCGCCGAATGACCTTGACGACAGACGCACCGAGAGGCAGACGGGTGAATTTTCTTATGTGTCTCCTGTCTCCGACCGGCCAGCTGAGTGAGACCGAGCCGGTTTCCGCTTTGTCCCGCTGTATCGATGGGACACGGGGGAGAACATTTTTCTTGTGATCTAGTTACAGCTGTTGGCATGAAGACGGGGAGATCTTATGAACAGAGTGTTCTTCAGTGAGGGATATGGCCTCTTTGAGGGGTATAAATGATATTTCTGGTCAGGGGGTAAAGTTTGGGTGATCCATTTCAGCAGATTTTGAGATAGGTCTCAAAATCTTAAGAGGAACTCTCGTGTTACACTCTCTCTTGAACATATTTTCCAATACAACAGTCCTCCCCATGGCAGTAATCAAACACAGGTGAGCATTTTTGACTCAGTAACAATTTCCAGTGAGTGTTTCAGCAAGTCACATGACTTTGTGGGCATTCCACATTTAAATTTAATTTAAAACAGACAACTTTTGACCACTTCTGTGGTAACGGCTGCATAAAAATCCAACAGAGGTCTGTTGTGAGAGTATTTCTGACTTTGTAGGAATAGGATTAAGGTTAAAAATTCAGTTGACTTTACTGAATATTATTTAACCAGAACCGTGAATAATTTATCTTGAAATAAATGGCATTTTGACTAAGTAACGAAGGGCATTCGCTGAAGGTGCTCTTTTGAAAGCAATATGCATCATCCTTGGATGTAATGTACATCTTATATGCATCCTAATCTAAAGGGGTTAATTACATGTTTTACAATGTACAATATGGACATTTTAATGGTCTGAAAATGAACTATTAAGAGTCTTATTTATTTAAATGTGTCTTGTGACTAGTAATAACATGTGATGTAATATATTTTTATTGCGCCATTTAATGAACAAAATATGTCTGTGGATTTTAATTTCTCCAGAGAGGGTTATTAGTGTGGGATTTCTGTCTCATTTTAATACTTTGCGAATCACACGGGCTAAATAAAATCAATTTCAATCATTTAAAATAGATTTGAATAATTTCACCTTATGTGTACGTCAGCTGTGAGTGAGCCATGTGAAACGCAAGGGTCAACAGGCAGGGAATTAGCCAATCAGTGCATTACCCACATCCTGCCTTTAAATTACCGTTATACGAATATTTACCACTTTGACCCATTATGTGCCCATATTTATTAGACACAGGGAGATACTTCATTCTATTTCCATCACAGGTATCAGCTGAAAAACATTTTTCTAAGCCAAATCGGTTTTAATTTCCCTCCATCCATCCATCCATCCATCCATCTTCTAACCACTCAGGTCACAGGAAGAGTGACTGATATTAGGAAGAACCGAGAACACGGCAGCTTAACATCCCTCATTTGGGTTTAATTTGCCAGTCAAAGGCATCAGCTGGGTAGATCGATTATTATTCCTGATTGCCTTGGCTATGTAGAATGATGTATTTGTACAAGCGGAGGATCAGAACCTAATCAGGACGACCGAGTCGTTTCCAAAGCGCACGTGATTTTCTCCTCCTCTCCGGTGAATTCTCTAGTAAACGTTGCGTCCCGGGTGGAGGAGGGGCTCTGTGAAGGCTCCCGCACAGAGTGTTCCTGCTGCGCATTACCGCTCTTCCCGCGGCAAGACGGCAGCAGCTACATCATGCAGTACATCTCGCGATCGTCCTTAAAAGGGCTGTTGATCGCCCGCTCCGTATTACGATCTACCTCAGAGTACATGCCCGTCTCCACCTTGTCGTTTTATTGTTTTTTTTTTTTTTTTTTTTGCAAATTCTTGATATTGACCTCAGATGACTTCGTGAAACCTCGAGCTTCAAAGATCACGTTTTTTTTTTTTTTTTTTTCTCTTGGCCTGGATTCAGTACAGAAGATGGCCTGACGACACAATGGACTCAGACAAAAACATGCCGTTCATGACCCTGGGGCGCCTCGGAAATCTCTGAAGTGTGCTGAAGACTATCTTGGTCACCGTTTAAAGAAATGAATCCCCGCACAAACTCCAAAATGGGACTTCAGTTCCTGGGCCACACATAGTAGACATTCTGAGTTTCCTGGTCTCTGAGGAGGTTTTTACCTGGCTGGACCGGGGAACCAGAGAACATTTACAGGAGTAACAAGCATCCTTCAGCCCCAAAACACCAGCTTAAGTATGTTCCTTGGAACATGACGGACATGTAGAGGGTCTTTTCAGCTTGTGTGTGACTGTAACACAGATGTGAAAGTAGTGTTGACAAGAAGGTTGTTTATTCAATATATACTTATTTATATTTATGGAGAACATAAATCAAACATCTATCCACCCTTCCATTCATCTACCAAATGTTTGTCCAGTGCATGGTCACAGAGAAAAATTAACAAATAAAAGGTACAACATTAAGTTGTCCTGTTATTAAATAAGTTGTTCTGCCAGGCATTTCATGTATATAACTGTCGATTGAGCCCATGTCTGTGGTTCAGAATTAAGTGTCTGACAAATACTGTAGGTACCATGGTGCCTGTAGGTTCAGCCACATATAGTGCTGCGGATTCTTGGTTATTTTTAAAGGGCTGATATGAGTGTCACGTAAAAGTAGCCTAAGGTCATGCGATCAGTAGATTAAAGGTCAGCTTCAGTTTGTGTGACGAGGTACTCAGAGGATTTCCTGCCAAGCGGAAAACTACATCGGCATCTTCATCATCAAAGAGCTGGGGATCTTCAGCAGCCGTGGGATATCTTCATTCATCCATTCATCTGTTGTCCCAGGAACCATTACGTAATGCGTGGTCACTGTCGTCTCTCACTGTGCTTGAGGCACGGATCTGCTGGTTGGGTCACCAGGCTAAGAGAGGGCGCTTCTTATGAAAGCTGGGTTACTGCGTTTCGGTTGTCAAAGGTGTGCCAGACGGACCCTGCGTGTGTTAGCTCAGTTACCTGCTTAGCAACTAGCTAGCATGTTAACATAGACATGTTCTACATACTGCATAAACAAAATGCAGACGTGTCTGAGATGAACATGGTCAGATTTTGGTATATCTTAATTCCAGTACATTTAGAGGAATTTGGTAAATCTGAATTATAGGCCTAATACTGAGCTGAATTGAAACAAAAGGCGAGATTCAGCATGTCTCAGGATTACAATTTTAATACTTTTATTTAAACTAACAATATTTCCCAATTCAATGTCAGCTATCGTACCGCATCTCCCACACCACCAAAAGGCAAGGATGTAAATTTTATACCCTGCCCATTAGTACAATAAAACGAATCGCTGAAGATATACAGTATTATGTGTTTGCACGTGACCAATAACCCAGGGAAATATTTTTTAAATGTTACTCCACGGCGAATAAGGGATAAAACCTAAATAAATTACACTAAATAATGTACAGCCTATTCAAAAGACTTGCAACAGAGGACGGACCCTCCGCACGCGTCGTTCACAGGGATGTAATGATCGCATCGCGTTGCTTCCTACTCGCTGATCCCAGATCAGGGACTGACTGCGCAGGGAGCGGCAGCTTAGTCGCTCGCGGGGTAGGAATGAAGATGGGTGCTGTGCTGGAAACGCAAACCGGCGTGGATCCAGCTCCACCGTAAAAGCATTCGGGAGGACTTCTGCCTGGCCGTCGCAGCGCCGTGACCGTGATTCTGACGAGGGTAAGGGAAGGATAAAAGGACCGAGGGAAGACTGAGAAGGAGGAGCGCTCAGTCCCAGGTGTAGGGATCCGTGCGTATCTGACGCATGTAGGGTCTGGCATCAGCAGCATCAAGGTGGACTCTGAGCTCCATTGGTGGAGGTGTAGGGTTAGAGGGGAGTCAGCCTCGGACCATCGCGTCTTATTACCTTTCCAGCTCCGCATGATCTAGCTGCCGGACGGCGATCGGCTTGGCCGCTTTCATGTTGAAGTCCTCCTGCCATCCCATGGCGGATCCCTCTCGTAGCATCATGCACGGCACCTGGTTTACCACCGGCTACAGGGACAGCTCGGCAGTGGAGAAGTCGAAGAAGAAGGCGTTTTATCTGGTGAAGATGAAGTCCTTCGGTCACAAGAAAGACTCCACCAGCACCTCCACCACCACCACCACAACGACCAACAGCAATATGCCCTTCATGATTCACTGTCATATAGGCAAGGAGATTAAGCATATTTGCAGCAACTGCAGTCGCGGGAATAACGCGCAGGACGGTGAGTGAGCGTGCGGCTCCGGGGCCGGACTCCCATCGCTCTTTGTCGGCGTAGTCATAGTGCATCTCCGCCTTCGACGTTAAAACACTAGCATGTTTGTAACACTATTGTGAATGGGGGGAAAACCATTTCAAATGAGAATCCATTTTATTTTTGAATGATCCTCTGCTGAAAACTTATTTTACGGTCATGTGTTTGGTATGAGCAAGTGTGTTTTTAGGGCGCAGTTTATCAAATGAAAACAAAATGACGGAATTGTAGCACACTGTTTAATGCTGGAGTCGTATTAATAGTATCTAAACTGACCACAAGCACAACTTACACTTGTGTTTAGGCTATAGGCTACTCTGCAAGTTATTTAAAATAATTTACCTTAATTTAAAATGTTATATGTTTGTGCCATACCTGTGAATTCAAGTTACTTTTATTGATTATTTAAATTTCCCTTTTCGGCACGTCAGTCAGTTTTGTCTTCATTGATTTAATCTATCCAGACGTCTGTTGTGGTTTAATTACTGCGGAAACGAAATGATTACAAGCTGAAAGTTATGACTATCTATATATTTAAACGTCAATATATTTGGAGGACAGTTTTAATATTGCCGCATAGGATAATTTGAAGATGATTTAGTGTGCAGTTGCAAATATTTTCCATATACACCAATAAACACTTAAATGTATTTATATAATGTGTATGTAAATCGTGAACAAGAAGATGAACTGCGGTTGAGTGGCTAACTTAGGGTGTGTTTTGATGGGCTTCACCCCAGCCATCCTACTCCATTGGATTTCTTCATATTACGAATCCTTCGGACTCGGTAGTTTCACATAACAGAGGATTGCATTCCGACGTTTGTATATTAACTGCTTGGCTTGGAACCGATTCTGTGTGGAAATTTTCTGCTTAATGTGACATCGCTGGGGGTGGGATTTTTAGACGGGAGTACTGTAGTATTTAAATCAATCCAGACATTTTGTTGTAGTTCTAGGCCTAAGGGATTTTTCTTTATTCGGATTCCAATTTTTGTGTGGCATATATTACAACTCAAATCTTACAATGTAGAAAACACGAAAGGACCCAATGGAGGATCACTGTTTAGTTTATATACTATGGGCTGTTTGGTTTTATATTTAGGCTATTATATACTACAGAAGGAATGGTGCTTAAGTTTTTATAAAAGATAATAGTTTAACTGCATACCTGTGCCGTATTTACCTACCACTTTATGTGTTACTTATTTACTATTAACATACATGTAGGATATTTAGTTTCAGTTATTATTTAGCAAAGATGAAGCTTCATCGGTACGCTATTGTGGCTTATTGCGATATTACTGTTATAGCAAATTCGCAGAAATCAAAGTGAGCTGCTGACGGACATTTCCAGGCTGGGGAATTGAAACTTGTGCGCGTCTCGTTTTTTAAAATGGCCCTCCATCCCCGGCTTGCAAATGCTTATATTTTCCGACACGGATTCACTTAAATCCTGCTGTCCGGAGGCGAGGCGCAGCCCGGTTACGCCCGGACCCGCCTGGCCTCCGCAATGCAGCGTGTCAATTGGCCGGGAGGAGACAAGCCTCCGTGCCGGAGATCGGATCTTTCCCCAGGCCTAATCCTCTGCCTCCCCCCTCCTCCGCCACCCCTCCCATCCGAGCCCGTCAGCGGGGAGGCTCCTCGCTCGCAGGATCAGGATCCAGCCGGTCCTCCTCTCCATCGGCAATCTGCTCCATTTAATGCGGAACCGTGCAGCGGAGCGGGGATGCGGGCTGGAGGGCGCCTTTCCGCCGCAGAGCTCTGCCACCCAGTGCCGCTCTGCACAGACCTCCGGCGGAAATGAGCCCGGAGCGGACTTTCAAAAACGCGGCGGCACCGCGCGCGATCTTTAATTTCCTAATCTGATTTATAGTCAGACGATGAATACGCTGGTGACTTTCAAAATTCAATTAAGGTTGTCACCTGCTGTATATAAACAGCCGTTTATCTGTCATAACAACCCAGAAGGCCATGTCGCAAAGAAGTCATTTTTAAAGAGGTTTTCTTTTCAGCTGATAATGCGTATGTCTTGAAAAGCCGTTTCCGGCTTGTTAGGTCAGTCTGCTGTTTATATGGTCTTATATGGTCTCCGGCCTCGCCACTATAGGCTATGTGTTTGATGACTGAAGAAAAATGAAACGTCTGCATCCTGAAAATGATTCATTTCAGAAATGAATGGGAGGCTACCAGCTGCTTCCTAAGAGTGAGGGGGGGGACATAATATTACCTCTCTGGGCTGTTCAGTTATTCTCGTTTTACTTTGAGAGTTTTCGTTTGATCCCGTTTTTTTTAAATGGTTCTCGATTGTTGCCTTTGGTTATATGTATGAAAGAAATTTGTCCTCTCCCTTGGTAAAATGCAAAACCAAGTTTTTCGCCTCAAACCAGGGTCGAATGGTAGACACTTGCATTTTTCGTTACTCTGAAGGGGACTGGGGATCGGGCGGCTGGCAGGACTGGGCGATGATGCCCCTCCGCCGCTCTGGAGGGGAAGGAGGGATGTTGTTGCCATGCAGGAAAGGGCACGAGCAGAAGCTGACAGCTCGGTCTACAGCAGGGCGAAAACAACACGCTCATTTACACCGAACGGTGGGAGCGAGTGATGTAGAGCGGATGAATATGGATGAATCAGGTCACTTGACTCCTCACAGTGACGCCCCTCCTTTCCACAAGTATATCCTTTGCATTTGTTTATACTACTTATCATTTTTTCATCCGAAGCAAATCACATGACTGACTCCCCCCCCCCCCCATTTCAGTTGAGGGGTTTTCTCCTAAATTAAGACGGGTGGGTGTTTAGCTGTCGGGCACTAGAGGCCCAAACTTGTGGATTCTCCAACCAGCTCATCACCATCTGGTCTTCCTCTTAAGTGTGTCCCTATGTGTGCTGCCATAAAGATAGGCTCCTGGTCAGTTTTACTTGCGCAAAAATGTTCTGGGGGCAGAATGAAAAGTTATTGGTTCAGAGAGAGAACCAATCAGATCGTAGAGGAGGTTGGTCCAAGCAACTAGAGGAAGCAGGATCAAGACATCTGATTGGTTGGTCCAGCCTCCTTTATAGTTGCTTGGACTAACCTCCTTTGCAATCGGATTAGTTATCTCTTTGAACCAATCATCTTTATTTCTCTACTCATAACATTTTTGTGTAAGTAAAACTCCTATGAATTAAGGATAGCCTTATTTGGTAGTATTGCCTGACTTGCCGTTTACTTTAATGGTAGCTGGGGGGAAAAAACGACTTCGTAATACTTGGGAATATGACGGTGTGTATCTTATCTCGCTGCGAGACACGGAGCTGCAGGTGTAATGTGTGCGACGCGTTCTGTGTTCATTAATGACGGCGACGATGATGATGAAGCCCCCCCCTCTCACCCCCACTGTCCCAGCTGAGGAAGTGGAAAGGCTGGCCGCAATGCGTTCGGATTCCCTCGTACCTGGGACCCACACGCCGCCCATCCGACGGAGGAGCAGGTTCGCCACGCTGGGCCGGCTCCTCAAACCCTGGAAGTGGAGAAAGAAGAAGAGTGAGACGTTCAAGCAGACGTCAGCCGGTGAGTCCCCTCCCCTGCCCCGCACTCCCCGGGGTACGGGGGTGGCGATCGCTGTTTTTTCGTTTGCTCTATGCTGCCCGGTCCCCCCATGTCAATCTTGTGATCTCAAGAGCTCAGTGTCTCCGTGTGTAGAATGGATCACCAGCCATGACCCACTTGTGTTCAAGTGTGAGAAAACCTTTGGATGCTGCCTGGCTTTCCATTGGATTCTTTATTTATATTTTAAAGCCCCCCCATATTCATTGCCGATGCAAACATATCTACCCATAAGGCGAATGGTTGTCTGGCTCTGTTTTTACGTTAGTCATCATTTCGCATGTGCTAATGTCGCTATTCTGAATGTAAAAATGTTGATGCAACGGGGGTAGTGAGTATGTTTGAAGCAGCTTGCGCGCCGTTCCTTCGGGGGTGGGGTTTGCAGAATCGCTAACCCAAAGACATGCATTTGGGGCGAATCGCAGGAGCCGGCTCCTGTAGGCGGAGCCGGTCCGCTCCTTGCGGCGAGCCGTGTGACATCACAGGATATGTGCGTTTCCAAGTGCTTTTTGGGAAGGGTTGACATTCTGGCAAGCAAGAGACGCGGCTGAGTAATAGAGAGCACTGTGTCTTTGACGCTTCCCAGCGGGCCGTAAACGGGACGTAGCTAGGGACACTCGCGGGGGGTATGGGGGGGGGGGGGGGAGTGTTTCTGCTGTGGCTGCATGAATGAGCATCTTGCTTTGGGCGAGGTAGACTGCATTTAGTGTCTGCCTACAAACAGAGACCTGGTTTTTGGAACTGTAGAACTCCAGATCTAGATCTGTCTTCTAAACCAGCTGACATTTGGGCATCACTGTCCAGGGTCTTGTATGTTCTCCTTCAAGAACAGAAACGGATGCCGACTTATCGACTGTACGTCACTTGGCCAGGAAGCTTCTGGGTAGGACGGGGTGAAGCAGATGTGGGGGCCAGATAAACCTCACACTGGCTGTTTTACACAAGGCAGATGTTTACCGCTCTTTCATCTGTGAAGTTCAGGAGACTCTGTCGAATGCCTGCAGAGACCTGTGCTGACTCTTCAGCCATGTAGATGAATCTGCCCCTCGGATCTGCTTTTCGGAAAGGCAGATTTCGGCCCCCTCAGACGGGGTCCTCGTTTGTAATCCCTCTACTGCTCCGAGCGCGTGCGGTGACTCAGCCTGCGTTAGCTTGCCCACATTCCGTGTTTTATCCCCGACCCACCCCCACAGGAATCCGTGATTAGTTTTGCCGCAGCATTGCTTTGGAGACGGCCGTCGATACGAACGGCCGGCACGGATCCACGCTGAGAGTGCACGGTCTATATTTAGCTGTTTTGGATGTCTTGGGGGGGGGGGGGGGGGGGTTAGCTCCATTCTCATAAGCCACAGGCATTTCTATCATTTTGGTGCAGTGGAGGTAGTATTTGTGGGATTCTAGCTTTTGAAGCATACACCCCTCTTTTTTAAACAATATACCGTGACTCTTTTGTTGCAGGAGATCAGGGGTAATATATCTACAGTGTTTTTCCCGCTGGCTGGCAGGTGGTAACACCGGAGGATAGTAGGTCACTCCGTTGATGTTTTTAATAAAACAGCTCAGAGTTTTGCCAGATCTAGCACAACGTTCACACTCCCCCACCTAGTGTCTGCTGGTGTTCAACCGTGTGCCGTTCCGTTTTTTTTAAATTATTTTTTTCTTCTCCCTGTAGGTGAATCGCTGTCGCTCAGGGTTACGGTGCCCCCAGCTGTCACTGGCTGGCACGCCGGGCTGATTTTCTGATTTGCTCTGAATGTGCCTATTGCCGTGGTCTGAGCCTGTATTTTCAGAGAACATCGATCCAGGGAGATGCTGCTGGAATGTTTGGACTGCTCCGCTGGCATCTGCGTGCCTTTATCCCCAAAATTAGGCAGGCCTGCTTGTTAGGGAAGCGGGTGTTCACTTTGGCTGGCCTCCAGCCCTGCAGGGGGCGATCTTGCCCCCGGACCAGGCCCTGACACAGGTGCACCGTGGCCTAAGGTTTACAAACAACTGGCACATACAGTGCCTTTTAAAAACTATAATGCATTTGGAACAGAAAAATAAATCATACAATTTATCATCTGTATGATGAATTCTGCCTATATTTACCTTATACTAAAAGATGCTAAATGCATTTTTCGTACTTAGTTGTATAGTTATAGCTATTTTTCATAATGCAACTAATAACCTTTTCTGTATTGAACACAAGATGGAAGTAATGAGAAATTTCGGAGGGAGCAGGTTTCCCGACCATAATGTCTGCTTTGGATGAGGCCAGTTTCTGTAGTGTGCTGTGGCACTTGCGTGAGGTTTGGGCTGGTGCGGGGGAGGGGCTGTGGGGGGAGTCACTTTGCCGCGCGCGAATCACCCCGCCCCCTCCGCTGCGTCGCCGTTCACCTTGAAGATGCCGAGATCTTTGAGGTCCTCGTAGCCCCAGGTCCAGACATTGTCCTCATTTTACTGTAACGTTACAACTCTTCAGCTCATCTGGACTTTATGTTCACTCCTGTTCTAAAGATGTTAAATTTGACATAGACTCTGCTTTTTTAAAATCCTTTCTGTGTACTGTAGTAATAATAAATTTGGAAAGAAATATACATACATACATACATACATACATACATACATACATACATACATATATATAAAAAATATAATCACTAAGCCCTTCAAATGAAAGGATTTGTTGGGAATGGAATGTAATGCATTGATATGATTATATGAGCAAACAACTTTAGTTTAGCTACAAATACCGTGTGCTTTTCCATCCACCTCACGTGCAGATTTAACCAATTAAATGTAATCTTGATTGAAGGTGCTTGTTATGCAAACGAGCAGGAATCCTTTGCAGAAGTGACAGGCTGGCGCCGGAATGCAGAGGGCCGTGAAGGGTGACGTGCGATTCGGGAGTAAATTCCGGAAGGAAAGTTAAAATAACCAAACAAGCGCAGTCATGTGGAACCCTGATCCAGTTTGTCTAGGAATAATGGTTGAATTTCGATGTTTTCCTTGGTGTTTAATGAATCGTCTGCCGGTAGATGGTTTTCGAGCAATTTAGAGTGCAGAGTTTCTGCCGCATGGCTGGAAGAGTAGCTTTTACTATGTAGTGTAATTGCAGGGTTGGGTGTGGTGGACCTTGTTCTGTTCCATCTGCTCTCGGCTTGAAGCTTAATCACTATGTGTGTCGGGCACGGTGGCTGTTGAGAGCTCCTGGTCATTTTGTCACAGGCCGCGCTCAGTGCTTGTTACTGTTTACATGTGCTGCCGGGTGTCCCCATGCAGGACCTGTGCTATTAGGAAGGAAGGGGGGGGTCGAAGGTCACAAGACAGCCAATCACAGCCCATGAATCTAATGGCGTTTTTCCACTGCCACCAAGAATCAAGCCATACTCGAACATGACAGGTGACAGTTATGCACATGGATTATCTGAATGAAAAAGCATATATTTTGTGTGTGTGTGTGTCATATATATATATATATTCATTATTAGAACTAAAAAAAAGTATTGTAGGACAGCTGATTGGAATGGATTTGTAATGCAGATTTATGCAAGCTAATGCTAATTCCACTGAAACTAGCACACAGTAAATTATGATGTACACTGTCTTAACAGTAAAGTAAGCGCCTCTACGGTTTGACATCACTGTCGGTCTCCAAAACCAGCAACGCCTTTAGCAAGCCGACCCTCCTGCGGTGAAAAACTGAAGTGAGCTGTAACTGCGCTGTGACTAGTCTCTCTTCGCGGAATGGCGCTGGAGCAGCGCTGGGGGGGGGCGGGGGGGTGGTCAGCTAGGTGGTTAATGTAGATGTAGGAACTTCAGCATTTTAAGGTACGTGGAGTCTCTGCTTTTATGTAGGCTGCTGGTGATGTCTGAGATGTCCAACCAGACAAGCGACACATTGTGAGGTGACATAACACAGTAAATCCTGTAAAGCACAGGGTGCCAGACTGGCTCTGTTCTGGACAGAGCAGTGTTGTAATTATTTAGTTGGTTAAATTTTCTGCTGACATTTTCATATATTAAAGCAAGACTTCATAGAAGGATAGAATTTCCTATATGTAGACTGATCTGCACTTGTCTGTCCTGATGAATGTTTGTGGGACAGATTTCAGCACGGTGACACTGTGCAGGTCACACAGCCGGCCGGATTAGTCCTCAAAGAAGCTTGAGCTGTGTTTTTGTCCCTGGACGTTTGGCGTAAACAGCATAAATTAAGAGATTCAAGATGGGGTAGCCGTGTAAGCATTGCACTCGGCAGAAGTGTTTTGTGGTCCTTTCACTGGCGATACCCGATGCCCCCCCCCACCCCACCCCCGGCAAATTAAATGTTGTGTATAACAAGGACGATGATGAAAGAGAATATGAGGTGACGGATGTTATTTAGCAAGTACTTTTGTTTAATGCACTGGCTCACCCAGTATCCCAGAAGTCAGTGGGGTTAAGGGCCTTACTCAAGGGCCCAACCATGGTATCACGACTCTTTTTTTGGGATTTAAGCCATTACTTGTTTGACACGGATACAGATCCTTAACCCACTGAGCCGCACAACGTTCTGTAGATCCCCGTGACATTTGCCGCTCTTTACTTATGTTTGTTTTACTTAGCATTTTTGGCTAGCAAGTTAGCTTTGCACGACAGGATTAGCTGTAGACGGGCAGTGACTTAGCTTTTGCGCTGCGCGTATTGCACTACATCACACTGCAATATTTTATGTAGCGATGAAGTGTGTCCGCCGATTTGGGGAGATTTTCTGCTCAGTCGCGAAAGCTAAGAAAGGGAATTCCTGCATAAGGCAGCCATACTATTGGGGGTGGTTCAGCAGTTTTGCAGGGGTGAAGACTGTCCAGAAATGCAGACCTCCAGATGGGATGATGTTATGTCATGCCTCTCGAAACAAGCAGACGCTGCCTCGGCAGGGAGTCGGTGCTTTAAGTTCATGGCCCCTGCTGGATATGTGTGGCCTGCTGTACGTTAAGCTGCTCACAGATCAGTCCCGGCAATGCCGTGAACGGCTTTATGCTGGCCGCTGATCTGATGGCTGAATTTGGGTCAGTAGGGCTAAGCGGTGTAGAAATGTCTGGGCTTCTCTTGTCCTGTTTCCACCACGTTAAGTTGCCTGAATGCTCCGTCAGCAAGCATGGCTCTTTAGTTCTGTTCAGATGGTTATTTCCACTCTAAGGTTCTCCTCCTTTCTGTCCTGCGCCGTGTGTCTTGGACAGAAGTGTCTCACTATAATTTCGACTAATCTGCGTCCAAAGACAGGAGGATATTTCTGTTCTTCTGAGATTTGATGCCATATGGGTGTGTAGCAATGCGAGAGTCAACTCTCCTGTCTCCCCAGCCCTGGAGCGTAAGATGTCCATGAGGCAGAGCAGGGAGGAGCTGATCAAGCGAGGTGTCCTGAAGGAGGTCTTCGAGAAAGGTGAACCTAAAGCACGTCTTCCAAGTTTGGCTGTTAATGTCCGTGTTTGTTAATTTATCGTGAATTGCTGACGATCCCTCCTGAGTCAGATGGTCAAGCCTCTTCCCACATAGTCTAGTGCACTGTTTCTCAGTAGGGTTCTCGGGGACCCCCAGACGGTCTATATTTTTTCTCCATTTCAAACTGGACTGTCTGGGGTCCCCAAAAATTGGGTTGAGAAACACTAGCTTTGATTCAGTCCTTGATGATAGTCGTATCTGTTTCCTAAAATTCTGGACACGTTGACCGGAGTCTGTATCCGGTTTTGGGTGGTTGGAGGGCTCAGGGATCAAACCTCCTAAAAAGATGATCTTCGGGTGAAGCTTTGAGGTGGTGACGTGTCAAACCTTTTCACCAGGTCGAATTGGCGGTTCATCGACCGTTTCCCCTTTCCCTGTCACGCCAGATGGCTCGATTTCACTGACAAAAGATGACGGGAAGCTGGAGAACGGGCAATCACCGGGACCCTTGGGCGGCACGCTGGAGTGCGACGGGGTTGATCACGCCTTCCGGGGGCTGAGCACCCCCGAGCTCATCGACGGCACGGGTGAGTCCATCTTGCAGTTATAATGCTTTGTCATTGCATGATTGCACAGTACTGTGCAAAAGGCTTAGGCAGTCAAAGAAAATGGTTTAAATTATCTTAATTTTGGTGTTAAACTATGACATTTTGTCTCTCAAGTGTGTCAGCTTATCCATTTCAGAACCTCCCGTAAATACAATACAGTATTTGCAGCAGGCTTCCAATACATTTTACATTACATTTACAATATATTTTGTGATTCGACCATTAGATCTCATATGGCTTATCAATACCTCATTGAGTTAACTAATTAACTTCACAAATACATGGAATGGCTGAGGTGCCCCTGAGGAGAGGTTTGGGAACCCAATCTGTGTTCATCCAGCCATCCAACAAGAAATCAGTAACTTTTTGGAGAACAGAAGAATTTCTTGTTGGCTTTTATTATATTACTGTTAATTTCCATACAGTCTGTTGTTAAATTGTGTTTTTTTTTTTTTCTGAACAAATATACATTTACGTCAAACCTTTACATAATACTGCACATACTATGACAAATTGTTTGGTTCACTAGTGACACTAGCATCTGTGAACAACAGCAAGATTTAAATAAACAAATAACTAACACTAAACAATAACATTAAGCAAAAAACAGTACAATTTTTAGTATAGGATTTAGAGTTGTAGATATGGTTGTAGTGTATAGTTACATAAAGTGTGTAAACAAAGCATCAAATGTAACAGGACAGTTCAGGCTAACAGCATTAGTATCTTGGAGTTTGTTTATAACTCTTGGCAGAACGTTTGTTTGTTTTCGTTTGCCTTGAGGTTAGTGTCTGGATGGCCCTTTAGCATTTGCCTGATGGGAGGGAGACAAACAGGTGTGTTTCCCTGTGACACACACAAGCGGTCACAATATGAGGTCACATCAGAGATCTGTCTCCATGCTCACTCTCGTCACACCTCTCTCCCCCCTGCTCCTCATTAGCCCCTGTGGAGTACCGTTCTTCCCTAGAAGGCGGAGTCTGTGTCCAGGACTCCGCCCTCAAGCCCACCATCATCCTGCCCGCTAAAAAATCTAGTGAGAGCCAAGAGACCCCCGTCAAGCCACCGCTGTTCCATAAGCAGCCCCCCGCGCTGCCGCCCAAACCTTTCTCCAGAGTTCCCAACCACATCACTGGTGGGTCCCTCCCACAGTCATTTACGTGTCACTAAATCAGCTTGTGGGAGTTTTGCTTACACAATCAGATTGTAGAGGAGGTGGGTCCAAGTAACTATAGGAGGCAGGACCAAGATATGTGATTGGTTGGTCCACACCTCCGCTAGTTGTTTGGACACACCTCCTCCACAATCTGATTGGTTCAGAGAGAGAACCATTTATTTTTCCTTCTGCAATCAGAACTCAGAAGATGACAGATTCATGACCTGAAGGTTGTGGGTTCTGGTCCCAGGAAGGAATCCCATAACAGTCATTTAACCTGATTTCCAGTAACTTTTCCTGCTTTCTAAATGGTTTTGACACATTGACACCTTAACAATTATTCTTAGTCACACCGCATTATTATATCATTGATTGTTAACTTTAGTTGTATTAATTTTGATACTTCAGTGTAAGAACAGTGTCAGCATGGATTGATAAGGTCACACAATATCTTTTAAATGCTAATTAATTGCACACCTTGGGGATTAATAGCACACTTAACTGTGCACTTTTCTGTCCAATCGTATACTTATTCATGTTGCAATACCATCAAAAACATTTTTATAGTCTGTATATTCTGTGTAGAAATTAAATTCTATTAAAATTTTTACTCACGCATGTTAACATTCATCTGATGCGTTTTCCAAAGCCGCTTACTGTAGATGGAAAGGTGACGATTCATGTGTCCCCTCTGGGATTTGAACCCGCGACCCTTTGTATTGGTTACCGTTGAGCTAAAGGAGCTCGATCTGTTAATGTGCTAATTTTGACAGTACTGTCTCTCTCATTTATTTTTACAGTGTTGCGTCTCTTTTTGGTTATGTGTGAAAGATTATTTGTCATTTTTTGCGATATCATGTTGTTATTATATTGTTCGTTGTTCAATATAATACAATAAATATGTCTTATTTCTTTAAATGGTTTAGTATTTGTAAAATGGCTTTATATTAAAGTGCATTCTGCCCCGGTTTGGTCCTCCCCCAGACCTGGGGCAGCCTATCAAGCTGCCCTGCCTCGGCCCCAAGCTCTCCCCCCCCCTGCCCCCCAAGAAGGTGATGATCTGCATGCCGGCGTCAGGCCTGGATCCGTCGCTGCCCTCCTTCGCCCAGCGTGTGTCCGCGGCGCCGCCCGCCCCCTACCACGCCGGCCTGCTGCCCACGCCGCTGCCGGGCCACACGTTGCAGTATGGCACGTTGCCCGTGCCCGTGCGGCCGCCCAGCCGCGTCATCGAGGAGCTCAACAAGACGCTGGCGCTCACCATGCAGCGGCTGGAGAGGTGTGTACCGCCCCCTTGTGGTGCCCTGCATGTTCCTGTCTGCCCCTCTGTACTTTGTCATGCCCTCGCCATACTTGGTCTTTCATCTTACCCCTTTCTGGGTCTATGTGTCTCTTCTCTCTCTCACCCTGTTCTTTCTCTTCCATCTCTCCCCATTCTATCTTTCCCTCGTCTCTCCCCCTGCTCTCTCTCCTATGTTTCTGTACCTGCTCTCTCTCTCTTCATCTCCTCCTGCTCACTCTCCCCTCCGTCTTTCCCCATCCTTCTCTTCCATTCGGTCCTTCATCCTCCCCTCTTTCCCATCCTTTTATTCCTCCTCTGTCCTCTTTACCTTTCGCTGTGTTCCTGGTGTACTTCGCATCTTTACCTCTCTACATTTTTCTCTGTGCCGTTAACGACACTGACCGACCCGCTACAGACCACAGACAGCAGTGGTGGTGGGGGGGGGGGTTTAATGAGTGCAGCCCCCCCCGGTTACAGTCACGCACCTGCATCACACAGCCGGAGGGGGGTCCTGTTCTTGTCCCTTGGAGCGCGGAGCTTAATGGCAATGGCTGTACTGAAGGGTGGAAGCTTATTAAATAAGAACGTCCACTAAGTGACTGAAAGATTCAGTGCTGGCTCTCTGCGATTTGGCCCAGAACACCAAGCCCTAAGTAAAGCCGGTCCCGTCCACAGATGGGAATAGCAGCCAGCCGGCCAGATCATGTGACTGAGACGCCGGGAAGAGCACGCTCATGGTTTGGGTCTTTCTGTGAAGCCTGGGGCTCTGATAAGATGTAAGAGAACTTCTGGGCAGAATTAATCTTAAGAGTGGAGGGTGCAATTAAAAGATTTGGTCCGTTAGAAATTCATTTGGCGGCTCGGAAGGTAGGATCATTATGCACTAGATATTTTAATATTGGACTTTCTAATGGATAGTGTTTGTGCGGTTTAATTATCAGAGAACTTATTTTTAACTGAATTTAAGCCTTTTTATTCTATAAAATTGGCTGCTCTAGGTAGCTTTTTAAGTTGTATTATTCTTGTGTGGGTCAGAAAGGGCTGTTCAAAGGTTTCTGGAGTCCGTATGAACCAATGGGGAGACGTACTGTTGCATACTGTAGGGTATTAAATGTTATGGCGAAAGTCAGTGCTTTCTTGTCACATCTTGATGTGCTTTGTTGAAATGCACAGTGCGCTCTCAGATGATTGGCTGATTGATTGATTGATGCCTTGGTGGGCTAATAGGAGCTAGCCCAACGCCCATCATCAGTTTCGCACTAGGACACGGATTGCAGATGCTGAGGTCAGAGGTCATGGTCCTTCAGAGTTTGGGTGTGACTGCTGAGATTGCGGCCGCTTGGGCAGACCGGGAAGAAAAGCCCCCCTTCTCTCCCCCAGCTTGCTTCCGCTTCAGGGAAAAGTTAGCAATCCCTTTCGGTACAAGCTAACTGGGTCAGCCGCCAACTCTGGCATGCAGGACAGGATGACCTCAGCCCTGCCAGCCCCCGGGCACTGGGCCTGGTTCTGAGGTGACTGGCCACCGCGTGGGGGCATCACGGACCCTCAGAGCCGGGTGCCCTCCCCTCACCCCTAAAAGGCTCATGACCTGAACCCCCTTAAAGGCTTCGGTGCTGCTGTGCTCAGTGTTAGGGCAGGGAAGGAAGGGGTTAAACTGTTCTGGGACAAAACGGACCCATGCTGACCGGACATCTGAACCTGAAGCGGATTAGAGAGATACTTATTGTCTGTTTTTTTTCCCCCCTGCTTTGGTATAGGTTCTGTGAGTGATTTGTTATGTCAACCCTAATAAGAAAGGCAGACATTTCAGCACGGATCTGATCCATCCTGCTCAGGGATGCTGGGTAACTGTGTCGGGAGGAGGGTTCTTGCAGGGAGGGGCTGTTTGTAAGCATCTCTTTACGCTATGAAGATAGGGATGTAGAGTGGCTGGGAGGCGGTCAAGACACAGCTGCCGGCCACCATGACGGTTTTCACGATGCACTTCCTGTTTGCCAGCTGCGGTAAGAGGGCGGGGTCCCATGATGCACCGGTGCCTGCATGCTCTGTCTCGGCCATTTTTTAGAGGACTATCTGACATGGTCTGATCCGTTTTTGCCCCCCCCCCCCCCCACCCCTCCAAGACAGCAGCTGTGAACAGATGGGGGACAGCGGGTCTGATCTGGGTGGCCTGTCCCTCCAGGTGAGGCCGCGGCCTTTGACGAGGAGTGGAGGCGGGAGACATTGAGGTATCCACACCCCAGCGTTCGTGGCTTGGACTACGGCAGGGACAGGAGGGCAGGGGCCAGGCAGCATCTGGCCCTTACAGGCCCCTCCAGCTCCTCCTCGCCAGGCTCTCACCACGACTCTCCAAGACACCCCTCATCCAGCACCCGCCCGCGCTGTGACTGGTGAACCCGCGCGGGACGGGCAAAGTAAGAGAACAACAGGAGTGACGCCATCATCACAAACTGCTGTGGGCTCACGTTGTCCTGTGCGTTTATAACCATTTGTTTTTATTTTTCCTTTGCAGGTGAAAAGCGTTAAATGGGATCAGGTGATGCTGTGAATGCATAACCAGGGACACGTTAAGGAACTTCCTGATGTTTAAGATGTTTGATATAACTGGGCTGTTTATACATATAAACTATGCGTATCCTCCAACTAGCACACACGCTTATGGTTAACAGAACGACGCGACATTTGACATGCATCCAAACACATACGCCACTCACACGTTTTGTATATAGACACTGGCACTATACATTAATGCTATGCGGTACACTGTACAGTGCATATATGTTTGTGTAAGGTAGTAGTGTGTGTGGGTTGAATTGTACACCATTGATGAAACTACATAATAAAATTCATTGATAATCATTCTGTGTGTGTGTCTGTGTGTTTTTGTGAAGGTGAAATCCATTCTATAAGGCAGCGTTTCCCAACCTGGTCCTCGGGGGCCCCCCCCCCCCCAGTCCACGTTCTTGATTCATCCCAGCTCCCGGAACAAAAATGTGGACTGTCTGGGGGTCCTGAGGACTGGAATGGCAAACACTGCAATAAGCAAATACAGGGGCCATCTTGGGGAACTCCTCCTTCCTTTGGCTTTGGCTGCATCTGCAGTTTGAGAAATGTCCACAGTGCCGTGACTCAGTGGCTCCATCTTCTGCCCAGGGAGAGAATGCCAGCAGATGATCACATGACCACCAGCTACAACACACCAGAAAAATAGCCAATGAGAGCCTGTATCTCCCCTCTGCCTCTCATCCCTTGACGCGCTGGTTGTTGTCTTTCTCCGTCACCTTTTCGCTTTTGCCCAGCGGTTTGCTTCCTTGTTTCGGCATCGGGGCAGCGTGTAACTAGTTCTTCATCGGGATAATCCCTTTAAACCCAGATGATGCTGTCAGATTATGTCTCTTCCCTCCTCCTGCACTTACCGTCGTAGATCCCTCTTAAGTACATTCCCTGTGCTGTCCTCCCCATATGACACCAGTACCTCTGTTTTTATCTCTATGTACAAAGATTTTAATTTCCATAAATTCAACAAGATGATAATTTGACCATCTCTGATCTGAGATGGAAGAAAATTATTTAACAATTTTTTTTAGTTTTGTTCTCATTCTGTTTTATAACTGACCTGAGATACAAAAATATTAGAAGGTTATTTGAATCATGCTGAATCATGACTAATGTTGCTTCATTACGTCAAGCCTCTGTCTTTTAACATGAAGCGATCAGGGCTGCATTTCCCTCTGTACCTCCCCAAACTGCCCTGTCATTTCTCTCCGAAACACACCAATCCTCTCCTTCCCTTAGTCGTGCTGCATCTCTGTTTCTCTCTCATCTCTCTGTCTCCTTGACCTACTCTCCCTCCCTTCCTTCTCTGCATCTTCCAATGACTCACATGTCCCCCTCCCCCTCCCCGTCACACATTTTACCCCCCCGTCCTCCCCTGCGCAGTTCTATCCCTCATTCTCTCACACTCTCTCGCTTTTCCTACAAGACCAAGCAACGGCGGCAGGTAATGTAAATTAAAAACCCCGAATCTGCTCTGTCTTCCTCTCCGCATTTGTCATCCTGTCCTCCGTCGTCTTTGGTAGTCTGTCAGTATTTTTTTGCTGTTTCGGCTCCGCTCTGCCGTCGTTTTAGAATCATACGCCAGGTGCGGTAACCTGTCGGTGCGTGTGCGTGCGGGAATGCGCGTTTTCGGGGTGCGCGCTCCTCCGACCCGTGTCCCTGCATGTCACCGTACGGTTCTGCGTGCCTTCGTGTGCGGGGCTCCGTGTCCACCTTCGTGCATGTTTTGGTTCTGCGCTAATGCGTCAGTGTTCCTCCGGTGCGCGCTTCTGTGTGCCTGGCGGCGCTTGTTTGTCAGCGTGTGTCCGAGCATCTGCTCGTTTCCGTTAAAGCCGGACGGATTTTCTCCTGTCCCCCTGTTCTGTTGTGATGACAGTGGAGAGGTCACTTATACTCCTTGAACAACCTTTGCTCCCTCTGCCTGTCATCTATTTTTTTCTTCTAAAAGGGGTGGT